>CM033646.1:40566079-40760460 GCA_019512145.1 Engystomops pustulosus
GGCACGCTGTATGTATTATATGGTATATGGCGGCACGCTGTATGTATCATATGGTATATGGGGGAACGCTGTATGTATCATATGGTATATGGCGGCACGCTGTATGTATTATATGGTATATGGGGGCACGCTGTATGTATTATATGGTATATGGTGGCACGCTGTATGTATTATATGGTATATGGCGGCACACTGTATGTATTATATGGTATATGGCAGCATGCTGTATGTATTATATGGTATATGGCGGCACAGTGTATGTATTATATGGTATATGGCGGCACGCTGTATGTATTATATGGTATATGGCGGCACACTGTATGTATTATATGGTATATGGGGGCACAGTGTATGTATTATATGGTATATGGAGGCACACTGTATGTATTATATGGTATATGGCGGCACGCTGTATGTATTATATGGTATATGGCGGCACGCTGTATGTATTATATGGTATATGGCGGCACGCTGTATGTATTATATGGTATATGGAGGCACACTGTATGTATTATATGGTATATGGCAGCACGCTGTATGTATTATATGGTATATGGGGGCACGCTTTATGTATTATATGGTATATGGAGGCACACTGGATCTATTATATATTACATGGAGGATGCTGGATGTATTTTATAATATATGGTGGCATGATATATTGATTTTATATTATATAGCGGATTGTTGTATGTATTTTGTTCTTTGTGGTAGCTCGCTGTGTTTACTATTACCGTATTTATTATTTATTGTTTATTATTATATAGTACATGGGAATCTCTGTGTATTTTGCACTGCTTCATTTTCGAATTAAACCAATATGATCGGGTCTGTTCCTGACACTCCATAAACTCAGTACTCACCTTTCCGATGCCCCTCGCAGGCCATCTTCTTGCTTCCTGTGCACTGCTGGCGCACACACTCTGATGTCAGAAAGCGAAGTGGAGGAAGCTGTCACTGCTGACACACAGGAAGAAAGAAGAGGATCTGTGGGGGGATACTGGGGACAAGAGCCATGCTATTTACTGGGGGCAGGAGGCAGGCTATATACTGGGGTAAGGAAGCATGCTATTTACTAGGAGCAGCAGAAAGGCTACATATTGGGGCAGGAGGCTACCTATAAACTGGGGGCAGGAGGAAGGCTACATACTGGAGGCAGGATATATATAGGGGGCAGAATGTATACGGGGGCAGGAGGCAGGCTGGCTATATACTGGGGCAGGAGGCAGACTATATACTGGGGATAGGCTATATATTGGGGGCTGACTTTTGCGTTTAAATTAGGATCCTGGGCTTACATTCGAGTCAGCTTATACTCGTAATATGAAGGAGTCCTGCAGGGGCTAGAGGAGGCTCATCTCCTGCCTGCACTGCTGTATCTTTTATACAGGACAGGGACCAGAACCAGAGGCAGTGCAGGACATATATGGCCCCAAGTATATGACCCCTGATCAGTATGAGAAAACCACTATATAAACACACTCATAATGTATATGCACATATTATAAAAAACCTCACCTCCAATGTCTTTAGTACTTACCACCTAAGTTGTCATATATGACTTATAATAATGCCAAATTAGCCCCACTTGTTATGCCCCCATTTGGCCCCCTCTTTCTGCTGTCATATGCAAAGTTTCCCTTTTTGTGGTCTCCTTACTGATATTACAATGCCCACTTTGAGCTCTGCTACCAATACAATGTACACCTTTGGGGGCCCCTCGCTCATTATGTTCCCTCTTATACTTTTATTTCCCTGTTCCCCCACAGCAGCTCTGCTTCCCGCACACACATATGAACCATCATATTATCTTTGTTATTTCCACTGACTGTTCTCCAATCTGAAGAAATTATGGGTAAAAACCATTGAAATCAGTGTATAACTTACAAACCGGCAGTGTATAATGACTAGAGGTCATGTGACTGGCAGGTGCTGGAATGTGATTGGTCACTACCTGGCACCTGCTCACCAACTGACCAACTGCCAATCAGTGGAGAACGAGCATCGACAGTATCCGGGATTCTGCTAGGAGAATTTTGGACACTCCTGAGCCGCACAGGAGATTTATCTTTGTGTTTTATTGTTACCTGTTGTTCTATGTTGGTTGTATTTGTCTGTGTGTACATTTGTCTTTGTGTGTATTTGTGTGTTACTTTGTGTTCTGCGTTACTTGTCCTTCATCCTCTGCTGGTAAGTCCTAGTCACACATTATATACACTACACACAGGACAATATATACAATGTATACATCGGGGGTGTAATGCTCAGGGAATTCTATAAAGTAGTTATTGCTTTAGAGTAATGTAACCAGCCCTGTCCATCAGACGCCTCCATTGAATATGGCAGAGGTAAGTGGCACATTGGCAGCTCTGTGTGGCAGGATTTTAACGGAGGCCACTGATGGACACATCTAGTTACATGTCCCTCCATCAGCAGATATTTTGGTACCTGACCATTGGGAAAACAGAGCAGCTGTATAACACATAGGGCAGATGCTGCAGTTATCTTCTGTCTATAGTATATTAAAGTTTGGGATTGTAGTTTGTAAAATCACTTTCCAGCACTTATTATACTTTTATGTCAGATAGTATTGTATAAATTATAGTGATAATATCATTAATTAGTAATAACTTATTATTTCACATTTCTCTTTGATACCTGCCAGTTATTAAATGTGTCTGTGATACTGACTGACTATGGGGCAGAGGTCATGTGACTGTATATGACATCATCTGCTGATGACTACCTGGCACATTGTTGGTATTACTACATTGAACTGGTTCCTGGGATGATGGAAATCAAGCTGATTAATCCATGGTTATAAGATTCATACAATATTTTTCCTCCCCTATGGAGTAACAGAAAATTATACAATGTAAAATCATTTCAATATTTGAAAAAAATTTATCAAATTGATTTCAACTTCAGATTTCTTTTAGATATTGTGTAGTCAATGCAATGTGCAGATGGGCCAACAACGGATTACTATCCACGAGATGTTCCACTGAAACTCTCCCAGCGGGCACTTATAGCCCGGCATGGCGACTGAAGTACCACTGTACTGTCTTTGCGTGCAACCTTATTCTATGAACAGGTCCATACTGTTTATCACCGTCTCTAACCCACATTCGGGATATACATACCATCACACGGTGCACCTTTTTTCATGATTGCTGACACTTAGTATCGGTATTTCTGAGCATGACACTTTAAGGATAGATAGACCACCATACGGTTATATCCATATGTTTGCTGACACCCAGTATTTGAACTTCTAAGCATGAAATTTTAAGGGTCGTAATTTTCCCCTGATGAGCCCTTAGGCATGGGTGAAACATGGCATGTAGGGAACTTCTGACCCAGACCAAAACTGTGTATATTTGACTTAGGGATTAGCACTTTATAATCTTATACACCTTTTCATATACTTCGCACTTCTTTATCTCTGTGGGGACGTGACTAGGACTTCCACAGCAATATCTGTTCCGCATCTAGGACATCTACTGTAATCTCAAATTTCCAGTTGGGGTGGCAGTCGCTTAGGGCTGCTGCTGCTCCGAGTTGAGGCTCAAAAGGGCATTATTAGGTCCTTGACACAGCCCACATAGGGCCCGATAGGGACTCCGGTACTCTACACCCTACAGAGCGCTATACCTTCCTCCCTCTCCATCCCGTGCAGTCCATTTCTTCCCTCACCCATGACATTTCACATGGAGGACCACATATGTCCTGGTACACGTGTGACAAGGCTAGGTATGTGATTCCCTTCTTAGTAATCCTACTGTCAGTGTCTGCACATTGACATGATTGATGATTTTGCAATTGTTCACATTGCTTCTATTAGCATTTTTATATTTGATCTTTATGGATGGGGAAGGAGACTCGTGTTACCCGCCCTTTGTATTTTGGGTCCAAGAACGGGCCTAAACTTAGCACCAGTTCACATCTTAGCAATTTTATCATCCGCTTTTTGCATCAGTTTTTGTGTGGTTGAAGAAAATCAATACATGGAAATCAGATGTATAAAATCTGAGATGTGAATTGGCCCTGATCTGTTAGTCCTCTAGTTTTCATCATAATATTATTAATTTGCATAGACACTGAAAACATGATAACTTAAATTGGTTGTCCAGGGCTTACAAAAATGTATAGAAGGCCTGAGGGGACTATAAAAACAATAAAAATGTTATCCTTACCGCTTCTGACGTTCCTGTTGTCCCGCAGTGCTGCCCGTTGTTGCTGTGTCTCTGTTTGTTTACATAGGCCAGCGCTCCCATCCATCCACTGCCACTCTCCTAATACAGCATCACTTTCAATGTGCATCAACGGTGCGGAAGGAGTTGGATCGGAGCACATGCCCTGTAACAAACAGGGGCCGGACAGAGATGGATGGTGCCGTGGGACAAAAGGAGCACCAGAGGGGGTAGGGATAACATTTTTATCTTTTTTTGTAGCCCACCCATGCCTGCTATACACTTGTTGTAAACACAGACTATCCCTTACTAAAGTGAGAAGCTCCTAGTGCTTGAACAAACGCCGCAGTGTTAGAGTGATAGCGTTAACGGAAATGTCCGGCGGGGTACAGTGTAATCATCGGACAGCTCGCAAAGCGGTCCGATGTATTCATGAGGGTGCTGTCCGAGGCGCTGCCTCTTCCCCTAGCCACGCCCCAACCCCGCTCCCTCATGACTACGTCGGACAGCTTTGCGAGCTGTCCGATGATTACACTGTACCCCGCCACAGCGTTTGTTCAAGCACTAGGAGCTGCTTACTTTAAAAATTTGGGTGACAGGTCCTCTTTAAATATAACATGTTCTTTTGCAGTCCCTACTTGGGGTCATAGCTGAAATTGTACAAGTTTCCCTGTATTAAACATCTTGTCTCATGAAGGAGTTCACCGTGAAGAAGATGAGAACCTCATTCACAGTATGAAGAAAGTGACACAAATTTTATGTTTTTTTTTGCAAGACCTCAGGGACTCTGGATCACCGAGAGATATGTAAGTGATACCAGACCATAATACTATAGGACAGTGATGGCGAACCTTTTAGAGACCGAGTGCCCAAACTTCACCAAAACACACTTATCACCTGATGTGCCAACGTACATTTTTTTAAACAGTAACTTATAGCTACGCTTCTTCCACTTCTTGTAAGTATCGGACCACTTTGAAGGCCAACATACAGTTGAAAAAAGGAGGGGCAACTTATCAAACTTCGTTGTAGCTTCTCTCCAGGGCCCTCTGTTAGGAAGAATGAATGGGTCCAGCAGTAGGACCTCAAAGATGCAGGTTCTATCAAAACTTCTCACTTTTCACAAGCAGTTCCAAACAGTCAATGAAGTGTCCGCCTCAAAATCGTGTTTAGCGCGCATCTATAAGTTGCATGGACTGCAGGAAGATTTAATGGATTTGGTCCTGTTTGGTGAACTCATGTCCTGGTGCTGGTGGCCCTGAGTGCCCACAGAAAGGGCTTCTGACTGCCGTCATCTGGCACCAGTGCCCATAGGTCGGCCATCACTGCTAGGACTTCATGCCCCCCCCCCAAATATGTAATAGGATTGTACTATTGTATGTAATGTCAGTTTTATCTCTCTCCTCTTCTTAGGACCGACCCAAGACGATGAAGACTCTAGAACGCGGTAAGTGACTCATAAGACACAGACCCAACATAACTAATAATACTCAATGACACAAAAACTAACCATCACCTGATCTATTTCAGCCAATCTTCATGAACTGGACTGTGACCTCTATCATCCTGGAAGGAGCACGATGTAAGTGCTGTTTGTGAAGGAGCACATATGGAACTACAGTTTTGTTGCAGGACAATATTGAGCATTGTTTAGTTTTTCAAGTGACTTCATTCCATCCACAGGAGCCATCGATGGACACATTGACAGAAGATGAAAGATCATCAGAGATGGCAGAAGAGCCTGCAGGAGAGACTGCAGAGGTGCCTGCCGAAGAGAAGCAGAAGAGCCGCAGCGAGGAGGACTGCAGAGGTGCCTGCCGAGAGGAAGCAAGAAGAGCCTGCAGGAGAGACTGCCAGAGGTGCCTGAAGAAGAGAGAGCAGAAGAGCCTGCAGGAGAGACTGCAGAGGTGTCTGCCGAAGAGAAGAGAGAGCAGAGAGCCGCAGAGGGACTGCAGAGGTGCCTGCCGAAGAGAGAGCAGAGAGCCTGCAGGAGAGAGACTGCAGGTGTCTACCGAAGAGAGAGAGAAGAGCCTGCGAGGGTGCCTGGCCTAAGAGAGAGCAGAAGATCACTGCAGGTGGGACTCAGAGGTTGCCTGCCGAAAGAGAGATCAGAAGAGCCTGCAGGAGGAGACTGCAGCAGGTGCAGCCTGAAGAGAAGAGAGAGCAGAAGAGCCTGCAGGAAGAACTGCAGAGGTGCCTGCCTAAGAGAGAGCAGAAAGAGCCTGCAGGAGACCTGAGCAGGTGTCTGCCGAAGAGAGGCAAAGGAAGAGCCTGCAGGAAGACTGCAGAGGTTGCCTGCCTAGCGAAGAGCAGAAGAGCCTGCAGGAGGATCTGCAGAGGTGCCTGCCGAAGCAAGAAATGGAGCGATGGTCTTGTTCACCTGGTCCGCATTCCTGCAAGAAGGAGTCTTCAGCAATTATAAAAATGCCAGGGTCGCCTCCTTCTGATAGGTATTTAGGTAAGTTAGGTAAGTAAAGGGGGGATCATAAGTGATCAAAATAGTACCATAGCATAATAGTCCCAATTTTTTTTTGTTTCTTGGCTCTAAAATATCTAACATTTATGATACTACTCCAGTAGAGTAGTGATGCCTAAGCGAAGACACACGGTGTACTGGACAAGTCTCGATATAGAATGCAGAGAAAACATGCAATTTTAATAAAGTAATTGTTTGGGCTATTAAAACGCCCGAAATATTAGAATATAGATTAGGTATATAAGTAATTAGCCGGGTATATGCTAGCGATAAGGACATAGATTGTGATAGTTTTTATAAAAAAGGTATTAAAGGGGGTTTCCATTAAAAGGATTTGATGACCTACTCCATATGACTAACAAAAGTGTATAAGTCATCATATGGGATGCATGAAGATCTGCTGACTCCTGCCTACATCACCCTATATAACACCAGGAAAATGGAGCAGAGGCCACGTTTTGCGTCTCGTGTGTAAGTGGGTGTGTCACCAGGACTTGGGCTCCTATACAAGTCTATGATTAACTCAGCTGCAGTTGCTTAGTTCTGTGCCACATACACAGAGTACATAGGCGGACTTCTGCTCACATTATTTCTTGTAAGGATTTTGCTCATGGTGAGAATAAATCATTGTTTGGAAGGGGAAAACTACTAGGCATTATATGATGCCTTGGGAAATATACATCTGGTCTTGCCATTAACTCTCTTTTTTCATAGCCCTATAGAGACACATCTAGCATTAACAACTGAAATCCGATACAATAATCTAATAAAACAGGAAACACAAGCTAGATACATTCATTACAGACAATCAGCCTTCTTGACTAAAAGAAGCAGACAAAGGAGGGTGGTACAATCATCCTTTGGCTCACAGAAATTATTTAGAGTAGAGGGCACAGAGAAAATTGGTACCAACGTTTTTTACCTTTCTTACCTGCAGACCCAACAGACATCTTTAAGAGGAAACTGGATCGATTAATCGATCAAAGCGTGCCATTAAAACAGAACATAATCACTAACAAGAAAGCAAAATTTATATGTTGATCACCCTGTATACCACACCGGTCTACCTCGTTCACAAGTCCCTTGACCACCAACCAACTGGGAGACCTAAGTGGCGGGGGGATAGGCACATGAGCGTGAAAAAGGCCAATGTGTACCTTATTTGGACTATTTCTGCACCCCGGTCTTGAAAAACGGACTCCTACCTACGCGTTCGATGCACTGATGGACGCTTGGTCCGCGCCAGGTAGCATTAATTGTCACGATGGACGCTAGCAGTCCCTCTACAGCAAACATGGCCAGATGTGGTTTTAGGGACGTCACATTTTCCATTGTAAGCAACATTGCGTTGGATGGAGGTCATGACTCTCTTTTACTCAAACATGCTGGACTTGGTGGTTAACAGCATTAGACTTACTCACACTTTCGTCGATCGGGCCTACTACCGCAGGTTCTCGGGGCTACGATGGGCCGCGGCTGTGGCCCTTCCTTTGCCAACCTATTGTTAGGTTGGTGGGAGGAGACCAGGTGCGCCCATCGCACTCCTTTCAGGACCAAGGTATTTTACTGGTATCGTTACATAGACGACATGTCCTATTCTGGCAAGGTGGACACAACCAAGAATGTTTTATTAGTGAGCAGAACTCACCACTAATCCTACAACATTTTGTCCCACGCATCTCTGAAACCACGGTGCGATTTTTTGGATCTTAACACTACAATCCGGAATTCTCGTGTCGCATACGATCTGTATCAGAAAAGGACGGCTACCAATAATCTGTTGCATAACAAGCTTCTATCCTACACAACAAAAAAATGCCTCCCCAATGGACAATTTTTTAAGACTACGCGCGAACACTGCAGTTAATGACGTGAAATTCAAACAAAAGCCCTGGAACTACCAGCTCGACTGAAAAGCAGGGGTTATCCGAAAGTAAGATCATTTCGAAAAGCAACATGAGGGCAAAAATTCGAGAAGACAAGAAGAAGACAATCTGAAACCAAAACCAAAACATTGGAGAAAGTAGTAGGTTTAGGTTGTGACAACATACAACACCAGTGGCAAGGTATAGGAGAAAAAATTGGCAACATCCTTTGAGCGAGTCCAATCATTGGAACTATATTGATACTCGCCATTGATCAGCATCCAGAAGGTACGAAACCTCAAGGAATATTTGGTAAATAGCCACTCAACGTCCCCACAATTACAACAGGAGGGACTAGATTAGAGGTACACTATGCTCTGCGGCAAAACTGCAATATTGTCCATACAGGAATCAAACAGAATATTTACAGGAATCCGGGTCGTGGTAGATGGTAGAAATACCCCTTCAAACATTCATTAACTGTCCACAAGGATGTGGGTATGCCTATTATCTGTTCTTGTCCAAACAGTATACATAGGACAGACTTCACAGGAACTCCCGTTAAGAGAATACAAAAACATCTATCACACGATTTCCATGGCAAAACAAGATTTTTTACAAGGATAGAGCCTCTCATACTCAGAGGGCCTTGCACTTCCACTGTCATCATGGAGGTAAGTGCAGAGGAATTAAAGATTGTGGGCTTGGACAAAAATCTTCTCCAATATCAAGGAGGGGGGACAGAACCCCATACTACTACAAAAGCAAACAAAAGTGGATTTCCAATCACAATCCATGGCACCCAGAGGACTCATGAGGAGTTCTTTACTAACTTTACTCTGGGTTTTTACAAAAATAAATGATATCTTGGAGCACACTAGGACTGCGACTAACAATCGTGCATTTCTTACTGATGCATTAGTGTGTCAATTATGAACACATACAATTGGGAAGTATAGCATACACTTTTACACACCAATAAATGTTCATTTGCCAGTTGCTTTTGTGAATCAGCCTTTTTTGCTTCTTAGACCACTGTTTGTTCTACTTCCGCATCGTAACACTTTAGCAGGGGTTTTACAGCACATCAGCACGGTCAATTTATGACGTGCCGCAAAGAATATTTCACCGGCAATGCGCATATGAAGGATTCAAGAAGTTATTATGCATTTATATACGGCTGCAACAGTCACTGTAATGCATTGCTACTCACTATTATCATTGTCCCCCCTTGTATAAAAAACCATTATGCACATTTTTATAATGACAGACGCCACTATATAAAGTAATATAAGAATTTTTCTGTTTATATGCTGCACAAGTCTTATTCGCTCCATAATGATTTGCGATTGCTTTACACCCAGTACCTCCATCGTCACCTTACACCTGGCTCTGCTTTACGTTCTATAATGATGTACGTTCCATCTTTATATGCATTATATTCTCTCATCGGTTTTACACTTGGGCATCGATCCAGCCCTCAGTTTTGACTTGGTTTGCCACACGTGTGAGCGTTCGCCTGTGAAGTGAGGTTCGGGGTGCTGCGCGCATGACCGTGGCCGCGAGCCGGGCGACGCGGGAGGTTCGCGCGGCCAGCACATTGGCGAATACAGGTGGCAGACTCATATCCCATTGCCATAGCTGATTATAGTTGAACACGGTATATAACCTTACAATAGCAATACATCAATTACCGTGAGGAAGACCCTAGTCGGCATACACGTGGGGCTTTGCCCACTTTACACCCTGTTGCAAGCTAGCAATTATGGTAATACAGTAAACACCGAGGGGCTGCTTTCAACTGATGTTGTCTTGATTTCAGGCATCGTATTCAGCCTTCCATGCTTTTCCTGAATGTCATAATATCTTATCAGCACTGGTGTTTGCTCATACGATCTATGTGTTATTTCTGGCTTTTGCAAACATGATTGTGATGGTGTGTGAGGTTTGTGATGTAGTGGATGTTAATCTTGTTGATGTACCAAACCATGACTATTATGTACATGCTTTTTTAAGTCGTTTTTATGGGTTGTTTTGTGTAACCTGTTCAACGATCTCACGGCCGAAATACGGACGCTGAGGCTCAATGAGCTAGCGCTCAGCGTTGATATATCGGACGCTGAGCCATGGACTTAGCGCTCAGCGTCCCCCTGAATTATCCCGGACCGCTGAGACCCTGTCCGGTTATCAGCTCAAATCGTGAGCCTAACCGGCCATCGGGAAAACGGGGTGCGGCTGTGACTGATAGCGGCACCCCATTGAACACGCGATAGGAGGTGACTCGATCCGCGGGTGCTAACCCGTAAATGCCGCGGTACCGCGCGACCGCGGACATCTACATGCATCGGGGGGGGCGAAATTTGGGTGACAGGTCCTCTTTAAATATAACATGTTCTTTTGCAGACTCTACTTGGGGTCATAGCTGAAATTGTACAAGTTTCCCTGTATTAAACATCTTGTCTCATGAAGGAGTTCACCGTGAAGAAGATGAGAACCTCATTCACAGTATGAAGAAAGTGACACAAATTTTATGGGTTTTTTTGCAAGACCTCTGCTCTGGATCACCGAGAGATATGTAAGTGATACCAGACCATAATACTATAGGACTTCACTGCCCAAATATGTAATAGGATTGTACTATTGTATGTAATGTCATGTTTTATCTCTCTCCTCTTCTTATGACACCCAAGACGATGAAGACTCTGAGAACGCGGTAAGTGACTCATAAGACACAGACCTCACACATAATCTAATAATACTCAATGACACAAAAACTAACCATCACCTGATCTATTTCAGCCAATCTTCATGAACCTGGACTGTGACCTCATCATCCTGGAGGAGCACGATGTAAGTGCTGTTTGTGAGGGAGCACATATGGAGCTATAGTTTTGGTGCAGGACAATATTGAGTATTGTTTAGTTTTTCAAGTGACTTCATTCCTTCCACAGGAGCCATCGATGGACACATTTGAAGATGGAGCCATCGATGGACACATTGACAGAAGATGAAAGATCATCAGAGACTGTATGTATTATATGGTATATGGCGGCACGCTGTATGTATTATATGGTATATGGTGGCACCCTGTATGTATTATATGGTATATGGTGGCACGCTGTACGTATTATATGGTATATGGCGGCACGCTGTATTGATTTTATATTATATGGTGGATCGTTTTATGTATATTGTTCTTTTTAGTAGCTCGCTGTGTGTATTATATATCTCAAAGAGGGAAGCTTTATGTATTTTGCATTGCTTTATTTTCACATTTTTCACATTGGGTCTGGTTCTGACACTCCTCGATATTTTACATGTATAGGGGGGGGGGGCGTTTTTCTATAGTTCGCCTCAGGCAGCAGAAAGGCTAGGTGCACCCCTGGTAAGAGCCCCACTTACAACAGGAAACAACCTGCTGTGGGGGTTGTCACATCAGAGCTGTACTGGGTCTGCTCTAATTAACCCACTGCCGGGTCCTGCATTTACTGCATAGCACTACTTCAGCACTATGCAGTGATGAAAGAAGGCAGAAACGGTAATAAACAGCTTCTACCATCTCCTTAGACAGATACAGCCAGAGACAGTGAAGGAGCAGGAGAAACTGTAGTCACTGAGACGTTGCTGCAGACCCGAGACCCGTGGCCGCAGATGTGTTTCATCATTTGGCAGTCGGGGTTGAATTAAAAAGCAATGCAAACACTTTCTGTGAATAAAGCCTAAGGCCATGTTTGTGAGATGCGATTTAAATGTGTACTCTTCCTTGTGTATTGAGAGCAGGAACAGATGTACGAGGATTTCATGGGTTAAGGCCCTTCTCTGTATAAAATTTGGTGGGTGGTTTGGGTGTCCATAAAAAACATGGGCCCTGGGCTACCACCCAAACTGCCCATATTATAATCCACTACTGATTGCTCCAGATGAGCTTGACTGTTCTAGTTGCTCAAGACAATAGGAGCATCGAACCAAATGTTGATGCAACCGATTCTCATTTATAGTGTCATATCCTACTATTAAACTTCTTTCTTCACTTTCATATAAAACATATCAATGACGTTGTAGAAGTTACATACATTGTATATATAAGTGAACAGAAACTTGGGCCTTGGTCAATAAGTTTTGCTTATCTATGGTAGAAAATATAAAACAGGCCCTTTTTTTTGCTCATCAGCATTTGTTAAAGATTGAATATTCAATCTGTGGCAGACATATTGCTATTTCCTCCCACTGCTTTCTGTTTTATAAATCTATGCACCAGATATCTGGTACATGTGAGATATATTATGTATGAATACTATGTAATAACTGATTACACCCCTGATCAGTACTCCGGCACCGCCAGGACACATTGCTCACTGACACTCTATGAATTAGACTAGTGATAAAATACTAAAATGCTATAGGTTAACGTGAATATACTTTGAGCACCTCCAGAAACTCCCCTTAAGCTGCTTTTTCACAAAATAATGCCAATAGGCTCTGAGTTTCATTCCTCTAAAAAGCTCTGTTCTCCAGGGAAACAGAGCTTATCACTATCCCACCCACAAATGTACTGTGAAAGTTCCCCAGTAGTGCCACCATATTCCACAGCGCTGTACAGATCATTGGGGACATATACAAGACACTAGAGAGTAATAAAATAATCAGATGACACTTTTGTAGTGAGGGAAATGCTTGCCAGAGCTTATAATCTATGAGCCATCACTTGTGGCCTTGTCTTAATTTTATATTTTATAGATCTATAAACTCTTCCAGCTTTGGCCACACAACAGATATTTTGGCTACAGTTGTTGTGTTGAGTGTTGGTCTAGGGTCCTCTCAACCTACATTACAGATTAATGGTCACAATGACACCGGCTTTATGGCTTCCACCGAACTCTAAATGGCTGATAATTATCACATGTGCCAGCCACAATGCCGCCATAACAGTCACATTTATTGGTCCCCAAATGTCCCCTGGGACACTTACCTTCAACATGTTCTTTTATAGAAATAAATCAGATAAGTATGCCCCAAGTAGGTGATATATACATTATCCAATGCATTACTTTTTGACTTAATACAGGTTCCATCTATCTCCACATTACGTTACTACTGATGCTTACCCATGCAGGGTTGAATAGGTAACTATCTGTGGCCAATCACCTTTCACAGGAAGAACTTACTGTCTTATCTTCATCGTTATGTCTGAGACCCATCACTGATAGTATAATAATAGCCCCTAATAGCCTCATGTAGATCCTATGTGTCAGCTGTGTCCTCCTGACATTTGCTTCTGACTCATTAGTCACCTACAATCTGATAACATTATCACTATCCCACCCACAAATGTACTGTGAAAGTTCCCCAGTAGTCAAAACAAGATTAGTAGGAGCTACAGAGAAAGACAAGAGTCAAGGACAAGCAGGCAGATTAGCACAAGATGGTGGCTGAATCATGAAATGGATGACAGTGAACAAAATGGAGTCTGGATTAAACAAGATGGCGTCTCGAGAGTATTATGATATCTCTCACATTGGTGGTAGATAATATTCTGGTCCTCTTTTGCAGCCTGTCTATCCACATTGAATTATACTACTATCACTATCAGGTCCCCCTAATGAGTCACTTACCTTAGGGTAGGGGTAACCTTAACCCTGGCTTAGAGCCAGATGACTATTACGACCTCTTAGACCCCTATAGCCGGGACACTTTGACGTCCATGTCACAGATGACAGTACTATTTAGTCTTGAATATCAGGTATAATACAACCACTTGGCCATCTTTTACTTGGACACACATTTTATTCTGTTCATGTAGAATAGAGGGATGGATGATATTATTGCAGTCTAGCCATAACGTGACCATGGTCTCCTCTCTATGTAGTCCTTCATTACCTCATGCACCAATCTTTTCCATAATAATAATAAATCTTTATTTATATAGAGCCACCATATTCCACAGCGCTGTACAGATCATTGGGGACATATACAAATAAAATAAGACATTAGAGAGTGTGGGAGAAATGACCATAAGGGTCTTTGGATACACAAGGCTTTAACCATCCTTGTCTGCATTGCAAGGCGAGTTTCGATTTATTTGAGTCTTTGTGCTTCCAGCACTGGAATGGAGTAACACAGGAAAGACAGACTGTCCTTTCTGAAGATTAGCTCAAGCCTGCTTTCTTTTTTGGCACTGAAACTCATTTATGGAAAGTCATAACACACTCTGCAAGGGGCGTACAAGTACACAAGCGGGCAATACTAGTGGGTGGTTTGACCCTGGAAATGCAGCACTATTGGATGCAAGCACACAAAGGAAAGTAGAACCCAGTGCTCCCCTGAATACCTTCCCCTAGGTGGTGCTAACGAGCATTACATTTTTGTGTTTTGTACTTCTCTTGCTTGAATGGAAACCCCACCCAAAGTTATGCAAAATGAATGCTGAGTCTTTAAAATGTCTGACAGTATGTAAGATGGCATCCAAGACCAGTGTAATATCCTTAACAAAAACTATTGTACAAAACTATTGTAGTGAGGACCCTGCTCGCCAGAGCTTATAATCTATGAGCCATCACTTGTGGCCTTGCCTTAATTTTATATTTTATAGATCTACAGTTGTTGTGTTGGGTGTTGGTCTTGGGTCCTCTCAACCTACATTGCAGATTAATGTTCACAATGACACCGGCTTTATGGCTTCCACCGAATACTGTTATCTGATTCTTTGGCTCTCAATGGCTGATAATTATCACATGTGCCAGCCACAATGCCGCCATAACACATATATTGGTCCCCAAGTGTCAAAGCTAACCACAACCCAGTCCCCTGGGACATTTACCTTCAACAAGTTCTTTTATAGCAATCAATCAGCGAAGTATGCCCCAAGTAGGTGATATATACATTATCCAATGCATTACTTTTTGACTTAATACAGGTTCCATCTATCTCCACATTACGTTACTACTGATGCTTACCCATGCAGGGTTGAATAGGTAACTATCTGTGGCCAATCACCTTTCACAGGAAGAACTTACTGTCTTATCTTCATCGTTATGTCTGAGACCCATCACTGATAGTAAAATAATAGCCCCTAATAGCCTCATGTAGATCCTATGTGTCAGCTGTGTCATCCTGACATTTGCTTTTGCCCCATTACTCACCTACAATCTGATAACAATGTGTTTGTCCTTATAAATTGTACAGATCAATTCTGGGTGTGGTGTAAGTGGGAACATTTGGCTGTAGAATACTTTATTATACAGAGGTTTTATGGACTACTCAGTGACAATAAAGGACCTAGGTACTGTGGCTGCAAACAAGGCCTTGTCTACCTAAGGAAAATGCTTGTGGTTTGAAAACTTCAAGGTGTTACCTGGAGATTGAAAAACACATTGCATCACAATGACCTTTCCTGACTTATTATTGACATTTAACGTGAGTTATAACTAACTTGATTCTTTACATATTAATAAAAGTGATAATTTTTAGATAAACATTTATTTTCCAGAAAATTTACTATAAGAACAATCATAACAGATGACTGATGGATTTCCAATACCTGCAAATCCCTATGATTCTCTGACACACGAATGTTCCAAGATTTGATGTGTCATCTGCTTCAAATAAATGAGGCAGAGTCATATAAGCGCTCAATGGATTCTCCTTCGCTATCAATATTAGGATGTCGATGACACTTGATTTCCAACATGTCAAAAATCACTGAGCTCATGTTCCCGTCATCTCATATTTGGGGCACAAGATGTGATCCTACCCCTTGAGTTGAGGCTATCGCAGGCAGGGTAATTATCTAGTCATTGTAATCTCATACTGTGCTCTTGTAGGAAGCAGCATAACTCCACACTGTGTATGAAGAGCAGAAGGATGGATGACGTTATTCCTAGTTAGCAGTAAACAGGACAATGATCTCCTCTCCGGAGCTCAGCAGATCCCATTATATTTGGTATGTAGTTCACCAAAAACCTCATTACGTTCCGTCCATTAAACCATTCCATCACTTGTGACCTTGCTCCTGAGCACCAGCTACTTCTCATCTCCTCTCACTGACAAACATCCAGTCCTCCTCTCACTGACAAACATCCAGTCCTTGCCTGATCATCATTATACCCCAGATTTAACCCTTTGATGTTTTTGCATTGTCATGGAATATATCCACTATTCAGGCAGGTTTATGTTCTTTTTTTCCCATAAAAAATATATGAAATATATATAGATGGCCTTATTGGGGGGCATCAGGACCGGGTATAGAACTGTCTGTTGGCAGAGCCAAATGCATCAGTGTTAAAACACAGTTAACACATTGGGGCAGATTTACTTACCCGGTCCATTCGCGATCCAGCGGCGCGTTCTCTGCGGTGGATTCGGGTCTGGCTGGGATTCACTAAGGCAGTTCATCCGACGTCCACCAGGTGTCGCTGCTGCGCTGAAGACCATCGGAATGCACTGAAGTTCACCGTCCTATCATGGGCGAAGGTAAACGCGCATCGAGCGACACGATTCCTTTTTTTTAAAATGCAGCGGTTTTTCCGAATCCGTTGGGTTTTCATTCGGCCACGCCCCCCGATTTCCGTTGCGTGCATGCTGGCGCCTATGCGCCACAATCCAATTGCGTGCGCCAAAATCATGGGGCAATTCAGGAAAAATCGGTGCAAATCGGAAATATTCGGGTAACACGTCGGGAAAACGTGAATCGGGCCCTTACTAAATGACCCCCACTGCGTCAACATTGGGGAACATTTACTAAGAACAGTGCAGTGTGTACTATGTGCAGTTTGCCTGTGTATAGTTCAGGATTTCTGGCCACGTTTTTCATGAATCTGGCACCCTCTGCACTTCTTTGAAAGTGTGCACCTTTAGCATGGGCTGTGAGACACACTTCTGTTGAACTGTGCATTTTAAATCTGGCTCAGGGTCCGACTGAGGACTGGAAGGCCCCCTTCTGTGCAGAAATTTGTGTCACATGATGTCTAGTGTAGGCGCAGCCCCACTAAACGGCCATGTGTGAAACACATGTGGCGTAGGCACTTCTTAGATACCTGTGCAAGCAGTTTCTACCTAAAAGAACGTGCAAAGACCACCAGAAAACTGGTGCACGGCCCTTAGTAAATGTGCCTCATTGTGTTTTGTAAACGTAAATGTTAACAGCATTGTAAAATCTCCACTTGTAAATGCCACTTGTGAACGCAGCCTCGTATACCTGCAAGTTAATCTGCCACCTGGTGTTATTTTGTCAATTATCTGACATACCTTATGTAACTGGCAGCTGAAATACAGCCCCGTGCATTCAAATGGGCAATACAGCCATCCATGTTCATGGCCGAATTGTCCACTGTACCATGTTACAGGCATGTTTCAATTTTGTAAGGCCTCTTTCAACCAATTCTTGGAAGGTGTCCATGACAACACTCCTAGAGGATAAGGGATAATAAAAGGGGTTACGAATTTTAAATGGTCTATTTAATTGTCAGAGGGTTTGAGAGATTCGCACTGTAGAGTTTTTAATGTCAAAATGTTACTCTGATCCACAAAATCAAAAACATCATGAATGGGTTCTCCGCAATCCACTCCAGGAAAAAACACCTGTGGAGTTGAAGGCTGAGAAGAGTCAAAATTCTCAGTGGGTACATTCAAAAAATGTTTGCGAACAGTGACTTTCCTTATAAACTTATTTACATCTAGAATAGTGCCATATAAGTCAAAATCAAACGATGGAGAAAATCCTAAACCCTTACTGAGTACAGAAATGGTGTGTTCATCTATGATGCAAGCTGACATATTAATAACCAGGGATTCTACTTCTTGTCCTTCCATGCCTACATTTGGTTTGTAGCTCCTGTGTTTCCTACCGGCACGTCTCGCCCGTTTTTTTGGAGTGTTTTTAGTAGATGTATTTGGTTTATCCCTTTGAGTTGCCGCATCATCCGAAACAGAAGAAGAGGAACTATTGTTAGAGTCCTCAGCTTCAGAGAAGCTTACATGCATACCACTTTGACTTTTATTACGATTTCTGTATCTCTTCTTCTTAAGTATTTCAAGAGGTCCCTTACTAAATTATTGCTGGAGGGAGTCTCCTTGGGAGTGATAGATGATAAAACAGCTAAATATCTCTTGGTGGAACATCCAGTCACGCCGGTTTTCCACTCCCTCCCCAAGGTTCACAAAGGGATTTTCCCTCCCCCATGAGACCCATTGTGGCGGGGATTGGGAGCTTTGGGGAGAGACTGGGGAACTGGCTTGACTTCTACCTGCAGCCTTTGGCCAGCATCTCACCCACTTACCTTAAGGATACACAACATGTATTGAATGTAGTGAACGGAATGGAATGGGACAATAAGTACGGGTGGGCCACATGTGATGTAGTGGCCCTATATCCCTCCATACCCCACGATCGTGCCATTCATTATCTGACCGTACACCTTAATGAATTCAGTGCCTATTCAGACGAACTTAAGGAATTTCTTATTTTAGTCACAGAGTTCCTTTTATCACACAATTTTTTCATTTTTGATGGCCAGTTTTATTTGCAAGTGGGGGGTGGGGGCCCAAAACACATCCTGATCTGAATCCCCTTTTTCCCCCTCACTTGCAAATATTTACATGACCCAATGGGAAACTTTTTATCTTTTTGCTGATAGTAACCCTTTCAGGAATTTCATACATTGGACAGGTCGTTTTATAGACGACCTTGTGTTCGTCTGGAAGGGTACTGAGGATCAATTCGATCAATTCAAGGTTTACATCAATTCTAATAATATGAATTTGAAATTCACAGGCACGTACAGTGGTTCACAAATCCCTTTTTTAGAAATTATCCTAAGGGGAAATTCAGATGGAATTGAAACCATACTGTATAGAAAAGAGGTAGCAGGAAATTCCATCCTGTTAGCCACATCCTGCCATCCACGTCACGTTGTTAATAACATACCTTTGGGTGAATTAATACGAACAAAACGGAATTGTTCGGATATACAGAAATTCAATTCTGAAGCTGACAAGGTGTGCGGAAGATTAAAAGATAGAGGGTACAACCACAAAGTCTTAGAAAAAGCCAAGGCTAGGGTTAGTGGGATGCAAAGGCAAACCTTACTAGAACCCAAAAAAAGAAGGACTGACATACATGATGATAAGGAACGTTCACATTCTCCTGTTGTTTTCGTTACCACATATAGTAACCAATTTTCCAAAATTAAAAATATTATTAAAAAATATGTGCCAATACTGGAACAGGATAATGATTTAGCGATGTGTTTACAGGGAGGCATAAAATTTAGCTCCAAGCGTGCCCCTACCATTGGGAATAAAATAAGTCCTAGCAAGTTCAGTAGTTCCAATCCTAGTAGTGATCATTCATGGCTACATCACCCAGGTAACCATAGGTGTGGACATCGTGTATGTAAAGTTTGTCCATATCTTCAAATGGATACTTCATTCATTTTGTTTATGAAAGAAAATACAAAAAATATACGTTTATTTATTGCAATACATCAGTTGTGGTTTACGTTATTTCTTGCAGTATTTGCAAACTCCAGTACGTGGGTTGTACTACTTGCCCTCTAAAAGTCCGTATTAGACGTCATCTATCGGACATTCTTAGCACTAATAATAACATTTCGGCAGCTTCCAAACATTTTAGAGATATACACGATAAGGCTACAACCGCATTTGCTTGTAAAGGCATTGAAAAGGTGCATCGTCCCATGAGAGGGGGGGATCATAGGAGGAAACTTTTGAATAGGGAGACCTTCTGGATATTCTCCTTGGACTGCAGGTCACCTCTGGGTCTCAATTCAAGGAGGGATGTTATTCTCTGCTATAACTAGAGTACAGTAGTCTTATTCTGTCTTTATGCCTGTATTGATTATTATGCTATGGCAATGAACTAAACAATAGGGAGCATTTTTAAAACACATGATTTTTTGACTCTCTCATTCTATGATGATATTGCAATATTATATGTTGTATACATGTGTGTTGCTTTATATGAAGACATTGTTATATTACATGCTATATATAAGTGTATTGTTCTATGCCATTTGAAATCCTTTCTGAGTAAAATGTAAAATGATAAATAATAACAATAAATGTATCATATATGGTATAATGTACATGGAATATGCATTTTCCAGCATTAAGGGCGCGTTCGCACGTTGCGTTTTGGTTGCCTTTTCGTTGTGTTTGGGACGCGTGTGCAGCGGCTGATGTGAGGCGATTTGCCTAGTTGCATTACCGTTTACGTTTGTGGACGCAGTGTTTGCGCATGCGTTGGCAGGATGCATGCATTAACGCCTTGTTGATGCATGCGTTAACATCGCGTTTGCGATGCGTTTTGTAAACGGAAACGTTGGCGGTGATGTGGTTGGGCGAGTCGCCTCTCCTCGGCTGTTGTGTGTGCGTTTCAGGCGCGATGGAAGCGCGGGTCGGGGCGCAACGTGTGAACGTGCCCTCAGGTTCCGCATTTGTTTGTAAGCAGGTTTCTCCTGAATGCTTTTAACAATATGTTTTTAATAGTATTTTTCACTGTTGCATGAATGTGTATCACTTATCATGAATTTACGCTGTAAAGGCGTTTTTCTTATTGTTTCACATCCCCTTTAAATTGAATCATGTGATCCACACGTCATCCAACAGGTGCATGAAGTCGGGTTTAAATACCCTGAGCGTATCTCCACCGGGTGGGACCATGATTAAGTCTGAATAGACGAGACATGTAGGTCTGTCTACCTTTGTCCATTTGCTGCATACGTTTTGTGACCAGATTTTAATGATGGAATAAAGAAAATTTTTATTGAATTTCTACTGCATCCTCCGTGATTGTGCTGGAATCGCCTACTTGTGAATTTCTACAGTCAGGATATGAGTTTATGGTATAGTGAGTGTGGTGTAGTATCAAGATATAAGGGTAATGAGTGCAGTATAACATGTGATATGAGGATTAAGATATCTGGGAATAGAAATAGAGTTTTCTCATATAACAGAAATCTATCTATTATATATATATGTGTATTATGTGTGTAATATATATATATATTATACATATGTATATACTGTAAATACCAATATAAACCTACACACTAAGACCTGTCTCTAGTGGATACAGATTGTATATTTATGAATATATCAAATTGTGGCAAGAACTGCCATCAGGTCCATATATGATGGAACCCACACCATAAACGCTTATTCATTTACAAAAGACCAGAGTGGTGTGTAACAAATGTCCACATACTGTCCAATGTATAGCAAACAATAATCACTTTTATTAAACAAAACACCATAAAAACACTTAAAAAGCATGTACACTAAATATCATGGTTTGGTTACAATACAACAAAGATTACACCCCTCCACAATACCCCCATCACAATAATGTTGCAAAAGCAGAAAATACACATGAGTCGTATGCAAACACCAGTGCTGATAAGATATTATGCATTCAGACAAAGCATGGAGGCTGATAATAGCCTGAAATCAGACAAATCATTGAAGCACCTCGGTGTACTGCTATTACCTAATTGCTAGCTTGCAACAGGGGGTAGAGTGGGCAAAAGCCCCACGCGTATCGCCACGTATGTGGCTTCCTCAGGGGTAATGAGGTATTGCTATTGTAAGGGTATATATACACGTGTTCAACTAATCAGCCTATGGCAATGGGATATGAGTCTGCACCTGTATTCGCCAATGCTGCTGCCGCGAACCTCCCGCGTCGCCCGCTCGGCCACGCGCATGCGCAGTCACCCCGAACCTCCACCTCCACTTCGGGGGAACTGCGCACGCGTGGCCAGACCAGCAAATGAGGCTGGCATCGATGCCCAAGTAAATAGCAGATGAGAGAATTAAATTGCATAAAGAATGGTAAGTACAATATATACAACTAAAGCATAGCCAGAGTAAGGTGACGATGGAGTACTGGGTAAAGCAGCAAATCATTAATGGAGCATACTAAGACATTATGTGCAGCATATAAAACAGAAAAATATTATATTTACTTATAAGGGGCTTGTCATTATAAAAATGTGCATATGGTTTTTATACAAGGGGGAAAATTGATAATAGTGATATTGAAATGCATACAGTGACTTGTGCTAGCCTAATATAAAGTGCATAATAACTTCTTGAATCCTTCATAGTGATGCGATTGCGGTAAAATATTCTTTGCGCATTCCATAAATTTGACCGTGCTGATGTGCTGTAAACCCCTGCTAAAGTGTTACGATGCCTAGAAGTTGAAAAATAGTGATAAGAAGCAAAAATTAATTCCCATAAAACAAACGTGCAAGTGAACATTTATTGGTGTAAAAGTGTATGCTATTACTTCCAGATTGTATGTGTTCATATTGACACACTAATGCATTCAGAAAGAAATGCACGATTGTATGTCGCACGTCCTAGTGTGGCTCCAAGATATCCATTTATTTTTTGTAAAACCCAGTAAAAAGAAACTCCTCATTGAGTCCTCTGGGTGCCATGGATTGTGCTTGGAAAATCCACTTTGTTTCTTTTTGTAGTAGTAATGGGGTTCTGTCCCCCCTCCTCTGATATTGGAGAAGATTTTTTCCAAGCCCACAATCTTAATTCCTCTGCACTTACCTCCATGATGACAGTGGAAGTGCGAGGCCACTGAGTTGAGGCTTCTATCCCTGTTAAAATCTTGTTTTGCCATGGAAATCGTGGATAGATGTTTTTGTATTCTCTTACGGAGTTCCTGTGAAGTCTGTCCTATGTATACTTTGGGACAAGAACAGATAATAGCATACACCACATCCTTTGTGCGACAGTTAATGTAATGTTTGAGTGGGTATTTCTTACCATCGACCCGGATCCTGGAAATATTCTGTTGATGCCATGTATGGACAAATATTGCAGTTTCCGCAGGCATATGTACCTCTTAATCTAGTCCCTCCTGTTGTAATTGTGGGACGTTTGAAGTGGCTATTTACCAAAATATCCTTGAGGTTTCGTACCCTTCTGGATGTGATCAATGGTCGAGTATCAATATAAGTTCCAATTTGGACTCGCTCAAAAGGATGTTCCAATTTTTCCTAGTACCTTGCCACTGGTTGTTGTATGTTGTCACAAACCTAACCTTATTCTCCAATGTTTTGGTTTTTGGTTTCAAGATGTCTTCTCTCTTCGAATTTTTTGCCCTCATGTATGCTTTCGAATTGATCTTCTTCGGATAACCCCTTGCTTTCAGTCGAGCTGTAAGTTCCAGGGCATTTTGTTTGAATTCATCGTCATTACTGCAGTTTCTGCGTAGTCTTAAAAATTGTCCCATTGGGATGCCATTTTTTTGATGTCTAGGATGAAAGCTTGTATAATGCAACAGATTATTGGTAGCCGTCTCTTTTCTATACAGAGTCGTATCGACACGAGAATTCCGGATTGATAGTTTAAGATCTAAAAAATCGACCGTGGTTTCAGAGATCTGTGGGACCAAATAAATGTTGTACGGATTAGTGTTGAGTTCTGTCACTAAATCAAGACATTCTTGGTGTGTCCCTTGCCAGAATAGGACAATGTCGTCTATGTAACGATACCAGTAAAATACCTTGGTCTGAAAGGAGTGCGATGGGCGCACCCTGGTCTCCTCCCACCAACCTAAAAATAGGTTGGCAAAGGAAGGAGCACAGCGCACGCCCAACGTAGTCCCCCAGACCTGCCGGTAGTAGGCCCGATCGAAAGTAAAGTAATTATGCTTTAACACCAAGTCCAGCAGTTTGAGTAAAAAGGAGTCATGACCTCCAATCCAAATCAATTTGCTTATCAAGGAAATATGTGACTGTCCCTAAACCAACATCATGGGCCATGTTGGTGTAGAGGGACTCTACGTCCATCGTGACAATTAATGTACCTGGCGGTATCCGTATGGTATCCAAGCGTTCCATCAGGTGCATCGAATCGCGTAGGTCCAAATAAGTACATACCTTTTCACTCATGCTGCCTATCCCCGCCACTATAGGTCTCCCAGGTGGTGTGGCAAGGGACTTGTGGAACGAGGTAGAACGGTGGTATTACAGGGTGATCAACAGATAAATATTTTGCTTCTTGTTTAGTGATTATGTTCTGCTTTAATGGTTGATCGATTAATCGATCCAGTTTCCTCTTCCCGCGCCGGCAGCCAACAGTCAGGGCGCCCCCGCGCCGGCAGCCAATGGTCAAATAGCACCCTGTGTGTAGAATCTGTGAGGAAATAAACATTTAGGCACCGTTCCCCGCTCCCCCGAGGCTGTATGCGCCACATAAAACAGGAGTAAAGAAGAAGACTGCTGTAGCTTTGGGGAGAGGGTAAAGGCGAGTATCCTAGTACTCTAGCACCTATGCTGCTCTCCTGAGTAACGCAGGATAGGGGCAGGGTGATTTCATTAAGGGTTCTTTAAGGATCTCTCGTTGCATAGGGTGTGCTCAAACTGCTATGGACCAGAAAGTGACTGTTTACCAAGTGGTGAACAATCTTGGGAGGTTTTAATGATGGGGCTATTGTATAGGTGGGTCTCCATTATCCTGAAGGTATCATAGCTACCTATAAAAGGTGGTAGACTTAGCACCACACAATAGATGTACAGGTATAAAGGATCATTGATTAACATAAGTACACAGCCCCGGACTAAAGGGGTGTTATGGGTTATGCATACAGATAATACACCTTTAGAATAGGGTCTCAGTATCAGATTAAATGGGGGCAAACACCCAGCACCTGTAACAATCATCTTCTAACAGCAGCTGACAAACAGTGAAGGGAACAGGAAGCAGGGATCTCCATCATCTTTCTAGTGGTCAGAACAGGTTACTGCAAATCAGCTCTACTCCTTGGAAACTAAATTACAATTACTCAACAGAGACTGGGACTGTCAGCTCCTTTTTCTATTCTCTAAGGATAGCTAATCTGTGGGGTGCATGGTGTTAAACCCCACCAATCTGATAATGATAATCAGATCGCAATATTTTTAGTCCTTTATAACCCTCTAAGGTTAGTGGTAAGTGAAGGATGCATCCTACAATATAGCATCCAACTCTGTACTGTAGCAGTTAAAGGGGATTTTGGAGAAAGCACTTGCATGCATGTCAGTCACACTTCTTCTGAGCTATATAGGATTATCAGTGGACTCATATTTTCCCCACAGATCTCAATCCCCATAAAACTAAGATGCAATCTCAAGACTTCTAGAATACTGCTAGTTTCTACTGGTACCAGAAACTGGTTTAAGCAGGTGACTTCAGTAACATGTTAAATATCCAGCCTGTACACGGGCAGAACTTTCTAAGTAGGAGCCTACAGACCATAAACTAACTGCAAGGTCAATGTAGATGAGGACCTTCCATTGACTAGAAGTAGAATTTGCGAAGGACACCATGGAAAACCCTATGGAAGTTGGGGCAACAGTAAGGATAAAAGTTTAAGTGTCAGATCACTGGGAGATTGAGTAAAGGAACCCCTGCAATCATGAACAAAAGGGGACCCCAGGTGACTGTGTGCTCGGACTAGTGCACGGGCCCAACTAGCGCTCCTTTCACTTCTGTGAGACTTCTCAGACCTCTTGGATCTTATAAGCCCACTGCATGTGCATGTGACTGTGGGTCCCCATTCTTGGACTTAAGCAATTAAATACATATGTCAATTAGCTAAACCTACTATTTTAACAGGATTGGGGTAACATCTTATATGCATTTCAGCCTACCAATCTCTTGATTCTCTGGCAGCAAATATCTCTTCTTTATATTTATTACACATGAACAGTTCCTCCGAGCAAGCATGTTTATAGGGGATGACAGTCCATTGCGCTTTTTGTCATCAGTGTTCATCTTTACAACCCATTTTGGGGATAATGGAAAGAACCTATTGAGACTCTTTTAATAGAAACTTTGTGTTTGCTAAATGTGATGTAAACACAATGTTACCTGGAAAAGTGTTCACAAGGGAAGCCCTTGGATTGCGTCTCAAAATGCTACGTATGAACGCGGCCTATGGGTCTCTAAGGTCCACCACATGGTGAAAGGAGGTATAATCATTAACTCATTAAGAATCACTTAAAACAGGATCTACAGACTGACTCCCCACTCCAGATAAAGAACTTAGTTAGCAAATATGGACTTTGTCCCCTATAGAGGGGCTGTCCCCCACCCCCAGCACACAACTAGTCTGTCTATGCAGACATCTTACCTCACAAGTTCAATGACCCTGACATACATAGAAAGATATTTAATAAGCCACAAAAAATAAAAACTAAATCTGGAAATTTCAGGACCAAAACTGCCAAATAATAAGTAATAATAAATATAAAAGAGCGCCCCCTACAGGTGGTAAGGCAGTTTCTTATATGATCTACTGTCATACGTTTATATCGAGGTAAAAATTGCAGAGAGCCCAAAATTATTGTAACGAAAATGAAGATTGTATTAATCTAATTAAATTGTTATGCAAATAGATGTGAGAGTGCTAACAAGTATGTAATACAGAACTGTATAGGTAAAAATCTTTTTAGAGATACTACTCTGCAGCAATAGCACAACTCCTAGCATCTCCTATGGGAATGGTAGCTATAAAGTCACACTGCTGTTGATATTCATTTTAGAGAACTTCCACTCACCTCGCAGGCTTGTAGTGCATGTTTGTACGAGGAGATGGCTTCTGCTGCAGATACCCCAAGGAAGCGACTTCATTAGCCTTTTACATCTTGGCTTTGGAGCAGCTACAACCTGCACCTAGAGAGTGCAAGCCGAGCCACAGAGACTGATTAGGGAAGAGCCGGCTGCTATCTAGCAACCTAATGTGAGGAGGAGGAGGAGCGGACACTGAGCACACAATGGGAGTCAATGACTCATCCTCCACAACCAAAAGGCTCTGCCACCCTGCCCACCGACACCAAGTCTAATGTCGGGTCTGGAATAGGTTTGGTAATTCCATAATTACTTATGAACAACTACCAAATCCCCTACTCTTACCTCCTTATAATAAAAAGGCTGGGTACTTGGATTTCACGGGAACCCTACTCACTTATTACTAATACACAGGTGCCAGGATTATATTCTAACATCCCAACTAATAGAAAGGTTCTATGACTTCTCCACTGGTTATACAAGTTTTTATCATTTAAGATGCAGGGAGTAGGACCCTTGCCCATGTCACTTCCTTTTATCACACAGCTACTTAATACATATCACCAAGACCCCCCTACTTCATCCATCCGACCCGACAGGTTAATAAAGTCCACAATGTTATTCTGTCCCATAGGAAAGTTTAAAAGAATCAGAAGGGAAGTTTGTTCTAAAGTTTGTTTAAAGGGGTTGTCCACATTCAGCATATAATGTTATACAATATTCCAATATACTTTCTATACTAATTCCTCACAGTTTTCTAGATCTCTGCTTGCTTTCATTCTATAGGAAGATTCATTGTTGACTCCCTGAGGATAAACACAAATCCCTGGTCATGTGATGTCACACAGGTGCATGGCTTCTTATCACAGAGTAATCAGAACTGTCATATAACGAGCCTTTCCACCTGTGTGACATCACATGACCAGGGATTGGTGTTTATCCACAGGAAGCAAACAATGAAGCTTCCAGATGAATGGCAGCAAGCAGAGATCCAGAAAACCACACGGAATGGATACAGAAAGTGTATTGGAAAATTGTATAACTTTAAATTACACAAACAATATCAATTATTTGCGTAAAGTGGGCAAGCCCTTTAAACCATTTTCAACAAATATATTGAAGGTGTATATTACGAGTGTATATATCAAGTATATTAAGTAAACCGTATAAGATGGTGACCTATTAGTATAAAGTGAACAGTAAGAGATTGAAACCCCAGGAAGGGATGACTGCAGTATGAAAAAATATTTAGGATACAAGCACATGAACATTGTTTTGTCCGTGTGCCATCCATGTTTTTTTGCGGATGTCACACTGACACATAGGGGAGATCTATGATATGCTGGAGCTCCGTGCGTCGGAATATGATAAAGCCCCATCCTCTGCTGCCATAACAGATGCATCCTGAGGCATCATGTATTTGCCGGCCGTGCTGCGCTGGCGAACATAACTATGCCAGGCCCGACCTGGCATAGCTTTGTATAAAAATCTGTGAACATTCACTACAGAATGTGGTAAAAAAAATAAAAATAAAAAAGCACAGGCCTGTGATAGGAACCCACTGTGTCGGTCCACTCCGCCAGCAGTTGCGCCCCTTCAAGCCCCCTCCTAGCTCACAAAGCCGTGGAATAGTCAATTAATTGCAATTTCTTGCTTTGCGATTATTTTAGTGCTTTTACACCAGAAAACTTTCTAAATAATGACCTAGTGGAGCAATGAAGGTTATGCTCCTCACATTTTACTCATCTTCTTGTAATATACCGGCATCCAAAGCACACAGGCCTCCTCAGCCTCAAGAATGATATTCCTTAAGATGTGATAGGTAGAAGAACACAATCCGGACACTCTGCCCAGGACTTTCCATTGTGTGCTCCTACTACACCGTCATTGAGAAATGACAGTGGGAAAAAGGATCAGGTGCGTGTGACCCAGGAGAACGTCTATTCACAGTACGTGACCAACTCCAGACCCTGAGACAGCAATGCTGAATCATGAGATACACCAATACTACAGAGGGTGACATTCACCAAATATTTCCTAACATTGTACAGTATGGGATCTACCTGTGGTCTGTGAACATCAAAAACGTGGGCATCCGGTGATATCACAGACTGATCCAATGACACTAAAGGAAGAACCACTTGGGAAGATATCCTCCAAATATATAGATATTATTATTGTATTATTATTACATGGTAAAATTTGATCTATGTACAGCTCAGAGAATGTGATTCACTAAAGCCAGAAAGAGAAATTCATGAAGGCTGAAGTAAGATCCACCAAGAAGTCATCCACCGACAAGCAGTTCTGCCAACGCTTTACACAATAAGATACAACAAAGATCTGCCCAGGTTTTAATAGCTCATGGTTCCTAATTATAATATGAATAATAATAAATCTTTATTTACAAAGCATTATGATATTCTGCAGCACTTTATAGACCATGTGGAATATATACAAATGAAAAGATCACAGAGCAATAACATGGTCAGATGCACCAACAGCAATGGGGGCCCTGCTTACAAGAGCTTACAATCTATGAGGAGGGACCTAGTATAAAGCTTTGTCTTCCACCCACGACCAATAACAACAACATAAAACAACGTTTTACAAGCTCTTGTTCCAGACCCAGCAATGGTCCCAGCACATGATGCTAATGCCCTGTCCCTACATGTTAGCCAGGCGTTGGTTGGGTGTAAGATGTTGGTAATAAAGGATAGTTTACGAATGGTTGAATGGAGAACGTTACATATGAACAGTCTTAGGCTGCATTCACACACACGTATGGGGGGCGTATATACGTTCCCCATAGCCAGCAATGGGCGCACGGCGCTCTACAGGAGCGGTACGGTGCAACACAAGTGCATTACCGCACCGTAACCCCGTGAAAAGATAGGACATGTCCTATATTTTCCTGGAATACAGCACCATGCTCTATGTTCCTCTATGGAGAGGGGCGGGGTGAGCAGCGTTCAACCCCTCCCCCTGGCGCTGACGTGCTACACTGACGACCGCCCAAACTAGAAGTTTGACCACGGTTATCAAAGGTTTTAGGAAATAAGCCATTTCGCCATTGAACAAACATGTTCTTCTGCCGGAGCCAATCTTGTATGTGTTCATGGGAGTCGGAAGAGGTAGCTGTCAGTCACACATACTCGTATATTAGTTCAGCTGCCATCTTATGTGTATACAAGGTCTAAGACTGAACACAGGATCCACGCCAAAATCAATGTATATTCGTCAATGTGTGAACTTTGCCTTAGTGACCCAGTGCTGTGCAGCATTCAGCGACACGGATGTAACTGTGGGGCTCGGTCACAACTGTGACCCCTATAGCTAGGTGATTAGGTCACTAACACTGTAGTAAGTCATTTATACTAATGCCATAGAGAACATGCATCAGGTGATGCTATACAGCGTACAATGCCACATCATTGCCTCCCACAAACATTGACAATGTGCTGCCGCAACTGGTAGATATAACGTCCATCTTCATGTGATATTTGACTAGTAAACACATGGATGGAAACTCTGCCTCTGTGGCTTTTGTGTTGCTATGAAGCCAGCGAGTGCAAGCGCTGCCCTCCCCTTTCTTCTCCTTTCTGAAGGGCCTCTGGTTGCCCAGAGCAAGTTGTCTCCGTGCGGCTCCACACGTATGTTATGTGCACAAGTCAGGCTGAAAAAAAAACATTAATTTATACAGCATTGTTATATTCTGGGTAATGTTGTGCCAAAGCTATAAATAAGCCAGGCCCGCCACTCTCATTGTAAGGACTCCATAGGAGAAGACCTTGGGAACAGGCTGGAAAAATCCAAGTAGATCTATTAGGTAACGCCTACAGTAACTTGCATCACTAGAAAGCAATCCTCATACCAGTAGTGTCTGGACATTGTAGCCAAAGGCAGACCGCTTATATCCCAGGGATAGGCCATTTCTGTAGGTTTCTATCCCACAGTATATATATTAGGTTTGTAGAGCTCATGCAGAGAGCTCCCTCTAGTGGTCACATTTTGTTCTTTAAATTAAAGTGGAAGCCCAGAAATTGTCATTGCCCATAGAGTGCACTTCATTCATACTTGTTTTAGTTGATTTATCAATGGATTGTCCACCAAGAAGAGTAAGTTTCCACATACCTAGTGGAATAATACAGCATGAAAACAACAAGGAGGAGGCATTATACAATGTTATACATATGTGAGGGGCTCTAAGCGAACACTATAATATGAAAGGGCCTCATGGGTCTCCGTACATTAAATGAAGCATCTTAGTGTATGGGGGCACTATGGAGGTGTAAAGGGTACGTGGCTTAAAGGAAATCTACCATTTGTTTTTATGCATTGTAAACTAAACATACATGGAGAATGCTGTAGCTACACTGATGTAGAAATATATCTTGATTAATCCCTGATCTGAGTGGTTTTGCTAAAAAAAAAATTAAAAAAAAAATAAGAATTATAAATTTATGATAATGAGTCTCTGTCCTGTGGCAGCTCTAGCGCTTCTCCTATTGGTAGATTTTCTTTAATACACAAAACTTGCAGCAAGTTTTATCTCTTTTTTTCCATCCTCTTTCCATATTTACATTGTCATTATCTATGTAAAAGAGGCTGTGGAGGGAATTACAATAATGCACTAATGACATCAATGGGCAGTAACTTTTTAAACTTTGCATAAGTGAATATTACATGGGCATACCAGCACAAGTTCCTTCTTTACTCACTTTTATCATCCTCCCTTTTCTTCTTTTTACTATGGAGTCTTTGATCACAGACACCACCAATCTGATATTGATGACCTAACATGAGGTGGTCGCTCTCCATAAGTTCTAGAAACAAAGAGGACCCTATTTTTGGACAAACCACCCTAGGCCTAGCAGGTTCAGACAGTGTGTGTCTACAGTTGTATTGCACCCGCACTGCACTGTCCAGAACATGATACAAGAGGTGATCCCAGAAGGTATTGGATTTTGGCAGAAGCAACATTGCAGGTCATGATATGTTAAGGGTAGCTAAGCTAGCACTGGAGCACATAGTATGAAGGGCTTGAAGGACTATGATCCTACAAGTATAGTGCACTTCTATGGTGTATATAAAACTTAGAAAAACTTCTTAATAGAAAAAAAAAAAACAGACAAGTACCCAACTAATTTGCACCATGAACTGCTCTTTTGTCACCCGGCCCTTTTCTAAGATCAATGGTTCCCAGATTTATTAGCAAACAGCAGACACAAGACCCTGCAAAATCCTGATGTACACTGGGGGTTTCTATCACCACTACTCATCCCTGAACACGACTGTATAATGGGAAAGGGTTTGCCGGATACCTGCTAGTAACCAGTAAGCCTATCAACCAACACTCACGGCTCTGCCCTATATACTGTGGACACCATGGTCATGTCACTGCATGTCTATGTCATTCTGTATCTAGTCATTTTCCAGCATTTTATCAGTCTTCCCATACAAGAGACCCTGCAGCAAGTCTTTTATACCAAAGAAGGACCTACATTACTGTATGCACTGACATTCCTGGTTCATAAATACAATAGTAGGTCTACAGTGAAAACTGACTCACAATCAAATTATCCCAATTCCCTGGGTGAAGTTGTACTCCAAAAGTTAGTACTTGGGTGATAGGTGTATCCCAGCACTTTTGGAAAAGTATTGCTTCCCCCTCCTCCCTCCTTATTAGTCTACCTTTAGTTCCTTAGTTGAGGCATCTCTTTTTTTTAAAAATAAGATTCTCCGTCCTATCATTGGCTCATCAGAGCATAAAGAATCATTGAAGAGCAAGTGAAAGACTCAGCCGTAGTTATGGAGGAAAGAGAGTCCCCGGCAAACCGGGAAACAAAGGAGGGATTAGGGAAGAAGAATGAGCCCCTTTGTACCACAGCTCTGAGAGGCTTACAACCCCTGGCTCGGCTTCAAAAAGGACTTTACCCTCCGAAAATCCAATCTGTAGTATTATGTGTCTACACAGACAGGTGATCACCAGATTTTGCAGGGTATTGGGGTCACTTTTGCAACATAAATTACATTTCATCACAAGTGACCATTCCCAATCTGGGGAAAAGAGAAAAGTTTTATACAGTCTTACATTTGCACTGGAGTACGAAAGACTTACATAAACCCAGAGTAACTATCCCATGTGTATAGGGGTATCTAGTCTAGACAGAAGTCTCCATTGGCAGAGAAGCAAATTAAAGGGGTTTTCCCATCAAACAAGCTACCTATTTTACTGCTCGGTGGGGGTCTCAGTGATGAGACCCCCACAGATGACAAGAAGGGGGAGGGGTCCGAGGTACCTCCGTCAGACCCCTCGTCGCTCCACGAGATGAATGGAGCAGAGCAGACACGCGCGGCCATCTGCTCCATTCAGCTTGGGGAGCGACGAGGGGTCAGACGCAGATACCAACGATGAAAACCCCTTTAAAGCCCTTGGATCTCAGTGCACAATCTGCCCCAAGGCCCCATCTACCTTCAGTCATTTCTTATGCCAGAATCTTCTTATGCAGCATATTGGTTTTTTGGCTTTGGCCCCACTGTCTTGCTCAACTGTACCTGGCGTATATGCCATGCCCCACATTTGGACATTTTGTACAATTTGCTGACAAAGGGGCGTAGCCAACCAGACAACAGCGGAAGCCTAAAATGGAAAAGATATGAAGTTAAATAAAGTTAGATTAGACATTTTATTGAACCAAGTGATTGAATATTATTAGGAGCATTAGATAACTTTTGGTGGGAGATTTTCGCCTAGGGAATGCGCCAGGCCCATCAATCACTGTGTTATTTTGTTAAAAAATATATTAGTTGATTTTTATGAGTGGTATTTGGAATTGTTGAAAAGAAAAGAAAAGCTTCCAAAAAAAAAAAAATAATAATAATAATAAATTATACTGGACAGTTTTAAACTTATTCTTCAGATTTTGATGATGATTCTAGTCCATGAATATGGAAACACATACTTATCCCACTCTTGCATCGTTCTGGTACTTCTGTTTTCGGGCATAGAAGTTTTTTTCTTACCCCAGTCCAAGAACCTGAGGGATTTTTCTCATTCATGGAAACCCCTTTAACACTGCCTAACCTGTGCACTCACTAGAAGGCTATTAGGAAGCTTATACAAAAAGGGACCAATAATAAATTAATTGCCCCTTAAAATATGTCACAGGCAAATAAAAGGTGTATTCTAGGATTTATTTATTGATCAATATTAGGTGGTGGGGGTCTGTCATGTGACAACCACCAATATGATTTTAACTGCGTAAGGGCTCATGTACACGACCATATGGTCTATTCTGTTCTGTATAAATACGGGATGTATTGCAACAGTATAGCAACGCTTTGCACCATCTCTGTACCATATCCGTATAAAATACAGTGGACTGGCAGATGATGGAAGGCTGAATATTGGCCGGTTGACACACTGCAACTCCCACAGCCAGATGCAGCACATATTTAGCCCGTATTTTATACGTTCCCATTGACTTCTATGGGCAGTGTGGAATGGAAATACGGTGGAAAATTGGACATGCTCTACATTTTTATACGGCTCACTTACGTTATGGTACCGTGGACAATACGGCCATCTACATGGATGGCCATACGGTCATGTGTATGGGGCCTAAACCAGGTGTTCAGTAAATAAATCCTGCAATACCATAGAAATATTATTACCATACACAGCATTATGTCACTCATATAAAGACATGGCACACAAGTCCTATAAACATGTATTGTGCAGAGGGCAGGGTCCCTTTAAGGTTTAGCTACAGTACCTGTTTAAGCAAAAAACGCTGTGCATTGCCCATTTCAGGACATAACCCTTATCCACTATTGAGTTATGATGTAATGTAGTGAATATCTCTTCCGCCCCTTGGCCTATATAGACATTATGGCTTTAATCAGTAAGCACTGGTGATAAAAATAATAATACAGTGACACAGCTCTAGAGACGTGACTCCTATGAGGACAGCTGCCAAGGTCATATACATCTCTCGGTCCCATCTAGCCTCCTCTGGCTATCCATTAATGAACCCGGAGGTGTCTTCCTCATGGAGGTAGACCACGTGACTGCTATGAGGAAACGCTGCTTTTTTTACCACAGGAAGAGCTCAATCCAGAGGTTTATACTAATGTTCTACATTCCTATGTACTCAGCTCCCTCTAGTGGTGGCTGTAGGAAGCTAGTTTTATTCTGTACAGGGAAGGATATTTTAAGAAGGACAATTGCAGCAAAGCTACGAGAGCCTGAGATAAAACATCTATGGTCACTTCTAAGAGACCTCAAGAGCACAGGTCTCACAAGCAAATCCTCATATTTGGGAGCACACAAGCTTTATTTCATCAAATAGCTATATATTTGGGAAGTCTCATTATATGTACACATACAGCACATACCTGGCTGCTCTATGATTTGCACATGACCACTTAAAGCAACACTAATAACAGCTCTATCAACATGGAATAAATAAATACATTGCCATTTTATTACAGCCCCTTCTGTGTCATAGATACAATAAACCTCATCAGGATTTCACTCTGTACATATATGTATATATATCTGCTATAACAAACATCTCTCTTAAATGGAAGGCATCACTATAAATTACTTAATTAAGGAATTTGTAAAGAATTTAAAATAAATTCATGCTCTATCTTTTCCCGTGTTTACAGCTGGGCGCCATCCCTCGCTATGGAGTGGTGATCAGCGCTCATCCCTCCAGCATGCGACTGCTGCTGCCCAAATCCCTCCAGCCCCTCAGACCAGACTATGGCTGATACAACCAATCAGCCCCACCTCCTTGACTAAACTATAGCTGACTACCCATCCCGCCCCCTTCCAAGACCAGACCATGGCTCTCTCCCCTCACAAGAGTATGGCTAATGACACCCCTCTCCACCCCTGTCCAGACTATTGCTGACGCCACCTCCAGACCAGGATATGACGGACACCATGACTTGCCCAAACCAGACTATCACTGATGCTACAGACCCCAGATAATTACTGTGTTCGATAAACTTGCAGCTGTTAAAAAAAATGGAGTGATGCTTTAATTTTTATGTGTTCTTTTATACAGACCAGATATAACAGTGATCTTAAAATAAATCTGATATGAAACAGATGATAACAGTGATTCTATCAGTGACATCACGGGATCCCACTGCAGATACTGTATGCGCGGTTTTGGGGGGCTTCTGTGATAGGGGTCTAATGGCTCGTGTACATGTACACACAATGCCATGGGGACAGGCAGGGCTCCATACTGCTGAAGCTCATTGCCGCTGTGCAAAGTCATGTGATCGGAGCAACAGCGACCAATACTGAATAACACTATTCTGGACACATGAGCTTCTATCGGGGCCGCCAGCTGCAGGCAGGATTGAGGAAGAGAGCAGAAAACTCTCAGACTGATTTGTCCACCTGATTTATTTATCCACCTGTAGAAGTGTCATAGACACTTGTGAAGGGGTTAGTGCGACCTCTGTAAAATTACTAGCATTTACATTTTTTGTATAACAATATACCCAATTACACAAAAATAGACACATAGGGGGTCATCTACTAAATGCCTGAATCGCTGTTTTTCGTCGGGGTTCCCGAAAATTACCGGTTTGCGCCGAATTGCTCCGCATCAGCGCTGGCATGCATGCAACGGAAATCTGGGGGGGGGGGCAAGGCCGTCAGAAAACCCAACGGATTCGGAAAATCTGTGGTATTTAAGAAAAAAAATGTGTCGCTTGACACGCGCTTACCTGCACCCAGGATAGGATGGTGAACTCCGGCGGACTTCAGCGCAGCAGCGGCACCTGGTGGACATCCGGCGATTCAATAAGTTAGTGCGCCCGAAGACCCGAATCCTCGATGGAGAACGCGCCGCTGGATCACGACAGGACCGGGTAAGTAAATGTGCCCCATAATCTATCACATCATATAACACTATGACCACTAGGCTTTATAATCGACTGTAGGCGTTTCTGTGCTGCAGTCACCTCAGTGAGATGGCCCCAAACCATTGCTGCCTATGGTCATGAGACTGCTGTAAAGTACATCACTAAATGCTGTTACTAGAGCTCAGGCAAGATGGCAGCCCCCATAATCATGGACAAAAATAGACTCTTTGTTAGTCCCATAAAAGGTTTTTTTGTGACCTCCTCTACGTATGACCTTCATAATAAGATAGATATGTTTTAATCTGCTTTCTATAGGAAATCGGCAACGCTGTTATCAGAATACAGACTCCATGGAGACGAGGCAGTGTTCCTTACCGCACGTTCTCTATGTATTCTCACACACACCTCCGCTACTTCCCTGCCCACTAATGGACTTTGCCTCACAGGCTGTCCTGGCACTTTATTATGTCTAATAATGGAATATCCTTTTAACCGTTGTCTTCCGTATGACTGATTTTTATTGCGGAAATTAACTGGGATGCTATTTGCATCAGATATAAACCATGATAGATTTTTTTGTGGATTTAAAAGGGTGAGCTTGCAGGTCACTTATCTTCATGTTGCTGTACAGTGCTCATACAACAGTTTTTGACAAAAAAAAAAAAAAAACGACCTATAAACCTCATGTCAACACACCAGAAGGTGCAAATCTACGGTACCAAGAGGAGCATTTGTAGGGTACAGTAGATAAATGGGTAGTGGCTAAAAAGCGGATATCAGATTCGACAATGGCTGACCACAGAGCATGATCCTAAGTCACATGATGTCCACAGATACGTGGCTCGCAGTTGTGAATGATGTCAAAGCTCACTGCGTTTTGGGTTGCAAATCCATTCCACAATTCTTTAGGATGGGGCCCATTGTGACGATATATCCCTGACTGATAAGAGGAGTAGGCAGCAGAATGACAGCTGCCATACTGTGCATTCAATGGCTAGATATGATATGAGTAGTCATGTGCTTACCTATTCTGTATCTATAAATACACATTATTGTGTACACTGGTCAGCATAGGAATACGTGCAGCCTGACTACATGCAAACTGATAGGACGCGCCATAAATCTCTTATCCAGGAAAGACACCTGTTCCCGGTTATCAACCCACCATTCACATGCTCCCTGGAAATGAGACACTAAAAGACAGCAAATATATATAGATAAAACCGTCCAAACTGCACAATGTCATACATGAAAGTCAAGCTTCTCTAGCAAACCTGGCTACACATATGAACTTACTGATACATGGATTAACCTGCCAGACTCATTATACGAATTGTCCATGGCAATGATAGTGTTGCAAAGGGGCAATTCCAGGTGTAGCAAGGCAAAGGGCCCAATGACAGCATATAGTTTATTACAGTGCAATAATGTCTGAGGTAAAAACTGTAGTGAAAGAGGCCTTAAGTGAGGCAAAGAGCCACCGAGCTCCGGCTAAAGAGCCACCGAACAAAGAGGTGGAGGCACGGTCATTAGTAGTCACATCATGATATTATTCTCTATCATAATGAGTCATATGAGACTCAAACAAGTTCCTATGGCCCATGCCATTGTTCAATGGATCCTTCAGTGCCACATCGAGAAGCACAAGCCACCATGTAACTTTCCCAAAATTTCCTACTATTTCCTAATCATTGTCAATATAAAATCTCAACACACTTGAGTTGATCATAATTATGATAAAAATCAATCTAACTAGGGCTGTAGCTCTGTACAATGTAGCTCTAGTGCGGATGTCCTTAATAGGATACAATACTCTACTTAGAAGGATTTGATACTAGGGTTACTAGAACCATTTTGGCCATAGCAATGCGATAAGAGTATATTTCAGCTTATAGTCTTGCCAACTGATTCCTTGTAAGATCTGATCTAGGCAGGAAATCCCAGTAATAAGCAATGGTAGACTTCTCCTCCCCCTTTATTAGCGAGTGTCATTCTCCCCATAGTAATTATGGGAGTAGGATGCAGGGCACGTCCATCTGTACCTATTAAACCAAGTGCTTCAGAGGAATGCACATGACTTATGGGACAGGGCTGAGATGCCAGGAGAAGTATCTGGGCCAAATAGATGGACTTCTGCCATTACCCATAAAACAAAGCAGCCAAGCAGTAAGTTAGACACTACTGCATAATACAACAATCAAACACTGCAACACTAGACCAACAAAAATCACAAAAAGGTGAAAATATACAGAGTTATAATGTGTTATTTATCTTACAAGTCTCCTAAAATAGGGAGAGGAACCTAATGGCCCCCCTAAGGTTTCAGGCAGCAGATACGAAGTCCTTGGAGGGTATCAGTAATCTATACCTGGGTGGTCATATGTCCTTGAATCCAGAGGAACCTAATTTTTAGTACTCAGTGGTGTACAGAATTGACAGTTGGTCAAGGTAGAAACAATCACCATTTCCTATTGCCCTAAATGGCAAATCCATCACCATAACCCGAGGCCATAATGATGGAGATCATGGGGATTCCTCTCTTCTATGGTCACTATGGTCTGGAGATGCAAGAAATCTTCTTTAACTCTATCAGAACGATATTATTATATTATATAATACTGCTGAGTGTGAAAGCCTGGATACAAAGTTCACATATAGCCTGCAGTATTCTATGATGGTTCTGATACAGAGGCTTGTAGGTAAGGTGAAAACTAAAACATTCATGTGCAATAAGCATATTAGGCAGACGACATCTCCAATTTAAGATTTCTGTCCATATAATACTGTTATATTTACATACCTTCTACAAACAAAAGACCACATTTTTTAAGTATAGAGTATTAATATTTCAGTTCTGGGGGTTCAGTTTTGTTTTTGGGGTTATAGGGGGGGGGGGTCTTAGAAAATAACTTTGTCTGTAATCCCTTAAAACAGGACCTGGCTACTTTATTATATAGGTTAACTTTAGGGACTGCACAGATAGTCTGGATATACTGCACCACAGCCGAATGGTGTATACACCAAGCCCTCTGTACAGATACAGAACCTTGTATATATTAGGGCCGGTGTACACAGAAAGATACACACCTGTTACCCACCCATTCATTTCTATGCAGTGCAGGTTATGGTGCAGTATTAGGGGTGGCCTGAGGCACATGATTGTATAATTTGGGGTGCAGCAGACAAAGGGGTATTACAGAGGCGATCTACAGGGCTGAACACTTACAAAAGTCACTACAAACCTGCAGAGTTTGCTTCCCTACAAGCACAATATAAAGGGGGAAGGCAATGCAGACTTACTGTGTGTATGAGCAACAGTGCAATGCTCTGCGACAGCTCCCTGTAAAATCACTGGATCGCCCGCTCCGGTCTCCAAGTGCACTGTCTACACTTCCTCAGTCCCAGCCTCCCGGCACATTAACCCCTGAGTGTGTGGCTGCAACCGCCCAGCCGCCGCTCCAGGACTCAAGTTCACAGAGACTTGCATGTGCCTGGGATGAAAGAAGAAAATGAAAGAATATATAAGTGACAATATCTGATATCAGAGCATGATCTTTACAACATTTCTGAGAATACAGAATATACGATATACGGAAACAGTTCTCATAAACTTCAATAGAGACAGATCCCACACCCTTGTTCGATCCCCACTGATCAGACATATCAAAGTGTTGAAGCCCATGGTGATCAAAATAAACCTGCTTTTTGACAAAGAAAAAAAAAAATGTATACTTACCCCACCTTGGCTCCCATGTCGCTCTGGTACTTCCAGTTCTTGTGCCCTTCAGAAAATTCCTGGGGGTCATGGGACCCGATTTGGCAAATGAGTGGCTGTGGAGCACATTATGTTCCTCCTTCAGTTTACCAAGGGACGTCGCTTCCTTGGTTGTCCCCTTGTACTTATTGGCTGAAGCCGGTATGTGACCACCCAGAACATGTGGCTGGCTGCAGGGCCAAAAATCTGAAATAACCAAGCAAGGCAAGAAGATGGACCAAGACCAAGTGGGGTATTGGAAAACCTCTAACTCATTGCTACTGGGCAAACAATAATGCATTTTCAAAATTTTTGTATTGGGAACAGACACCTGAGGGCCACCTAAAGGCACTTAGACATACACTCACCGGCCACTTTATTAGGTACACCATGCTAGTAACGGGTTGGACCCCCTTTTGCCTTCAGAACTGCCTCAATTCTTCGTGGCATAGATTCAACAAGGTGCTGAAAGCATTCCTCAGTGATTTTGGTCCATATTGACATGATGGCATCACACAGTTGCCGCAGATTTGTCGGCTGCACATCCATGATGCGAATCTCCCACGTTCCACCCATCCCAAAGATGCTCTATGGGATCGAGATCTGGTGACTGTGGGGGCCATTTGAGTACAGTGAACTCATTGTCATGTTCAAGAAACCATCTGAGATGATTCCAGCTTTATGACATGGCCATTATCCTGCTGAAAGTAGCCATCAGATGTTGGGTACATTGTGGTCATAAGGGATGGACATGGTCAGCAACAATACTCAGGTAGGCTGTGGTTGCAACGATGCTCATTGGTACCAAGGGGCCCATGAGTGCCAAAAAATACCCCACACATGACACCACCACCACCAGCCTAACCGTTGATACAAGGCAGGATGGATCCATGCTTTCATGTTGTTGACGCCAAATTCTGACCCTACATCCGAATGTCGCAGCAAAATCGAGACTCATAGACCAGGCAACGTTTTTTCAATCTTATACTGTCGATTTTCGATGAGCTTGTGCAAATTGTAGCCTCATTTTCCTGTTTCTTAGCTGAAAGGAGTGGCACCCGGTGTGGTCTTCTGCTGCTGTAGCCCATCTTGCCTCAAAGTTCGACGTACTGTGCGTTCAGAGATGCTCTTCTTCTGCCTACCTGGTTGTAATGGTTGCGATTTGAGTCACTGTTGCCTTTCTATCAGCTCTAACCGTCACCCATTCTCCTCTGACCTCGGCATCAACAAGGCATTTCTGCCCACAAAACTGCCGCTCACTGGATGTTTTTTCTTTTTTTCGGACCATTCTCTGTAAACCCTAGAGATGGTTGTGCGTGAAAATCCCAGTAGATCAGCAGTTTCTGAAATACTCAGACCAGCCCTTCTGGCACCAACAACCATTCCACGTTCAAAGGCACTCAAATCACCTTTCTTCCCCATACTGATGCTCGGTTTGAACTGCAGGAGATTGTCTTGACCATGTCTACATGCCTAAATGCACTGAGTTGTCGCCATGTGATTGGCTGATTAGAATTAAGTGTTTAACGAGCAGTTGGACAGGTGTACCTAATAAAGTGGCCGGTGAGTGTAGGTGCAACCGCATCTTCTGCAGGACCGTACCAATCATTTGTCAGTTCACATCTCAGTAAGGGTGTCACCACAAGCGCAATGCAAAGGCCAAGGGTGGGGCACAGTCCTATCGCGTATGCGTTTCCACTAAAACACATGTGTTCAGTAGGCAGCATGGGGAGTTTTTGCTTTGTTTACATCCAAACTTGAAAAAAACTTGGCACCTCCTGTGATACTTGATTTGCATATTTTATTATGTGAATCGGCAATCCAAAATTAATGCAACGTTTCGGTCTTAAATATCAGACCTTCTTCAGGCACGGATTTCTGGGCTTGCGGTGGTGTGAATAGGGTTCTATGACTGTTGTGGCAGCCAGCCTACAGCGGGGTCTCCCGCGCTTCACAGCTCCCCAAGCGCTACACAGTCATAAAACCGTATTCACACCACCCAAGCCCAGCAAACCGTGCCGAGGAGGTCGGATGTTATAAACCGAAACGTTGCATTATTTTGGATTGCCGATTCACTATAATAAAATATGCAAATCAAGTATCACAGAGTGCCAAGTTTTTTTCAAGATTTATTGAGAGGTGTTGCAGCCTACTTGTGCACCCATACCACCAACATTGAGTGACTGTACTACTTCCACAATTGTTTACTGCGAAACACAACGTTTCACTGGAAACACATATCTGTTTGTAAATGCAATGCAAGCGCCACATGTTTAAATAAACGCTCAGTTTTTCAGATGCAGTTTTCAAAGCCAAACCAGGTGTGGATTAAATGGGTGAGAACATATCACTGGAATGCTACGCCTCTTTTTTTCACTCTCCTCCTGGCTTGGACATTGAAAACTGCAATTGAAGGGTGTGGTCACACGGTGTGTGTTCCTTGACAGTTCTTGGACCGTTCTTGGTGCACATTTTTGTACGCTTACCATGATTGGCTGGTTTTAAATCTGTTTTTCATCATTATTGGAAGTGTAGAAGCTGTGAAACTGATTAAACCAGGCAAACATACAAAAACGCATGCATTTTCAGTGCATGAACTTCCAGTGGCAAAAACGGTCCATGAACTGTTAAAGAACTGTCCCAAAATGCACCGTGACAGCACCCTTAGTAAATGTGCCAGAACCGCAATGTTAAAAAGTGTGATCAGGGTGGAGCCTTTGAAATACAATGTGTGAACGGACCCTAGAGATGACCTGGGTAGCTCTAGGTAAAAATTTGAAGAGGGGGTTTTAACAACACTGTTTTTTGAGGACATTGAGTACAATTTTACAGTTGATACTTTTTTGTCGCAATTGAGATCTGTCTTGTCAAATGTCCCAGTGATGAAGCAGCTTGAGATTCTTGTGAAGTTGTGCAACTTTTTAGACACAAATAACCCATGACGGGGCCGCGCACAAAAAACCCATGACGGAGTTGTTTGTGGGATATAAAACAAGATATTTTAGGGAACAGGAGTTTTAGTTTCTTTTAAATGGCGCATATGTTTCATTGCCAAGAGGCCCACTGTGGCTGCCGCCCGGGGCCCTACTGAACCTTTTCTATGTGATGAGTCCCACTACCATTCCTATGTGAACCTGCTGTTTTATTTTTAACTGGTTATTTTTTGTATCTTTTTGTTGTATGTCATTTCAATAAAGATAAAATCTATTTTATTTTGGTATGTTTAGTTGGCCCTGTCTTTGGGGCCTTTGCAGACCTTGCACTGGAGTTCAGAAACTTCATGTTATGTCACTGGTTGTGATCCCCTCCTACCTAGTTGGGTATCCCCTCACTTCACCACTATGACGAAGATCACTGAACCTTGGGATCATATCCTGCTATGACTTAGTGTTTCCTATCCATTCTATTGAGACGTCCGCACTGCAGCTACATTGTTATGGTACTACTGACTTCTGCGTGACTTGTTTTCTACAGACATGGCTACAAGAGTCACAGGCGCTAGTTATATAGATTTTTTTATCATAATGGTGATCATCTCAAGTGGGTAATATGCAGACACCCCCAACCCTGGCATCCGATGATCACTAGAGGGTGTGCAGTGCCGCACCTATATCATGGCTAGATTAAACTACTGACAAATGCCTCTAGGGCCCTCAATTGTAAGTGCCAGCGCTTCATTACATACACAGCTTCATAGCGTCCTATTAATCTCATAATAGGGCAGAGTCTGGGCAGATTTCCTGAGACATTAGAGAAATCTAAATCTGTAAATACCTCTGTAACCCGCAGTACTCAGAAAGAAGTGTTCATGTACCAGGGAAGTGTAATGGCGATTACAATGCCATGGGTAGGATAGGAGGCACGCCAGCTTTTCTCAAACCAAGCATGTAAATAAGCCATCCTCGGTGCTTTGCTTATGGGATGAGGCCTATTGTAGCACACATACTTAATGGGCAAAATACCCGTGTATTGCTGCACCGGAGGCATCTGCCTCTAGGTATCTTGGCACCAGCAATCTCTACCATTCCCATACGTATGTCTTTGTACCACTATTCATGTTACCTTTAGATGCGTGATGTGGGGGATTATAGAGAGAAACCAATACTTAATGTTTCTAGATAACAACCTCTATTGCATTCTTGACAGTAGATGGTACATTGTATTAAATAAAATTTGGACCTATGTAAGATGCCTCTGTTATACAAGCTCAGCGCCTTCGCTTGGCCCCTTCTCTACAGTGATTGACCTCTTGCCCCCCTGTCCCTGTGCCCGGCTTGGGCTGGTTCTAATACTGCTGTTTATTCCCATAATGTGGCAAAACAAAATTATGTAACATATGAAATGTGAAATGGATACACCAGAGAAGACCATAGGACCACCAGAATGAATTATTAGCAAACAAAACTTCCAAAGGTTTCAACGACCATCTCCAGAAACCTTCGTACCCAGTTTCAACATTGTACAATGTTATTAGGACGTTTGCCAAGCATAGTACCATCAAGAACCTCCCTGGCTGTGGGAAAGAGAATTGGTTGGTGCAAATGGTGGAAAAAACAACAAAGACCTGTAGGCCAACATGGAACTGTCCGGGTCATGTGGAATACACGGAAAGAGACAGAAGATCCGTTGACTATAATGGGGTCTTTTTTGCTTCTGTTGACTGGTCTTTCATATTGCAGGAGTATTTGTCTGCAATTTCATATGGATTTCATGTTGGAGGAGTCTAATTAGTGGGCACGTTGCCACTCATTACTCAGGCTCCATGGTAATACTATACTAAGTACTTCTCCCTGAAGAAATAGTCATCCACCCTCACCTATTCAGAGCCCATATACTCTAGTTATCCGATTAATAATCGAGTAAAACCTAAAGAATGTCTCAGTTTGTGAACTGGACCTATATTTTGACAGACAGAATATTCAGCAACTGCAAGAATTGTTCAGCTTTTACTACTTTGCCCATGCTCGACCGAGCATCAAGCTCGGACGAGCATGTTCGCTCATCTCTAATTGTGGTCATTAAGGGATGGACATGGTCAGCAACAATACTCAGGTAGGCTGTGGCGTTGCAACGATGCTCAATTGGTACCAAGGGGCCCATAGAGTGCCAAGAAAATATTCCCCACACCATGACACCACCACCACCAAGCCTTAACCGTTGATACAAGCAGGATGGATCCATGCTTTCATTTTGTTGACGCCAAATTCTGACCCTACCATCCAATGTCGCAGCAAAATCGAGACTAATCAGACCAGGCAACGTTTTTTCAATCTTATCTGTCGAATTTTCGATGAGCTTGTGCAAATTGTAGCCTCATTTTTCCTGTTTCTTAGCTGAAAGGATGGCACCCGGTGTGGTCTTCTGCTGCTGTAGCCCATCTTCCTCAAAGTTCGACGTACTGTGCGTTCAGAGATGCTCTTCTTGCCTACCTGGTTGTAATGGTTTGCGATTTGAGTCACGTTTGCCTTTCTATCAGCTCTAACCGTCACCCATTCTCCTCTGACCTCGGCATCAACAAGGCATTTCTGCCCACAAAACTGCCGCTCACTGGATGTTTTTTCTTTTTTTCGGACCATTCTCTGTAAACCCTAGAGATGGTTGTGCGTGAAAATCCCAGTAGATCAGCAGTTTTCTGAAATACTCAGACCGCCCTTCTGGCACCAACAACCATTCCAGTTCAAAGGCACTCAAATCACCTTTCTTCCCCATACTGATGCTCGGTTTGAACTGCAGGAGATTGTCTTGACCATGTCTACATGCCTAAATGCACTGAGTTGTCGCCATGTGATTGGCTGATTAGAAATTAAGTGTTAACGAGCAGTTGGACAGGTGTACCTAATAAAGTGGCCGGTGAGTGTAGGTGCAACCGCATCTTCTGCAGGACCGTACCAATCATTTGTCAGTTCACATCTCAGTAAGGTGTCACCACAGCGCAATGCAAGGCCAAGGGTGGGGCACAGTCCTATCGCGTATGCGTTTCCACTAAAACACATGTGTTCAGTAGGCAGCATGGGGAGTTTTTGCTTTGTTTACATCCAAACTTGAAAAAAACTTGGCACTCCTGTGATACTTGATTTGCATATTTTATTATAGTGAATCGGCAATCCAAAATTAATGCAACGTTTCGGTCTTAAAATATCAGACCTTCTTCAGGCACGGATTTCTGGGCTTGCGGTGGTGTGAATAGGGTTCTATGACTGTTGTGGCAGCCAGCCTACAGCGGGGTCTCCCGCGCTTCACAGCTCCCCAAGCGCTACAACAGTCATAAAACCGTATTCACACCACCGCAAGCCCAGCAAACCGTGCCTGAGGAAGGTCGGATGTTATAATACCGAAACGTTGCATTAATTTTGGATTGCCGATTCACTATAATAAAATATGCAAATCAAGTATCACAGGAGTGCCAAGTTTTTTTCAAGATTTATTGAGAGGTGTTGCAGCCTACTTGTGCACCCATACCACCAACATTGAGTGACGTGTACTACTTCCACAATTGTTTACATGCGAAACACACGTTTCACTGGAAACACATATCTGTTTGTAAATGCAATGCAAGCGCCACATGTTTAAACGCTCAGTTTTTCAGATGCAGTTTTCAAAGCCAAAACCAGGTGTGGATTATAATGGGTGAGAACATATCACTGAGAAGTGCTACGCCTCTTTTTTTCACTCTCCTCCTGGCTTGGACATTGAAAACTGCAATTGAAGGGTGTGGTCACACGGTGTGTTCCTTGACAGTTCTTGGACCGTTCTTGGTGCATTTTTGTACGCTTACCATGATTGGCTGGTTTAAATCTGTTTTTCATCATTATTGGAAGTGTAAGAAGCTGTGAAACTGATTAAAACCAGGCAAACATACAAAAACGCATGCATTTTCAGTGCATGAACGTTCCAGTGCAAAAACGGTCCATGAACTGTTAAAAGAACTGTCCAAAAATGCACCGTGTGACAGCACCCTTAGTAAATGTGCCAGAAACGCAATGTTAAAAAAGTGTGATCAGGGGTGGAGCCTTTGAAATACAATGTGTGAACGGACCCTAGAGATGACCTGGGTAGCTCTAGGTAAAAATTTGAAGAGGGGGGTTTTCAACACTGTTTTTGAGGACATTGAGTACAATGTTACAGTTGAGACTTTTTTGTCGCAATTGAGATCTGTCTTGTCAAATGTCCCAGTGATGAAGCAGCTTGAGACGTTCTTGATGAAGTTGTGCAACTTTTTAGACACAAAATAACCCATGACGGGGGCCGCGCACAAAATAACCCATGACGGAGTTGTTTGGGATAATAAACTAAGGAATATTTTAGGGAACAGGAGTTTTAGTTTCTTTTAAAATGGCGCCATATGAGTTCATTGCCAAGAGGCCCACTGTGGCTCTGCCGCCCAGGGGCCTACTGAACCTTTTCTATGTGATGAGTCCCACTACCATTCCTATGTGAACCTGCTGATTTATTTTTAACTGGTTATTTTTTGTATCTTTTGTTTGTATGTCATTTCAATAAAGATAAAATCTATTTTATTTTGGTATGTTTAAGTTGGCCCTGTCTTTTGGGGCCTTTAGCAGACCTTGCACTGGAGTTCAGAAACTTCATGTTATGTCACTGGTTGTGATCCCCTCCTACCTAGTTGGGGTATCCCCTCACTTCACCACTATGACGAAGATCACTGAACCTTGGGATCATATCCTGCTATGACATTAGTGTTTCCTATCCATTCTATTGAGGACGTCCGCACTGCAGCTACATTGTTATGGTACATACTGACTTCTGCTGTGACTTGTAGTTCTACAGACATGGCTACAGAGTCACAGGCGCTAGTTATATAGATTTTTTTATCATAATGGTGATCATCTCAAGTGGGTAATATAGCAGACACCCCACACCCGGGCATCCGATGAATCACTAGAGGGTGTGCAGTGCCGCACCTACTATCATGGCTAGATTAAACTACTGACAAATGCCTCTAGGGCCCTCAATTGTAAGTGCCAGCGCTTCATTACATACACAGCTTCATAGCGTCCTATTAATCTCATAATAGGGCAGAGTCTGGCAGATTTCCTGGAGACATTAGAGAAATCTAGAATCTGTAAATAGCTCTGTAACCCGCAGTACTCAGAAAGAAGTGTTCATGTACCAGGGAAGTGTAGATGGCGATTACAATGCCCATGGGTAGGATAGGAGGGCACGCCAGCTTTTCTCAAACCAAGCATGGTAAATAAGCCATCCTCGGTGCTTTGCATTATGGGATGAGGCCTATTGTAGACACATACTTAATGGGCAGAAATAACCGTGTAATTGCTGCACCGGAGGCATCTGCCTCTAGGTATCTTGGCACCAGCAATCTCTACCATTCACATACGTAATGTCTTTTGTACCACATTCATGTTACCTTTAGATGCAGTGATGTGGGGGATTATAGAGAGAAACCAATACTTAATGTTTCTAGATAACAACCTCTATTGCATTCTTGACAGTAGATGGTACATTGTATTAAATAAAAAATTTGGACCTATGTAAGATGCCTCTGTTATACAAGCTCAGCGCCTTCGCTTGGCCCCTTCTCTACAGTGATTGACCTCTTGCCCCCCCCTGTGCCCGGCTTGGGCTGGTTCATAATACTGCTGTTTATTCCCATAATGGTGCAAAACAAAAATTATGTAACATATGAAAATGTGAAATGGAATACACCAGAAGAGACCATAGGACCACCAGAACTGATATTATTAGCAAACATAAAACTTCCAAAGGTTATCAGACCATCTCCAGAAACCTTCGTAGCCCAGTTTCAACAGTGTACAATGTTATTAGGACGTTTGCCAAGCATAGTACCATCAAGAACCTCCCTGGCTGTGGGGGAAAGAGGAAAATTGGTTGGTGCAAATGGTGGAAAAAACAACAAAGACCTGTAGGCCAACATGGAACTGTCCGGGGTCATGTGGAATACACCGGAAGAGACAGAAAGATCCAGTTGACTATAATGGGGTCTTTTTAGCTTCTGTTGACTGGGTCTTTCATATTGCAGGAGTAATTTGTCTGCAATTTCATATGGATTTCATGTTGGAGGAGTCTAATAGTAGTGGGCACGTTGCCACTCATATCTCAGGCTCCATGGTCATACTATACTAGAGTACTTCTCCCTGAAGAAATAGTCAGCCACCCTCACCTATTCAGAGCCCATATTACTCTAGGTATCCAGATTAAGATCGAGTAAAACCCTAAAGAATAGTCTCAGTTTGTGAACTGGACCTATATTTGACAGACAGAAATGTCAGCAACTGCAAGAATTGTTCAGCTTTACTACTGCCACCCATATACAACCAGTGGTGTAACTTCAGGCAGTGTAGAGGGTACAATAGCACCCCGTCTCAGGATCCTTAGAGACCCATAAAGTGTCTCTTCCTCATATGAGGAGGCCTGTACTATATAGTATACATTAGTTGGTGCAGACCTGGCATTGGGGCCCTACAGCTCCCAGTTACGCCTTGTCATACATCTTAGTAAGAACTAACAACCATTACAATTACAAGATGGTCGTACAGGACAAGCCTCAGCTTTACTGTTGTGTAATTCTGCTTGTAAGGTCTCCCTAGCTACAACAGGTAGGCCAACAGACAAGATGAGGCTTGAGAAATAGTTCATGCCTTCTTAGTAAGAAGTGTTGATGCCTCTGCTCCGGGATTCACTTGCCAAGTAAGAGAAAAAAATGGTCTTTGATTTAAGATAGATGACTATGGAGCAAGAACAGTAATACTGCTACGACACAAGAGACAAATGGAAGAGACAGAATGTGACCGTACATTATGACCACACAAGCAACACAAAATGCTAAAGAGAAAAGACAGAATAGTGGCAGATGGTAAGGGAAGAGAGTTGTGATTGAAGAAAAGGGAGAGCGATATATAGCGAGGGCGCGCAGGAGGAAGGGAGAGCGATAGATAGCGAGGGCGCGCAGGTGGAAGGGAGAGCGATATATAGCGAGGGCGCGCAGGTGGAAGGGAGAGCGATATATAGCGAGGGCGGCAGTGCATGGAGAGCTATATAGACGAGTGCGCTCAGGTGAAGAGAGCGATATATAGCGAGGGCGCGCAGGGTGGAATGGAAGCGATATATCGGCGAGGGGCCGCAGGTTGAAGGGAGAGCGATATATAGCGAGGCGCGCAGGAGGAAGGAGAGCGATATTCGCGAGGCGCGCAGGGTGAAGGATGACGTATATAAGCGAGGCGCGCAGGTGAAGGATGCGATATATAAGCGAGGGCGCGCAGAGGAAGGATAGCGATATGCAGCTGCATGCTGCGCAGGTTGAAGGAGAGCGATATCGGCCGAGGGCTACGCAGGGAGTTAAGGGAGAGCGATATATAGCGAGAGCGGCGCAGTGGAAGGGAGAGCGATATATAGCGAGGGCGCGCAGTAGGAAGGAAACGATATATAGCGAGGGCCTCGCAGAGAGAGGAAGAGCGATAGTTAGCGACGGGCGCAGCATGAGAAGAAAGCGATATATACGATAGGCGCGCAGGAGGAAGGGATAGCGATATATAGCGAGGGCGCGCAGGAGGAAGGAAGAGCGATATATAGCGAGGGCGCGCAGGAGGAAGGAAGAGCGAAATATAGCGAGGGCGCGCAGGAGGAAGGGAGAGCCATATAGCAAGGGCGCGCAGGAGGAACAGGAGGAGGAGAGAGGGTGTATGGAACAGATACAAGGAAATAAGAGTGTGGGTGTGTAGGAGACAAAGAAAGATAGTACAGAGGAATAGGAGCATACAGGAGAAAGCATACAGGATATTTGGACATAGAAGGGCTTGAAAGGTAGGAGAAAGAAAGGTCATGTTCATAGAAGTGTTCATGGAAGAGAACATACAGTGGAAATAGAGGGAGACAGTATGCAGAGAGAAAGTCTTGGAGAGCAAATGTAAGAGCGGAATGAGGATGAGAGACTTGTAGAGTATCAGTGCATAAAGTATAAAGCAACAGTACAAAGTGCAAAGCAGAAAGAGGGAGAGAGAAGGAGACGGTGTGCAATGGAAATAGAGGAAGAATGCAAATGAGAGAAAGAGGTTGAGAGAAACAGTGCAGTGGATAAAGAGGTGCTGTGGGAATAGCAGGAGGAGAAAGAAAGCGAAGGAGAGAGGAGTGGAAAGTGTGCAGAAGGCAGTGGGAGAGAGTGCCATGGGGTGAGAGAGAGTGCGGAAAGCAGGAGTGCAGAGGAGAGGACAACATGAGGTAGAAAGTAACATCTAAAAATTTAAAGTGAAAAAGGTGTCAAAGAAATAAACTTTCTAGGCCCAAATGAGGAATTTTATATACTGTATGAAACTGAACTCAAATAATTGGTGTCCAGTATTTGGCAGGGCATGATGGGAGTTGTAGTTCTGCGACAGCTGGAGAACCACCAGTGGATTAACACAGCTTGGCTGGCCAGGAAAAGGTTAACTCAGGTGTGTAGAGCAGCTGATATGTCTTACTACACTCTGCTCCAGGCTGCCTTTCCCCCACACAATATAATGTGCACGTGTGCCGGCTGCTCGCCTTGTAAAACACAGACACAAGTGGTGACAATGACAGTCCCCGTGACTCAGAGCCGCTCCAGGTGATCCTGTCCCCGAGTCCTCCATATTGTCATTACACAGTGCAATGTGCTACAGGACTGGTAGAATTAAAGCGAATACGATGTGTCATCTGTCCACTCACATTATATGTCGCCCATAAACCACTTTTATTGTTTACGTCTCCCTAAGACACAAGCCCTGTACTAGCATCATCATGAGATAAGCACGTACAGTCCTGCTCATCCTTATTGGCACCCATGAATGTTAAGTAAATAATGTGGAATATCTCCTGAAAAAAATGATTCAAGTGAAACAGTTGTCTTGTATAGAGCGCCTGTGCCAAATATAAAAGAGCAAATGCTAAACAATACTAATAAAAAAAGGGAGTAAAATATTGAAAAACCTGAGGGTGCAGTTTCAGGGTTCATTTATTTGATACACAATCACCTTCCCGTTCAGAGCCAAAACGCGCTGTATATCCAATAAATGATCCTTTAATTTGTACGAATGCAATCCAAAACTTTGTTGGACGAAGCGCTGAAACAGACAAGATAAATACACGTGTACAAATATTTGACCCTTGGAAACCCGCCATTCTGGGCCGGCGGGCTGACATCTTGTGGCCAGCAGCGTCCGATAGCACCAAGTAGGACAAAATATCAGTCCGATAAATTTATATTTCATCCACATAAGGTGAGAGTCACTTCATACAACCTCAAACCGCCTGTTGTTCTCCTACGCATGAATTTTTTTTTTTGCGCTTGTCTTTCCTCTTTCTGTCTACCTTCCTTTATGAACGTGGAGTCTCTCCATATGTCATAACCTTCCCAGACCGTAGGCCAAAATATAAAAACTGTTATTCCCATCGGTGAACCCCATAACAGAAAATAGCACCCAAATGTCTGAAACGCCACTTTTACACCATTTTACAGCACATACATTTTACAAAAAGTGATTAAAAGGTCACACAGGCCTCAAAATGCTAGCAATCATTTCTCAAAGAAAATGACGTCTTACATTGTAAACATTTTCACATCTGCTTACACTTACAGCAATGAAGAAAAACGCTTCCAGGGTAGCCAAACGCATAGTAACATTTAAAAATGCATGTGCCCTGACGTCCATGCATTTCAACGTATGTGTGAACACACCCTGAGGGTTGGACTCACATTGGAGTTTCCCTGGAATCCCCCCCACCCCCCCATCAGTGATTTTTCACTGAAACCGTTTGGGATTTTTCACACTTCATTTTTTTTTTTCATTGATCAGTGATCAGTTTAGAACATTTTCTTTTTGTGTTCACTGATAACATTGTATCAGTGGAAAAAAAATGAAGTTTATAAAAAGCCCATTGAAAAGAATGGTTCAGAAAGGAGTCAGTGAAAAATCACTGAAGACAGGAAGAGAAACCCGATCTGTATGTGTCCATAGCCCAAATGGCTTCAGTGAAAAATCACTGATGGGGGAAAAAAAAGTCAATGTGAAACCACCCTAAGGGCGCGGTAACATGCTAGCGCTGCTTTTACAAACTTTTGCAAAGTAAATGCTACAATATATGTGACAGATGGAAATGTAAAATGGAATACACCAGAAGAGATCAAAAGAACCCACTGACTATAATGGGGTCTTTTTAGCTTCTGTTGAGAGGGACTTTCATATTGCAGGAGTAATTTGTCCGCAATTTCTTAGTTTATGATGATGATGTTACTTAGATCTCTAAGAACCCCCCTGAAAGTCAACCACCCTCACCTATTTAGACCCTATATTACTCTAGCTATCCAGATTACATCGAGTGAGACCCTAAAGAATAATAGTATAAGTTTGTGAACTGGACCCAAATTTGACAGAACTGTCAGCAAGTGCAAAAATTGTTCAGCTTTACTACTGACTCATTTACCGATATACAACCAGTGGTGTAACTTCAGGAAGTACAGAGGGTACAATCACTCGCTGGCCCAGGATCCTTAGCGACCCATAAACTGTCTCTTCCTCATATGAGGAGGCCTGTACTATATAGTATACATTAGTTGGTGCAGACCTGGCATTGAAATAGATAGAGACAGAGCAGAGAGTGAGCAGAGAGAAAGTGTTGGGGAGTAAGACGTACAGAGAAGGAGAGATTGAGAAAGAGATACAGTGGTGCCAGGATTGGCATTAGGGGGCGGCAAACTGGGCATACGCCCAGGGCCCCCTGTCCTAAAGGGACCCCCTGCATGCAGACTTTTGTGGGCAGTGGTTTTTTTATTTATAGTTTTACTTTGGGGCCTCACTTTTCATTTTGCCCAGGGCCACACTTTGTCTAAAACCGCCCCTGAGTGTAGCATATTGAGGAAATAAGTAGAGCTTGTAGAGTGAGAGTACAAAGTGCAAAGCAGAGAGAGGGAGAGGGAGAGCGTGTGCAGTGGAAACAGAAGGAGACTACAAATGAGAGAAAGAGGATGAGAGAGACAGTCCTGAGGATAAAGAGGTGCTGTGGGAATAGTGGGAGGATAGATAAGCAAAGGAGAGGGAGTTTAAAGTGTGCAATGAGGTGAGAGAGAAAGAAAGAAGAAAGAAATAAACAACACTTTCTAGGCCCAAAATGAATAATACTGTGTACGGCTGCACATTTTGACCACACAAGCAAAAGACAATACAAAGAAAGAAGAGTTTAGTGGCAGATGGTGTTCAGGGAAAAGAGAGAAAAACTGTGTTTTACAAAGACACCTGGTAGGCCCTGTTCTTTTGTCTTAATGGCGAAGACAAAGGAAATGTCTGAGGACATCAAAACTGCTATTATAAGCAAACACAAAACTTACAATAGCACACGGAGAGTGAAAGACTCCAAAGCCAGCTCAAATCAAAATTCATGCAGGAAACCTGTACACGGGGAGGCGTTGATACAGGTAAAAGTACAGAAAATTCTTCGGCACCACGGTTATTTTGCAAATGAACGTCCTTATTGGAGCTTAAAATCCATTACGCATGTCACAGTAAAGCAAGACTGATGCGTTTCGAGCTAACCACTCTTAGTCATAAAACTTCCAATGGGTATAAGGACAATGTCCAAAAACCTTGTTATCCCAGTTACAACAATGTGCAATGTTGTTAAGAATTTTTTTCAAGCATAGAACCATGAAGAACCTCCCTGGATGTGAAAAAAAAAAAAATCGACACTAGATTTCTTCAAAGGTTGATGCAAATGGTGGCAAAAACACCAAAGACCTGAAGGCCAACATAGAACGGTCTGGCTTCATGATTTCACCACGTACCATACACCACAAACTACACCAAGCAGAGCTTTATGGATGAAGGAAGGGCCGAAGACAAGACATAAAAAGTAGCGACTGATCTTTGGCAGTAAGAACCCTGACAAACCACAGTCTTCCTGATAAAAATGAACAGATGAAAGAATTTTTGGGCCAAGTAACAGTTCATTTACAGACCGGGCAATGAAGCTTATAAGGAAAGAGCGCCCTACAAACAGTGAAGCATGGTGGGGATCCAGAATGGTGTGGGGCATCTTTGCTGCAACTGGTGCTGAAGGGCTTGACCGCACACAGGAATGGTCGAAAAAGAAAAAATAGACTGTTCTAAAATGGGAAGCAAAGAGCCCTGACCTCGAACCCATTGAAAATCCTGAGATCTGCCAGTGGGAAAAATAACCCTTCAAGCATTCAAGAGCTTGAACAAACCGCAATGGAAGAGTGGGAGAAAATCCCAGGAGGAGGCAGAAGCTTCTAGATGGCTACAAGAAAGGTTTGGAGGCTTTATCAATGCCAAAGAGTGAGCTAACACGTACCGCCAGCTCTGCATTTACAAAAACAGCGCTAGCTTGTGGCGGAGGCGTTTCGGCCAAATCACATATTCGTTTTTAAGGAAACGCAAGCGATCAGTAACAAGAACTCGGTGTCTTGCATTATTTTAATGCAAGACACCGGGTTCTGGATGCCGATCACATGCATTTCCATAGAAATGAGTGTGCAACCAAGTATTAACTTAGGGCCTTTATTGCTGTACCTGTTGTGTATTCTGCTTATTATTAGAAATTACAAACATGTATGTTGAAAATCAATGGGGCACATTTACTTACCCGTCCGGAAAAGTTCACAGAAAGTGCATTGTCCGACGAAGTTCACCTTCTTCTTCCTGGTGCATACAAGTGCTTGATCTTTCGAGACAATTTGAAAGTTAAATTCTGCGCTCAGCCATAATCAGTCGGATCGTCTGATGGCACTCCCCGATTTCTGTCGCATGAAAGACAGCACAGCTGCGCCAAAGTCCGATCATGTGCAACACAATCCCCGGTTAAATACCTGACAGCTATGCAAAACCCGAAAACGTCGGAAAATCTGACTAAAGTGCGGCCACGGACCTTTAGTTAATAAGCCCTAATGTGTTATTGTTACATTACTTTTCACTACTTATTAACTTGGTACATTTCTAAAGATATTGTGCAGTACTCTGTAGAGGACTGCATAGGTGAACAGGTCTAAAACACCTTGTGTACACAGAGGGCTTCCACCATTCCCAAAGTGCAACACTGTACATCCCGCAATTACTACATGATTGATATATTTTATAACTGTATGGCAGTACCATACTAATATTGTGGTCACATGGGGTAGTGTGACTCAATACTGTGGGACGCAGGATGATTGTTTTTCTGGGGAAAGTAGTGATGCGCTGCAAAAGTGAGGAGCAACAGATATGTCACAAGTGGGGTAATGTTGGCCTCCAACTGATTTTGATAAATTGGTCTCCTCTAACGGTTTGGTAATAATATCCTAACAAGACAAGAATATCGCAATAAATGGAGACATAATTTATCTGGAAGCCGCAGGATTTACCTGGAGCCTTCTGATACATCCAGGGGATGCCAGATCATAAGTAGGCACACTTTCATATTATAAATGCGCCCCCATATGTTTAACAGTTTACATGCAAAACACATGGCACTCGCTCCCAATCGCAAGCATTTCAGGTGTAAATGTACATGTGATATGGAGAAATTCTTCCCTGCACTGTGCGTGAGCATGGACTGAGGCAGTGTTCACACATTTAATTTTTTGGAAACAGTTTTCAATGTCCAAACCAGGAGTGGACTTAAAAAAAAGAGCAGGAGCAGCAATAACACGTTATCAACCATTATGATCCACACCCACTTTTGGTTTTAAAAACTGCATCTGAAAGACTGAATGTGTGATCGCAGCCTGAGTGTTCTCAAAATGGTAGTTTTTTTTTTTAATCTCAAAGTGGTCATCTATTCACATGAAAGAATATAGGTGACAGATTGCTAGGGGTGCTGATCGCTAGGTCACCCCTGATCACCCCAATTTGACAACAAAGAACTGAAAGCCCCCCTTTAAAGAAAATCTACCACCAAAATACATCATAATAAACCACTTACTCGCACTGTGGCTATGGTGATCTTCTCACATTTGTTATACATGGCTTCATTTCTTCTAAAATTATACTAATGAATTTGAAGGGCTCTGGGGGAATTACAAGAGCCCCTCAGTGCTACAGCTTCGTGGGCTGTTAATCTGCGCAAGCAGCACTTCCCTCCTCCCCTTGTGTACTGAAACTTCCTCTTCTGCAGTCAGATTACATCAGGCAGAGGAAAGTGCTGAGCAGGAGCAGAGGGAGGCAGTGTAACAGCCTGTGATGCTGCTGCATGGAGGGGCCCCTCCCAGAGTCCGATTGGTTCATTAGCAAAGATGAGCGGACCCGTAGTTTCAGTTGCGCGACAACCAATTCAGCAAATTGGCTACAAGCCATGACCATAAGGCAATATGTCTAGGTTGCACAGCCGAAACCCAAACTGCAAATATGGGTCTGCTCCTCTCTACTCATTGGCATCATTTTAAAAGTTCATTTAGAAGGAAGGAGGCCATGGATAACAAATATACTATTACCGTGGTGCCTGGATCGATGAGTAAGTGTCCCTTGTTTATCAGGCTTGATTTTAATGGTAGATTTCTTTTTACTGTAGCCTCAGAGCCTATGGGTGACATAGGCTCTGAATTCTCTTTCTGAATTCTCTTTCATTGGAGCTGAGCAGGATCACTCTTTAGGCAGCTCCACAGAAGGGGATGGTTGGCGAGTGTTGGGGATACATGCAATCATTCACGATGAAACATTCGGAGGTCTTTATACTCTATGGTAGCGCACTGCCTCAGGAAAAAAATTGTGGCATTACTTTGACTGCAATGCTCTAATAAGTAACAAATGAAGCTACTTTGCAACAATTTAAATAAAACTGTCAAAAAGAAATCTTGTCTTGGTTGCCAAAAGCGACTAATCCCAGAACAGCTTTCATATTTAAAAGGGTTCTTGAAAAGTAAAAGGTGTTTTGTCTCTATTAAACGTTTTTTATAAATCCACTTCTCAATTATATCGCAGATCACATAATAGTGGGCGACTCAGTGTCACCCAGGTCTTATGTGTGAGGGTTATCATTGAATTATCGACCTCCAGAATAAAGTCCATAGGAACCTGTCAAATTGCTTCTTTCATTTTCACTTGATCTGAATTCGTACTGGTTGTTATGTGAACAGAACCTTTCTTAAAGTAATTGCATAAACTTTGTTATCACAGAAGTATCAATGATACTATAACACTTACATGAAAATTAAATTAACCCCAAAGAGATAACAACCCAGCGTTTAGGAGGACTACTACTTCCATTGTGTCCAATAGCCTGCTGCTACCAGGGTATGCTGGGAGTTGTAGTCCCACCCATTGTATGTTGTTAACAGCACCATATGTCATGAAAGCAAAGGTGTACTCACCTCTAAGTGCCTGTCAGTGTCATTCTGAGCCCCAAGGCACATCTCCTGCTGCTTTGCAACTGTAAGGAACCCAGACAATGATTAACAGCCCTAACTTCCAGGCAGGTGTGGAGTGCAGCAAGGCATGCTGGGAAATGTGGTCACAAAGCCAAGAAGGCCAGAGAGGAAGTGCAGAGTTCTGACTACAACTCCCATAATCCTCCACTCCTGCAGGAATGTCCTGTGCCTCCTTAGAGGGAAATGAGTGGCTTCTGAAGGGAGGTGTGACTGTGTGACAGTCACTGGCGAACATTGTAAATTTATGAGGAGATAATGGTGGAAAATGTACAGCTATTCCCTGCAGGACAAAGAAATGTGTCCTTCAAAACTCTTTCTAAAACTGACAGACCACTCAGGAGTCTAGGAAAGAAGGGTGACCCCTGTTATATAGGGTGGTAGCCATTTTTCGCAGTGGGTTTGGACCATCAGTGGACTCCAAGTCCCCCTTAGCTCCTCAGTGACACCGAATCGTCCTGTGAGCCATGACAGAAATCATATTTACATCAATGGAGCAAAGGACAAGCTGTTGTTTTATGTTCCTCTTTTGCTCCTTTCTTTCCCACTTCACAGGACAGACGGATGCAGGAAGTCGGACATGTGTTCTGCCAGTTGTGGGGGGTCCTCGGAGTAAAACAAGGCCACCTTCATGCTGGTGTCACACAACCCTTTTGGGGACCTGGTTACCTATAGGCTGCCCCTCAAAATTAAATACAATGGGGCACATTTACTTACCCGTCCCGTTGCGTTCGCCGATCTGGAATGTCTGGCGAGGATTCGGAGCTGCCACGATTCACTAAGATCGAGCGTCCAATTTCCTGCATATGTCGCTTCCCCGCTCAGGTCCACCACAGTTCACCATCTTCTTCCCGGTGCATGTAAGTGCATATCTCCGCAAATTGTCCGAATCAGTCATGTTGTCCGACGGCCACACCCCTGATTTGTGTCGCATGAAAACTGGCGCCGATACCCAAAATCTGATTGCATGCCATTCAGGGCAAATAAGAAATATTCGGGAAACCCGACAGAAATGCGTCTGACGGACCCTTAGTTAATGTGCCCCAATTTTGTGACACTATTAAATAATGTGGTGCAAAGTGCACATTAGTGAGCCCAACTACAGATTGCACCAGTTTTCATATGTTTGGACCATTGTATTTGTCTGTGTTCCATCTTTTAAAGGGAACCTGTTATCAGAAATTGTCCTAATAAACCACTAGCAGTATGTTGTCAAGTAGCTAAGCAGCTTCTAGATGATGTTTCTTTCATGGCCCAGTGTGGTGATACCATCCGGAAAATGTACTTTGAAGTGCAATGTAAATTGGTTTGATGAAGTCATAGAGGTGGAGGGTTTAACATCAAAGTCGGCTTTCCCTGCCTCAGAATACTCCATTCACTGTAATTTATGGTCCTGCATCCAGGGGCATCATTCACCAGATCTCCTGAAGTCCGAAGAGTCAGCGTATATGGGAGCTTGTTTTGTGTGTGAACACCTTTCACTATCCTCCCAGACTTTACACACTCTGCAACATCCCCCACACGGGGCCTAGTGCCCTGTTAGGTGAGGTCGTGGAGAAAGCGGGGCCCCGCGGGGTGTACCGGAGTGCAGGGTGGCGGGTTTGCGGCTAGCACGAGCTATTGTCACGGTGCTTGGTACGGGGGAACACGGAGGGCTGCTCCTACAGCCTCAGTCTCCAGCAGGGTGGGCGTTGGAAAGGAAAAGATGAGAGAGTAGCACGCTCTTAAGCGGATTATCTCGCTGGGCAACACCATTAATGGTCCCGAATGGGATCTCTGGTTGTGACTGGACCAGGGTGCCGGTGTGATGAAGGCAGCTGTATTAGCAGGACCGACAGAGACATGAATTGAAGGAAACAACTTACACGTTCTTTAGTGGTGTCCGGCAGGAACCGCGGCAACGTTCCTTTAACAGGTAGATGAGTTGCTGAGTGTGAGTTGGAGGAGCCTAGGAGATAGTTCACCAGCCTGGAGGTAGGAGGGACGGCGGAGGCAGCTGTGTCCCTGTAGGAAGCTAGATCGTTGCGTGTAGGCTTCAGTTATCACCTTTAAAGGTAAGATAACCCCATTTCCTATCACTAACATAACTCATCTGGGATGCTCACTCTTCAGAGGAAGGGCTAAGCTTTCTGCGTCTGGTATGGAGTCTCCTAACTGAGAATTATCACTCACTCATCACGTCACGAGAATAATCTACAAGATCTTCTCGCTTTCATCTGGAGAGAATCTGCTCCTGAGGATTTATGAGATCCAGAAACATTCCTGGCCCAGGGGTTTTATTACGTTACCTTTCCTTGGTCAGGTGGTGGCAGGCTGCCCCATCACATCTCACTTACGAGCACAGGATGTAACAATATCTGGACAACACGGCATCTTGCAATCTCAAAAACTTAAACCTCTACTGCCCTTGCCAGGCAGGATTCCCACTGCATACCGCTTGTTTTCCTATAATGACATGTTAGTGTAATGGATTACTACAATGCAGGTGGAGTACGTATTCGCAAACCTCTAACCCTCACCTTATGGTCCTGCATCCAGGGGCATCATTCACCAGATCTCCTGAAGTCCAGCGTATGATGGGAGCTTGACTTTTGTGTTAAACTTTCTATCTCCCAGACTTTACACATCTGCAACATCCCCCACCGGGGCCTAGCCCTTGAGGTGAGGCCTGGAGACAGCCGGGGCCCGCGGTACCGGAGTGGCTGGCGGTTGCGGCCTAAGCACGCTATTGTCACGGTGCTTGGTACGGGGGAACCGGAGGGCTGTCCTACAGCCTGGCAGGTCTCCAGCAGGGTGGTGTTGGCAAGAAAAGATGAGGGAGAGGCTGCTATAGCGGATCTCCCTGGGGCAACCCCTTAATGTCCCGAAGGTGAGTCTCTGTGTGATGGACAGGGTGCCGGTGATGAAGGCAGCCGTATTAGCAGGGACCAGACAGAACATGAATTTCTGAAGGAAACAACTTACAGTTCTTTATTTGGTCCGGCAGGAACCGCAGCAACGTGCCTTTAACAGGTAGATGGAGTGCTGAGATGTGAGTTGGAGGGAGCCTCAGGAGATAGTTCACCAGCCTGGATGTAGAGGGCAGGCTGGGAGGCAGCTGTGTCCTGGTAGGAAGCTTCAGCTTGTCCTGTAGGGCTTCAGGCATTATCACCTTTAAGTAAGATTAATACCACCCCTTTCCTCACTCAACTAACTCTAGGCTGAATCTCCACTCCTTCAGAGGCAGGTGCAAGCTCTTCCTGCCTCTGTATGGGCTAGACTGAGAGTACTTCACGATCACTCACTCACTCACTCTAATCTACAAGATCTTCTCCTCCTTCTCACTGGGATAGACTTCTCTCTGAGTGTTCTGAGATCCAGACATTCCGGGCCAGGGGGTTTTATTTATTCCCGTCCTTTGGGTCAGGGTGGTGGCGCTCTCCAATCAACATCTCAGCTTACAGAGCAAAGTATGTAACACATATCATTGGACAACAGCATCTTGCATCATACAAAATAATTACCCTCTGCCTTGCGGCAGGATCACCACTGAATAAACCGCTAATGTCCTATAAGGACCATGTAGTTAATGGATTACATGCCCGTGGGACGTATTCGCAAACCCTCCCTCGCCATTGCATCGGCGAGGGTGTTGGCATACCCCGGGGCAATTGAAAGAGCCGCCTCGGCTCGACTCAGATGGTTTGGCACAGAGGGGGCTAAGGCACTTCTGGGAAGTGCAGGCTATTGAGTTGTAGGGACCAACCAACCGCCTGTCCTGGAGACGGACCTGGTGGTGTCGACTAAACAAAAAAACTGTAGCTGTATGACAGTTGGTCGCTGGACCGCCCATTAACCGAACTGTCAGTAGGAAGGTGTGGTGTGTCCATGTCCTGTAATCCACTCCTTGCAACCAAGGCCTGTATATTATTTGTTTCATCACAGCTTCTTCCCTGGCGGCAATTATATAGTGGTATAATGCATACATGGGATATGGACACAATAAACATTGTACACATAGAAGACTGTCCCGACAACCGCCACACTAACAACCTTAAGTCCTATGAAAGGGTTATATGCAGACTACTGGCATATATGACAGTGTGCAACAGGTTAATTCACATTGGCTTAGGAGCCCAATGGTACACTCTTGAACGTTACAAACGTTAACAGAGGTAGATAGGCTACTCAGGGTAGCACTAATAGCAAATGGTCCTTTTCCTGCAAAGAAAAGCATAACGAGTGCAAGCAGAATGTCCATGAACCTAAGTATAAGGCATTAAGTGGCAAAATAATAATAAATGAGTACATCTTTTCTTGGGTTGCAAAAGTCTCTCCGAATGTCTTAAAATGACAAGTCCATCGCTGGGTACAGCCCTGATGTGGGGAAAAGTGCCTACAGAAAACACAGGTCTCCTTTTTTGTGTAGAGGACAGAGTCGCTTTGGTAGAAATCTTCTGCTGTGGCAGAAGGAAGGGGTGCTATCATAGCACAGTACATAATCAGTTTCAAGGTATGTCTCTTGAACGAAAGATATAGGGTAATAGTCTCAGCAATTCTCTGGCTCTTTGGGGTAAGGACAGAATATACAATCTGTACAGTACCTGAAGTGGGGCTACAGCCCTTCAGGTTACCTGTATCTCTTCGGTGGTAGTACTCTTCGGTGTCAGAAAAACGTAACCTCTCCTCCTTCGTGTGACACAGCTGAATCCTCTGCTGGTACGCAGGCTTACCTTTTTGTCTCCCTTTGAGACTCCGCAGTTCGCTGGGAGAAGATACAATCTCCTCATCGTCGTCCTCTGATTCATGCGCTGGAGTCGGAGTCTCAGCTGCTCTGATGCTTCCGGGGTTTTGCAGACATTGGGGCCGGATCATCCTCACAGAGCAGTATTGGGCGGCGTGGGATGAGGGTCTCTGCGAGGTACCTCTTACGGAGTGGAAACAAAAACAGAATTGAGGCCAACAATTCCACAGTTCCAAGACTGGGGGTAGGCGAACCACAAGAGGTCTGGAAGTTTGGGGTTCCGAGGTGAGAGGTGTTAGACATAGGGGCAAAAGGACGAAGACAGTCTCTTCACGCGGTTTCCTATGTACCCGGAGTTGGTGGACTGTCGCCTCCTCTTGAAATCTCGAACTTCAGGGAGAGCACTGTCCCTAACTAGGTATGGCTCACGCTCCCAACGTCCATCTAGCTACTGGTAGGATGGTTGTTTGCGCAGCCACCCTCGATCTCCTGGGGCAAATGCTCAGCACAGGCATTACGATCGAAGTCCCCTTTTTTGTTTCTCTCGGGCCTCTCCAACCGCAGATCCCAACTTCTCCTGGCATCCGCCATGCGCCTCTGTGTTCGGCGCCGTCAGTCGGGGGAGTAATACTGGGAATCATGGGACCTCCATGTCCAGGTCCTATCATCAGGGAATGGCCCGTGTCTCCCGAACATCAGTATAATACGGGGTGTTATCTGTGGAGCACTGAATGTATTGTGTACAGGTACACTAATTCGGGCAATAGTTTTTGGCCAGCAGCCTTTTTTTTGCAGGGTCGAGTCGCTCCGCATATTGATTGAGTCTGGAATTCATCTTTCACCAAGCCCTTTGCATGGGGATATAATCTGGTGTCCTCAGCTTTTTGCAGCCATATAGAAAATGCCAGCTTCTGGAATACTTGGGACTCAAATTCTGTTCCTTGGTCTGTAAGGGATCTGTCCTGAATCCCTAGGGGAGGATGAAGCTCTTCCACAGGGCCGCTGCGGTATTCTTGCAGACAGATCTCTGAACAGGTACTGCCAACCACCAATTTGGTAGAGTTGTCGAGATCGTAGAGCATAACTGTGACCGGATCTGCTGGGCTCCACTTCAGTGGTCCCATGCCCGGATCTCCAAGGGCCGTTGGCTCACAATGGGACGTAGAGGGGCCCTTTGATTGTGTCGCTCTCCCTCGAGCGATGGCCAGGCTTGGGCATCTCGACCCAGGCTTCAATGTCGGAACTTCATGTTGACCCAGTAGAATCGCCTTCGGGGTGGGTTCATCTTCTGAGCGCCAAATGTTCCGACTGGTCATGGGACATTTCAGTACTATCTTGGCGTCCCTCCTGGGAATCCGAATCTGGTATCCATCATAAGTGATAGGGTCCAGAGTTCTTCTCTTTAGCAGACCCTGGTGCTGCTCAGTGTCTTCTCTGGCGCCACAATTGAGACAGTTCCTCCATCAGCTCTTCTGCGCCGGATTCTTTCAGGCACTCGCCCCTAGAGAGATAGTCCATTACTTCTCCTATTGCAACGGCTATCAGCCTGAAGACCCTCATCCAGAGTCTTTTCCGCAGGGGCCTCTGACTCTTCTTGATGAGTAGCTGGCGCTGCCTCTGTCGGTAGGGAGTAAACTCTTGTGCTCTTGCCTCACAAACCGGGCAAAGAATGCTGGCATCTTCTCGACAATCTTCCCACTGGCATCATGGAGGGTCCCGCCCACTGGCCGGGAGACGGGACGAGCGTCGCGTTGGTCATTGGTCCTTACCGCCCGGTATTGATGGTAAGCTTAAAATTGCTAGTCTGGTGCCCACCGTTGTTCCAGTGCTCCAAGACGGGCGGTGTTCAGATGCCCACAAAGGTTATTGTCTGTGAGACAGTGAAAGATGATGCAGCTATGTAGTCCTTTAACTTTCGTCACAGCCCGACTAACTACGCCAGAACCTCCAACTTGAAGGAACTGTAGTTCTGGTCGTTTTGCTCCGGTCTCGAGGGAACGTCTGCGTAGCTATGACCCTTTCAGTTCCGTTTTGAGCTGGGATTACCGCCCCCCTAGACCTTTCTTGCTGGCATCATTGGTATAGGGAAAGCAGACCTGTATCTGGATATCCCAACACCGGTCGGTTCAGTCAGCCGTTGCTTGATTCATCTTCTGGAGGCAGCTTCTCGTTCGGTTAAACCTTCCACTCAAGTGATACCGCGGGAACTGTTGGCTCTTTTGGCAGGCCCCTTAAAGAAGCTCTTGCAGGGGAGCCGCCACTGGGCAAACTTCGGGATGAAACGGCCTGTAATAACTGCAAATCCCAGGAAGCTTTTGATGTCCCTACGGTTGAATGGGGTAGGCATTCGTTGAACAGCCGTCAATCTTCTCTGGATCTGGCTTCAATCCATGACGCTCACCACAATGTTCCCAGGTACTTGACGCTAGGTTGTAGTCAGTGGCACTTTGAATGGCTTGACCTTCAATCATCATGTTGGTCAGGATTTGGAAGACTTCCGCCATATGGTGGAGGTGGTCCTTCATAAGTCTTGGAGTATATTATGATGTCTTCCAAAATATAGCAGGACGTCTCGAGTTGCGATGACCCAACATCTCTCCATCAGCCGTTGAAATGTGCCTGGGGCGTGCAGAGCCCACTGCATGTTGTTTGACTCGAACAAGCCCATTGGGGTGGTGAAAGCCGTCTTCTCTCTGTCTTTCCGGCCGCCATGGCCACTTGCAGAGCCACTGGTCAGGTCCATGGTAGAGAAATAGGCAGCTGACCCTAGGGCTACGAGGGATTCCTCGATTCTATGCAGAGGATAGGCGTCCTTTGGGTGATATTGTTGATCTTCCTATAGTCAACACAGATCGAGGGTTCCATCCTTCTTCTTCAAAGACCAGCGTGCAGCCCATGGGCCTGGACTCTCCGGATAAACGTTGGCTGTCTTCATCTCTTGTACCATATTTTTCACCACTCTGGTAGCGGCTGGAGGTATGGGCCGTATCGTTCCTTGAGAGGATGAGAGCCTTAGGGATGGTGTGTTATCAGAGTAGTCCTGCCCCAAAACCAGTGGGTGTTTTTGCTGAAGGCTGGGGGGTGGTTCTTCATAAACGACATCCAGACACCTTGTCGTGGTCGCCGGAGTAAAATCGTCATCTCCAATATTTAGTTCAAGCCACCAGGATTGCTCGGCAGGTCACCTTCGCACTTGCTTCACGTTCAACTGTTGGGAGGCCAGACAGAGCGGTTTCACCAAGTTTTCAGGATGCACGCTGAGAGAGTGGCTACGGCTTGGTATTTCTTTCTCCAGATCCACTTGGGGAGTCTCGCCATTTAGTGTCCGAATGGGTACTTGGTCCTCGGGATAACTGTGACTAGGCCTCCTGGCGTCTAGAATGGCGGTCTTCATCGGCTGGTAGAGGTTCTACTAATCGCCTGGTAAGTCTTGACCTTGGACCCCAGGCAGTCTCACACCATACTAACGTCTCAGTCCAAGGTTGAAGGCGAACAGGTTGGTCTCCTTGATCCGGTCTCTTCAGATTTTCTCCATTAGGGCCAGCAAACTTCTGTGTTGCGCCGCTAGAACCCTGCAATAGTCTCCTGAATTAACCTTCCGTGGAACCGTTGGGCACTGTTGGCAGGGAGTCATGGAGAGCCCCTTCAGCACTTCGGTGTAGCAGTTGCGGAGGACATTGGTACCCAGTACCAGGAGAATTACCAATTTCGGGCGACACGTGTCACCACTCGCCCTGTCTGGTTAACTCAGTGTCTCCAATGGTGTAGCGTGGGCTCCCATTGCCGCGGATGTGTACGGGTTTTCCATTCGTAGCATGATGTTCAAGTAGCCTTTTGGAGCTTGGACTACGTATTCTCTTTCCTCGGCATTTCTCGAAGGCATCCCACTTCCGGAGGGTGGTCACTTGAGAGCCGGTATCAATTAGGCCGGTAGAAGTAATCAGTTGATGGTTACATGACCCATTTGGGGGCGAGTCCCCCACGAACCTGGGCATCCAGTTAGCACGTCGGGGACTTACAAGTTCTTCCCTTCCCTTGGAGGGTTCTTCCTTATGCTCCAAGGTTGTCGTTTAACTGACGACAATCACTTCTCTTCATTCCCATATTTAGGGCAGTAGCTGCTGCAACCGCTGGCCGGGGTTTCTCTGACTCCAGGTGCTTAACGACTTCGCTTTCTTTTGGGCTCTGTTCGTCGGAGAGTCACGAGGATTAGTTGCACTCGTACCGGGTTCTCTGGAGTTTCCTCGTCATAGCGGAGACAGTTCCTTCCAACTTGTTCAACCGATCAAGGAATTGGTGGCAGGGTGTCCGCCAGATTTAGGGACCGTCCCTGTTATGCCAGTAACGCCATGGCCCAGGAGTAGTGGATTCTGACTGCGTGGGATGGCAAGCGAGAGCAGATTCTTCCATTTCCACGGATTCCAAGCTCTTCTGCGGATCCCGTAGGTGGTCGTCCTCCTAATATGTCATGGCAATTTCTTAAACTCAAGGAAAGAGGCCTGGGCATGTTTTGAGAAGAGATAGCTTTAGTTGACACCTTTGATTTCTATCAACAAATCCATTAATAATTGTTCCCTTTAAGGTTTGATCAGAAGGTTTCAGCGTCTTTGGGCTCAAGTCAGTATGCCATTCCATGGTCTCCTGGGTTAAGGGAGGTGAAAAGAAGGTCAAATCTCGGAGGGACTCCTTGGGCTTCTGTCTGTTTCCCGAGAATTTTCTGCTTCAAACTCGATACGGTACACTTGTCAAAGGTGTTGCGTAGCCTATCAAGATTTGGACCACATTCTGACACGGTTTCTCGGGCCAGACTTGACTTATCCGCGGAGAGCGGGTTCCTTATTCAAACCACGCCCGTGACAGGAGTGCCCACTGTTTCTGTTTCTCTGTGAATGGGAGCAGGGAAGGTGGCTAACAACTTGTCCCTGAATTAAGGGAGAGTATGTGCTTCTCCCTCGTATGCTAGGGTAACCGGGGGGCCCCCAATAGTGGGCATAGTCAGAGGCTCATGGTGGGAGTCCCAGGGACACTAGCTTTAGCAGGGCTATAGGGACTCTCTGTAGGACTTACATGCTCCGGTTACCCTTCAGGAGGGACCAGGGGACGTGGACTTGCGCCATCTCCGATCCTTCGTCCTGGGCGGACAGACTGGCCTAGCGGCGAGAAGCCTGTAGGGGTTACACAAGTCCGTTGCTTGTGCGATGGCTGATGGAGCCGTGGGCACTTTTAAGCACACTGTCACTACTCCCATGGAGGTGAGCCATAACCCTATCGTCGGAAACAATCTTCTACCCCCCTTAAACTTCCCCAGCGGTACTCCCTCAGTGATCATCCGGTGCATGAAGACTTCCGTTCCCATGTCCGGCAGGCAGCAGGTGCTCGGTGAGGCTCATGCGGTTCTCTCCCCGTCGCAGGAACACGTGCGGCGCCGGAACTCCGGAGAGGCGCACCAAACCTGCTGGGCATGGCTTCAGGCGCGGCCCTGCGCCGAAATCCAAGATGGCCGATTAACCCCTTCTTTCCGGCGCACTCACTCCACCCAGCTCCTCCTCCAAGGTAGTTCGCGCCACTTCCGCGCAGGGGGCGGAGCTTTAGTGACGCTCTGGAGTTTCCCGCCATGAGGATTTGGCGGGCTGGAAATACGTGCTTGCGCCCACATCGCCCTGAGGTAAATGCTTCGGGCGCAGCAGCGCCGATGTAGCAGAGCTGTACACAGTTATTGCAGGATTAACCTCTTGAGTGCTGAGCGGCGCTCGACAGCACGTGGCAGCAGTAATAACAGGTTCAATTGAAACACCACAAATTCACTTGGGCCTATACCCGATGGCAGCAGTGGTTAGGCAGTACATCGCTTTTTTAAAAGAACAGTCTTTAGTGGCCAGAATAGGCACAGAATCATATCCTGTGATTCATACGCCCACTTGGCAACATCCCCCCACCGGGGCCTACCCTTGAGGTGAGGCCTGGAAGCCGGGCGCCGCGTGTACCGGAGTGGCTGGCGGTTGCGCCCTAAGCAACGCTATTGTCACGGTCTTGGTACGGGGAACGCGAGGGCTGTCCTACAGCCTGGCAGGTCTCCAGCAGGTGGTGTTGGCAAGAAAAGATGATGTAGAGGCTGCATAGCGGATCTCCCTGGGGCAACCCTTATGTCCCGAAGGTGAGTCTCTGTTGATGGACAGGGTGCCGGTGATGAAGGCAGCCGTGTTAGCAGGACCAGACGGAGACATGAAGTTGAAGGAAACAACTTACAGTTCTTTATTTGGTCTCGGCAGGAACCGCAGCAACGTCCTTTAACAGTAGATGGAGTGCTGAGATGTGAGTTGGAGGGAGCCTCAGGAATAGTTCACCAGCCTGGATGTAGGCGGCGGGCGGACAGCTTGTCCTGGTAGGAAGCTTCAGCTTGTCTGTAGTGCTTCATCTAACCTTAAAGGTAAGATATACCCCTTTTCCCTCACTACACACTAACTCTAGTCTGATGCTCCACTCTTCAGATGGGAGGGCAAGCTCTTCCTGCTCTGGTATGGGCTAGACTGAGATATTACTCACTCACTCACTCCACATTCTAAATCTACAAGATCTTCTCTCTTCTCATCTGGAGAGACTCTCTCTGAGTGTTCTGAGATCCAGAACATTCCTGGCCAGGGGGTTTATTACCTTCCTTTGGTCAGGTGGTGGCTGCTCCTCCTATCACATCTCAGCTTACAGAGCACAGGATTGTAACACAATCATTGGACAACAGCCTCTTGCATCATACAAAATACTTAACCTCTGCCTTGCCAGGCAGATTCACCACTGCATAACCGCTATGTCCCTATAATGCCATGTAGTGTAATGGGATCTACAATGCAGGTGGGACGTATTCGCAAACCCCTCCCTCGCCATTGCATCGGCGAGGGTTTGCACATCCACTTAACATCTCATTTCAAATTACCTGGATGATGCCACCACCATGGGCCTCTGGAGAAACATGGCTAGAAAGCGTCTCCAGCTGCTTGATAACATACTGGTATTAGTTTATGGTAATTTCCTTGATGACGCGATTCCCTTTAAACGCATAAAACAATTCCTACACTGTACTGAAAGACCCAACCATGTCAAACGGCGCTGTCTACATTGTGTGACTGTTCCTTCTGGAATATATATAGTGGTTGGGTTTTAATCCCACATCTGCATTAGACTTCCTGAAAGACAATGCTTCATGCAGGGTGCTGCCTTACAAGGTGCAAAACATGTGTGGTTTTCCTTTGTCCAAATCCTGGAAAAGTTATTTCCACTCTATTTCCTACTACTTTTATTTAAACGATTGTACATGGACAAATTCATTTCTAATGGCTCATACACTAAGGCAAGATGGGGTTTTTCTCCAGTGATAGGGTCTGTAAAACACCCCAGAGCAGTGTCCTATTTCTAAACGAAGGTTACCAAATCCACAAACATCTAAAGAAAATCCTACCCTTAAAGCAGATAAACCTAGGATCCGGCACCATGATGTGGTACCTCTTAGATTTGTTATCCCATGGCCACCTTTTCTGCTAAACATTAAAGTTTAAAATATGTTAATGGTATGATTGGCTCATGAAATGTGTATCAGAGCCCCTCCATGTGTGCGGTTACAGTGGTGCGAAGAACTTTCCTCGACTCTACTGTTGCTGAAAAGTGAGATTACCAAGCAGACATTGGGGTGGGGGGGAAGTGCTGAGGGAGCAGAGGGGGGGAGACATGTCAGCTTTGTGAAACCGCAGCACAGCAGGGGTTCTGGTATCACTACCTAGAAGAGCCCTTCGTGCTCATTAGCACTAATTATGAATGTTTTTATTTTAGAAGTAAGGTCCAAGGATAAAATATAAGAAGGTGAGTGTTTGTATCAAAGAGTTATCTTCAGAAAACCCTGATGACGAATGTCTATTTTTTTTTCTGTCTGTCCACAGATATTTTTTTTGTATTTTTCCAGTTTTGGTCTTGAGATATTGGTTTCATTTTGTCAGCCTGCTTCCTCCCATAAATACATGTCTGCTATGGGGAAGTCACTTTTCCGGTCATCTCTCCTTTTTCCTTGTTGTCCTTGTATGGGAACTTGGTATGTACGATGTATGCAGGACTGAGTTTTGTTCTTCGGCTCAGTGTTTTCCTGTGTCCTGGCCGTAGTTTCCACACTAATATTTAACAATGAAGGTACCCACAGATTTTTTCACATCGGCATGAGAGGTTGTGTCCCACATTATAATAATAATAATTCTTTATTTATATCGCGCACCCAGATTTATGCAGCGCTGGCACAAAGCATATCAAATCGGTCCCTGTCCCCATGTATGTTTTTGGAGTGTGGGGGAACCGGATACCCGGAGGAAACCCACACAAATATGGAGATAACCACAACTCTTTTCAGATGTTGACTGATGAGATCCGATGAGCCAGACCCCAGTGGTGAAGGCAATGGGTGCTAACCCACTATCCACCTGCCACCCACTTATGTAAAAGGCCATTATATGCCATACAACTTATGGAAAATATAACATGGTGATTTATAAGTAGCCTAAGTTAACCATCCTTCTTTCCTTTTCAAATCTTGAAACTCCAATTGTCACTGGGACGAAAATTTTTCTGGTCTACTGTATAAAATATAAACCGTTTCGACTTACAATACAAATCAAAACAAGAACAAACCTTGGACCCTATCTGTATGTAACCCGGGGACTGCCTGTATTTGAATGATTGTAGAATGGCATCATTGACTACAGTAGAATCTGAATGTGAGACAAACTGCCCCTTTGTGGACACAAAGATTGATTCCTTTTCAATTCACGTCTTTAGAAATTTTATCACATCATTGACATTGATTTCAGCGTAAAAGTGTTGAAACTGCACATTTGTCTTGCCTTTTCCCATGTTTATGCTCGCTCCTGATCTTACTTAGTGCCTGGTGTATAAGCTGTAGTCTCGCCTCTGGCTTCTCTTTGGGATTTGTCCATGGGCGGCTCTGCATAGACTCCTACCTATTCAGAGCCTTGCATAGTCTCAGAAGAAGCATGGCACAGAATACGCTTATTCACAAACTAAGTACAAATCACAATTGTTGTTTGGATGTAAGGTTACTGGCTCGTGAGTGCCTTTCTCCCACGCCGACAGGACCAGCCACACTCCCACCCAGTATCCTCACTCCACCCTGGTCGTTACAGTGGGTACGGAAATTTCAGACCCTTTTAAATTTTCACCTTTGTTTCATTCAAGCCAGTTGGAAAGATCCAAAATTTTTTTGTCTCATTCATGTAACATTATCCTCCCCTCTTGACAGAAGAAAACCTGCAATGTAAATTTTTTTGCTAATTTATTAAACAGACACACCAAAATATCACATTGTCATTTGTATTCAGATACCCTTTGCTGTGATACTTACATGCAGTCCATTTTCCTCTGATCCTCCTTGAGATGGTTCTACTCCTCATCGGATTCCAGCTGTGTTTTAATGAAACTGAATTGGACTTGATGATGGAGGCCAATGCCTGTGTATATAAAGTCCGGCCGTTTTTAAGCAGTTCCGGTTAAAAATGCATTTTTGAAAACGCATTCATTTTTTTATGTTTTTTCTCATTTTTCCCATCAGCATAAATATCATAATTGGGGGAAAAACAACACAAAACGTGAAAAAACTGAGGCATTTAATAAAAAAAAAACGCTGCGTTTTCAAAAACAGCTTGCATTTTTTTTACTTAAAAATGGACAAAACGGTTCAAAACCCACGTGTCCCACCACCCTAAGACATCACAGCTCATCGAAAATAATAAATTCAACTTGATTGAATATTTTCCGCAACGGAAACGTGGCTCAGCCTCAGCTTCCGCCTGGGTGTGCCCATAAAAGATGGTCATTAGAGAAGAATCAAACGAATACAAAAGAAAAAGAGCAGAAACTAGAACTTACATCACATTTGGACCAAATAACATATTATAAGGTAACTAAAAAAAACCCACGAATTATTAAAGAAGAGCTTGAGAAGCTTTGCTCGTGTAGTGCATACAATATGGATAAAAGATTATAGTAATAACTTAGGGAAAATCAAAGCAAAAAGCTATGCTGCGTGACAGGGTAGCAATCCTCAGCCAATAAAAATATCAAGCAAAATAATAAGTTGAAAATACAAAATTGATCAGGGTGAATTATATATAACCCATTTTGATATAATGGACGCTATTTCTCACGCTAACAATATTGAGGCTGCTGGTAAAAAAAAAAACACTTTAAATTTCTTGAATAGCTTATATCTACTAAACGCTCTCTTTTTTTTTTTAAAGGCTTTATTGACAAATACGCACACAAAACTAACAACAAGAAAACAAGAGAAACTAATCATTTAAAAATTTACAGGAACAACCTTCATCACTACAGCCAATGTAGTCTACCAAAGCTCTCTAATGAACAAGTGAGATCTTAAAGGAAACCTATCCACTTAGATGGCAGGGGTACTCTGTAAAGTACCGAGCACAACTCAGGGTAGCTGGTGCCGGTACTTACTTTCGTTAGGGTTAAAACCCAACCCGCGTATCGCGTTTTAACACTTTTTAAACTTTAGGGCATAAGGGGCTTCGGCGCTTGCGCGCGCCACCGTGCGCCGCGCACATCTCCGCTATTCCTATTGAGCGCTCGCACGATCGTGCGCCTGCCCGCCGAATTGTCTTCTTGCCTAAAGTTTAAAGTGTTTAAAACCGCGTACCGCTGTTTAACACTAACGAAGTAAGTACCGGCACAGCTCACCCTGATCTGGTGCTCGTTACTTACAGCTTACCCCTGCCATACTAATGGTAGTTTCTTTAAATACACCCTCACTCACGAGGAACAAATCAGGCAATCCATTCATTAAAACCATCTAAACTCCCGGACCAATGGTCTTATCAATGAATCTACAAAGCTTTGCTTACATGCCGACAAATATTTGAACATTCTCTTCAATGAATTCTGTAATGGTTACGATAATACCCAAAGAGTTGTTAGAGGCACGTAATTTCGTTATTCCCACAGGAAAACATCCTGATACCTAAGATCAAATGGGCTCATGCCCGAATCTCCAAGTCATGGGACACACACACAACCAGACGATTGCTTGAATTTGGTACAATAGCCCATTCCTCGGGGTTTACTAAAAATCACCCTGGAAATTTTGGATTTAAAGGCACCTTTTTTACAGCCATTCTAGCGCTTACCACAATCCATCAGCAGCCCTTATAGTTTAACACAGCTTTGATTCAAAACTATTCATATTCCATGGCCCTAGGCCCGGTTGCCCCCTTTCGCCCTATATTTGTCAATCTAGCTATTGAGCCGTTAGCTGAGGCAATAAAAATACTCGGAATCACCAGTAATTTTTGGAAAATCAAGAAATTTTGTCATAGGTCTGTATGTTGATGACTAGTTTGCACCTGTACGAAGCCTGAACAGCCTAAGAAAACTACCTACATATTATAAAATATTCACCTATTTCCCACTACAAGCTTATTTAAAATGGTAGTTAATGGGTAGTCAATTTGAGAGGAATTTTATCACAATCATTTCCTTTTTACAATGGTGTAGAAGGGCTTCCCATACTTGAGTATTTTATAGCAAACAATCTAGAGAAAACTTTGAATACAACTCAAGAGGCCCGAATCAAATGTATCAAATCTAACCTACATCAAATGAAAAATCTTTTTCCCTGGTTCAAGATCCATTTATTACAAATGAACATCTTCCCTACCTCTTTAAACCTCTTTTCTTGTTGTTTAAATCTAAACGGACAGAACGATTACGATATTACTAAAAACCATTTCCTCTCGCTTGGCTCAGATTCATGAAGTAAGGACCGGTATAAACAATTACAACGCTGATTTACGTTTGATACTTTGAAGGGATATCTTACTGCTGCCCTGATATCCTTTTGGTATGTTTTACAATTAGAAGGACTTTCAGAAAAAGGTAAATTACCCGTATTTTCGGACTATAATACGCACAAAAAAGCTTTGATTTACTCAGAAATCAAAGGTGCCGCCTTACAGTCCATGCGCCTTTAATATATTAACCTTTCTGACAGACACAGCTGCCCTTGTACTGTTGCACATTCTGCCCCTGGTTGGTCATTCATCCTTATAATCAGTGCGCCTTGTATATGAATCCTAGATGTTTTAGCAGGCCTTTATTGATGTTGCGCCTTATACTCCGGGCGCCTTCATAGTCCGAAATTTGCATAGCCCTACAATCTAAATCTGTATATCGACTAAGTTTTTCCAAATATCTCCAAATTAGACACTACCTAGAATAAAATAAAATATTTGCAAAAATCAGTTGAAACTCTCTCGTCAATGTAGATATGGTGCTTTCTCCACTCTATTATCGACTAAAAGGGTAGCTCTCTTATTCTATTCAGACTGATATCTACTAATTAGGTACAAAGTAAGTTACATTATACGGAGAGGGTGTGGGATAGGACGTCTTACACTGTCATGGTCCCTTTCCCCAAATAAAAGATCTTTTGAAGTATTTTTTAGATTATCTCTAAGATATCTGGCTTTGTGATAAATCCTGCCCAAACTAGCACTACTGAACTTGGCTATATAAACGTCCCAATAAAAGCAATAACTGACAAATTGGTTTTTTCAGCTAACCCGGGCGAGATTACCTCTAAATGAACAGTGCGAATCCATCCTCCACTCCTGAAAAGGATATTGAGACTTATCACCTATTACAAATATGAAGAATATTATCTATCGATGAGTATTGTATTATAAAACAATTTAGAGAGAAATGGGCTCCACTTTGGAGATAAAGAGCTTGCCTTAACATAATAGGTTTATCCCAGGAGTGAATTATCGTATCAATAGACTAGATCTGTTTAAACTAAATATTCCATTCTATTCTACTAAAATATTGTTTGCTTACATACCGACAAAATATTTGACATTACTCTTCAATGAATTCTGTAATGGTACGATAATACCCAAAGAGATGTTAGAGGCACTTAGGATGTTTTCCTTTGGAATAACTATAATGATACCTAAGGATCAAATGGGCTTCATGCCAGATCTCCAAGTCAGTGACACAACCAGACGATTGTTTGATTTGGTACAAATAGCCCATTCCTCGGGGGGTTTCTAAAAATCACCCTTGAGAAATTTGGATTTTAAGGCAACTTTTTACAAGCCATTCTAGCTCTTTACAACAATCCATCAGCCCGTATAGTTAACACAGGCTTTGATTCAAAACTATTCAATATTAGCAATGGCACTAGGCAAGGTTGCCCCCTTTCGCCCTATATTTTCAATCTAGCTATTGAGCCGTCAGCTGAGGCAATAAGAAATAATTTGGAAATCAACAGTATATGTGGAAAATCTAAGAATTTTGTCATAGGTCTGTATGCTGATGACATAGTTTGCACCTGTACGAAGCCTGAAACATCACTAAGAAAACTACTACATATTATAGAAAAATATTCAGCTATTTCCCACTACAAGCTTAATTTAAAAAAATGTCAGTTAACTGCCATTAAATGGGGGAGCAAATTTGAGAGGAAATTTATCACAATCATTTCCTTTTACAATGGTGAAGAAGGGCTTCCCGTACTTAAGTATTTTTATAGCAAACAATATAGAGAAAATGTTGAAATACAACTCTAGAGCCCTAATCAAATGTATCAAATCTAACCTACATAAAATTGAAAAAATCTATTTGCCCTGGGTTGCAAGAATCACTATAATTAAAATAAACATCATACCTAACATTCTTTTTTACTTCAGATCAATACCATTAAACTTTTCTTGAAAAGTAATTGGGGAAATACAAAAGTTAACTCTAAATTACATATGGAAAAAGGGTAAACCTAGAATAGCTAAAAGACTGCTCTATATACCAATATCCAAAGGTGGTATGGGAATGCCATGCCTTGAAATTTATCGGTTGGCATGCCTTTTAGATTTCGTTAAAGAATCTTGGACATCACTTAATGCTAGGAACTGGGAGTTTTTAGAAAAGTATATAAATAATAACAAGCAACTAAATCTATTTTGCTGCACTTGTTGTTTACATCTAAATCGGAACAGACGATTAGCGATATTACTAAAACCATTCCTCTCGCTTGGCTCAGATTCATGAAAGTAATGAACGGTATAATGATTTTAGTCTTGAATACTTGGAAGGTAAAATCTTGACTGCTGCCCTGGATATCCTTTGGTATTTTTTCATTAGAAGAACTTTCAGAAAAAGGTAAATTACCGTATTTTTCGGACTACAAGGCGCACAAAAAATACTTTGATTTACTCAGAAATCAAAGGTGCGCCTTACAGTCCAGTACGCCTTATATATGCACCGTACTGACAGACAACAGCTGCCTTGAACTGTGCACAGGTCTGCCACCTGCTGGTCATTCATCCTTATAATACGGTGCGCCTTATATATGAACCTAGATGTTTTAGCAAGCATTTATTGATGTTGCGCCTTATACTCCGGTGCGCCTTATAGTCCGAAATTTGCAGCCCTACAATCTAAATATGGTATACCGACTAACTTTAGTTTCCAATATCTCCAAATTAGACACTACCTTAGAATAAATAAAATATTTGCAAAAATCAAGTTGAAACTCTCTCGTCAATGTAGATATGGTGACTTAAGGCAACTTTTTACAAGCCATTCTAGCTCTTTACAACAATCCATCAGCCCGTATAGTTAACACAGGCTTTGATTCAAAACTATTCAATATTAGCAATGGCACTAGGCAAGGTTGCCCCCTTTCGCCCTATGTTTTCAATCTAGCTATTGAGCTGTTAGCTGAAGCAATAAGAAATAATTCTGAAATCAACAGTATATGCGGAAAATCAAAGAACTTTGCCATAAGTCTGTATGCTGATGATATAGTTTGCATTTGCATGAAGCCTGAAACATCACTAAGAAAACTATTGCATACTATAGAAACATTCCGCTATTTCCCACTACAAGCTTAACTTTAAAAAATGGTAGTTAATGGGGGAGCAAATTTGAGAGGAAATTTATCACAATCATTTCCTTTTACAATGGTGTAGAAGGGCTTCCCATACTTGAGTATTTTTATAGCAAACAATCTAGAGAAAACGTTGAAATACAACTCAAGAGCCCTAATCAAATGTATCAAATCTAACCTACATAAAATTGAAAAAATCTATTTTCCCTGGGTTGCAAGAATCAATTTAATTAAAATGAACATCTTACCTCTTTAAACATCTTTCTTGTTGTTTAAATCTAAATCGGAACAGACGATTAGCGATATTACTAAAACCATTTCTCTCGCTTGGCTCAGATTCATGAAAGTAATGAACGGTATAAAAATTAACAACGCTGATTTACGTCTTGAATACTTTGAAGGGATAATCTTGACTGCTGCCCTGGATATGCAAAAATCAAGTTGAAACTCTCTCGTCAATGTAGATATGGTGACTTTCCCCAATCTATTAAATCGACTAAAAGGGGTATCTCTATTATCTATTCAGAACTGATATCTACTAAAATTAGGTACAAAGTAAGTTACATGATAAGGAGAGGGTGTGGGATGAAGGCCGATACTTATCATGTCCTATGGTCCTGTCCCCAAATAAAAGATCTTTGGAAAAGTATTTTTTAGACTATCTCTAAGATATCTGGCTTTGTGATAAATCCTTGCCCAGAACTAGCACTACTGAACTTGGCTATAGAAACGATCCCAATAAAAGCAATAACTGACAAATTGTTTTCAGCTACCCGGGCTGAGATTACCTCTAAATGGAACAGTGCGAATCCTCCACTCCTGAAAAAGGATATTGAGACTTATCACCTATTACAAATATGAAGAAATATTATCTATCGATGAGATATTGTATATAAAACAATTTAGAGAGAAATGGGCTCCACTATTGGAGATAAAGAGCTTGCTTAACATTAAATAAGGTTTATCCCAGGATTGATATCGTATCAATAGACTAGATTCTGTTAAACTAAATATTCCATTCTACTAAAATATTGAGGAACTTCTTGTGCAAACTAATTGGGAATTGCCATTTTTATGTAACTTTTTTTTTTCTTTGTTTTTGTCTTTTTTCTTTGTATTGTTTTGTGTCTATTGTTATTTTTTTGTTGCTTATGTATGATATAGCTGTTGATTTTGTTAACCTTTACTTGTGGAAAACTAATAAAATTGTTCGAAAAAAAAGAAAATTGATAAATTAGCAAAAATAGAGTGTACATTAATGAGCAAAAACTTTTTTTGTCTTTCCAATTGGCTGGAATGAAACAAACAGTGAAAAATTTAAGGGAATTAAATACTTTCCGTACCAACTGTATTCTTCATTGATTCAGTACGTACACGCAGAGCATCAATGAAGCTTGCCGGAGATGGGGTTGGTACTGCGCAAGGTGTTAACCCTTTCAAGCTTTGCGCCATACATGTATGGCGCAGAGGTGCGTAGGCTGTATGAAGAGGGCTCCCAGGGCTTGCACTGATTGTGGGTATTAACCCTTCGTGGTGAGCAAATTGGGGCACATTTACTTACCCATCCCGTTGACGCCGCTGATCCGGAATGTCCAACGAGGATTCGGGGCTGCCGCGATTCACTTACAGCGTGCACCCGATTTCTTGAATGTGCTGCTTCCCCGCTGAGGTCCCCCGGAGTTCACCATCCGCCACGGTGGATGACATGTACACACCTACATGGCACTCCAGCCTGCTTGATTCCATCCTCTAACTCAGGTTTGGATATATTCCTCTCCATGTTTGTGAGTTAAACCCCGTCCAGAAGAAACAAACCCCTATTTTCTCCCTCTAACTCCTTCCTACTGCACAAAATTGGATACCCAGGAGTTTAAGAACCACTCTTGATAGCATCCTCATCCCTGGTCCCATGCCAGACCACCAGGGTGGTTTATCTCCAACCAAGCTAAGACAATTCTAGAGAAAAAGGACAAAGACCTTTTCAAGACAAATTGAATAAGGGGAACTAGCTTGCACAACCAAACAGAACACAGGTCATTCTCCCCAGATGTAAAAAGAAGGGACTTCAGCATAACAACTGATGTCGACCACTGCTAGCAAAGCCTGCAGCCAGGCCCCCACCAACAAACATACATGTTGAAGAAGCCCAGCGATCTCCAACCAGGATGAATCATGCTCGGCCCAGTAACCATAAGAATGCCCCGGGATCCAGACCATAGGGCAAGAATATAGGAGAAAAAACAATCAATTAATTATCAAATCAGGGCTAATATAACCTGCAATACAATTAGAATGCCAGCACCTTACCCTCTGCACATCAGAATCTGAGAGCCCTAGCTCTATCGCCATCGTAGCTGCACCTATCCGGAATTAATGAGTGACAAAATTCCCATGGGGAGACCAACCACTTGAACACCATAGTGAAATCGAACCATGTTAAAGGGGAACTATCAGCATGCACAAAAAACTCAACACCCCAACCCTCACTTTCATAAAATCAGATGATGCAGCAACAGGACAAGTCTGTCCCCTGACTGTACACAGAGCCACATCAGTCTCGGAGCGATGGATTCGGAAACATTTGCCCATAGGTGACACATACACATCCTCAAACCAGGCAGGTACCACCAGATGGAACTAACTCTGATTCATAAGGCCCAAGAAAGTGAAACTAATGAAAAACATGTTTAAACAAACCATAAACTCAACGGATCCCACATACAAGCGAAAAAGCAAATCCAAATGTGATCAATATAAACATAACTAACTTTTACTTAAAACATCTATAAAATCAATGCATTCAAAGCACAATTAAATATCAATCATAGCAGGCTACTTATGCACACGGGTGGATACATCACATAAAGTATAAATAGCTATAGCACGGAGGCGATTGTTTAGAGTGTAGGGTAGTGTAAACCATTTTAGGCAAAGTATATTATAACAATAGACCAATCTCACCCCATATAGCGCGCTGGAAATTAGTTGATTCACCACAGGGGAGAAGTTAGATCAAGTCTCATTGGTCCCTTCCTCCTCTGTACAGATGGCAGTTGAATGGCCCTAGTCCCATCCCTATGTTCCCATGACTCCTGGTCCTACAATTACAGTCCACAGCTCATCCGCGGTTAACACTACTCCCTACATACGATAGAAAAAATGCTCAACACGTTTCCTCCTCTTCCTTTTCCGCCATGATAAGGTTGGGTTCCGTTGAGGGCTAAAGAATTAGCTGCATAGTACCTGAAATCCAGGTACACTGTGCGCCTATTTGTCGCCTTTTGTCGCCAACGTCTCTAATGTATAGATAGTAGTAGGCAGTGTCCTCACTATCTTATGATGCGAGAGAAACCATGCTGATATCGGTATCCGGATCGCGCCACAAATACGAACTGGCGCATTGCCTAGATATTGCAGCTTCGGTCGCATCAATTGGCTCCGAGTGAATTACGACCTTCATAGCCGCAACTCCGTGTCCGGGGCCTAAAGACACTTCCCTCTCTCCCTCCCCATCATCAATGTGTGTCATGGTAGGGGGTTCGGGTGGTCCGTTTAAAGAATTGCACTTCTCTCTCGCATAAACTCAATGGGATGGGGTCATTTACAAGGGCCCGATGCGCTTTCCCGACTTTAACCCGAATATTTCCGACTTGTGCCGATTTCCCCTGAATGGCCGCCGGGGATTTTGGCGCGCGCGCATCGGATTGCGCTGCTCGGTGCTGGCATGCACGCGCCGTAATCGGGGGGCGTGACTGAGACGAAAAACCCGCAGATTCGGAAAACCGCCGCATTTTTTTTTAAAAAAAAATTTCCCATCGGGCCATGACTCACTGTGCACCACATGAAGAACAATGACTCTGGGGCACCTCGGGCGACTTTCGGTGAGCAGCGCCTCCCCAGGCGCCACCGTGGTGTACAATCGCGTTCAAGGAACGCTTCATGAATCGCCGGATACTGAACGCCAATCATAGTCAAAGAAGCCGCCTCTGTTAAACGCGAATGGACCGGGTTAGTAATGTACCAATTACTTTTACAATGGCCCCCAGCTACCTAAATTACCGATTAAATTCCTCCATTGTCCGCACTGTACAATCCCGGCATCCCTGGAAGGTGAATGTTACTACTTTCCGAGAGAGAGTTTAGCGCAGTACGAACTAGAGTATACAGTAGTGTGATAATGTGTAGTGTAGGATTCTACCTTGGAGGGAAGCGTAACGCAAGGTGTGCAGACCACCCCTTAAAATGAGCAGATATCAATATTTGTAGTCAGTCACAACCACTCTAGGCTCCAAAAGGGGCAATAGTTATAGATTCATTCAAAAAACCACCTGGAGAAGCTGTTTGACAGACCAAAAATCCATTTGGTTTCATATTGCAAAACGAAACTTTTGTTCAGTCTCCACCCCCTAGGGCTATTGTTTTTTCATAATGCCATGAACTTAATGGCATCAGTAACGCCATTATGTTGTTTGTACATGTGCCTTACAAAGGGGGGTATCTCCTTGGCTTGTTGATGTCACCGACAATGGGGGCGACCGATCATTCTCCGCCAAACTCCTTGTATGTTTTGCCTATATCCTCCGCCCGCAGATACAGATAGTCGTTAGATAGCCCCCCTGATCTAATTATAAAGGATTGTATCTCAATGGTCTATCCTTGACACTCAAAGTATTTATTTGTTTTCAACTATAAGAGAAGAGCCCGCCACTAGAGATGAGCGAACAATACTCTCCGAGCTCTTGAGCCTCGCTCCGGGCATTGTGTTTCTTCGACCTGCTCGTTGCTTCGAACGATTATTTCGCCCTCAAATCGGAAAATGGAGCTCCCCCCCGCCGTTTGCTTTTTTTGGCGGCTCAAAACAGAGCCAATCACAACCTAGTATACTCTGCACTCCCCCACATTACGTTGTGACCCTTTACCGTAGATGAGCATTGGTTGGGGCTGGGCCCATCAGGTTACGCCGGGATAGACCTACCGCTGCCCCCCCCCCGCCCCCGCGCTGGGCTCGGCAAATTCTCTGTTCTTGATGCCGCTAGGGAGAGAGCTGCTCTGTTCAGGAATGCGTTTAGTTGTCGTTCTATTAAGCTTACGTTAGCAGAGTTATTCTAAAAGCACCCAACAGCCCTTCTTAGGGCTACAATAACGTTCTAATTTTTTTTTTATTAAAAAATTTAATTCTTTGCAGCTAGTACCATATTGAGGAATTAAGCAGGGGGAACGTGCGACCGTGTGTTTCGCTCTTAGTGACACACATATTACCACCTCAACACCAAAGGGGGAAAATTTATTAGGGTTTGTAGTAAATTAGGCACAGTCTGCCAGTTTCTTTTTATTTTAAACTTTAGTGTTCTAATAACGCAGTGTCATCCCTCCTCTGGCATAGTATTTGTGCTGTAATACTTGGCTAGAAAATGCTAGGAGAATACACGGCTTAATTAACGCCTACATAAGCTTCTATATTTTTATTTCTGGTTGATCTGCTGGTGGCTGTACTATCTGCAGTGCATCTACTGTAGAATTGTAGAGCAATTGGATCACTTCGACCATAACTGTGTTTTAGTGACGCACAGTTCCATCGCAAAGACCGAATTGGGAAAATTTCTTAGGGCCCCGGGGTTTGTATTTCAATTAGGCCCGTCGGCCACTTTCTTTTTTTATATTTACGTTATTTTGTTTCATAACTCGGCGTTCTCCTCATCTGGCATAGTAATTGTGCTGAATATTTGGCTAGAATAATCCATAGGAGAATACAAGACTGCTTAAGTACTACGCCTACAGTATCGTTATATATATTGATTATTTCTGGTTGATCGTGCTTGTGGCTGTAGTTTGTTGCGTGCATCTACTATTAACTTGTGAGCGATTTGGAGTCCCGACTTGCGACCATTGGTTTTAGTGACTCACATATCCATCGCAATAGCCGAAGTGGGAAAGTATTATTATTAGGGGGCCCGGGGTGTAGTTCAATTAGGCCACAGTCCTGGTCTGCTGCCTATTTCCTTTTCCTTCCTTTTATTATTTTACGTTATTTTTTTTCATAAACTCATCGTCATCTCCTCTTGCATCTTAGTTGTGCGATAACGTTGCTAGAACATGCCCTAGGAGATACAAACGGGCTTAATACTCCTACTAAAGCTTATATATATTTGATTTCTGGTTGATCTGCTGGGGCTGCAGTTGTCAGTGCATCTACTAATAATTGTGAGCAATTTGGAGTCAGACTTGCTACCACGTGTTTAGTGACGCACATATCCATCGAAAGACCGAAGTGGGAAAATTTATTAGGGCCCCCGGGGGTTGTATTTCAATTAGGCACAGTCTGCCATTCCTTTTTATGTAACGTTTTGTGGTTCATAAACTCAGCGTCATCTCATCTGGCATATAGTGTGCTGTAATACTGCTAAAAAGAGCCATAGGAAAGACAAACGGCTTAATTACGCCTCCGTAGCGGTATAATATATTGATTTCTGGTGATCTGCGGGTGCTGTAGTTGTTGCAAGTGCATCTACTATAAATTTGTGGAGCATTTGGAGTCAGCTTTGCGACACGTGTTTAGTGACTGCAAGCACATATCCATACGCAACGACCGAGTGGGAAATTTATTAGTGCCCCGGGGTTGTATTTCAATTAGGCCCAGTCTGTGCCATTTCCTTTTTATTTACGTTTATTTTTTTTCATAACTCAGCGTCAATCGCGCTGCATAGTAGTGTGTCTTAATACTTTGGCTGAAAATATCCCATAGGAGATACAACGGCTTAATTACGCCTACAGGAGCGTTATTATATTTTGATTTCTGGTTGATCTCTGTTGGCTGTAGTTGTTGCAGTGCATCTCTATAAATTGTGACAATTTTGGAGTCAGACTGCGACCCTGTGGTTTTATGACCACATACCATCGAAAGACCGAAGTGGGAAATTTATTAGGCCCCGGGTTGTATTCATTAGGCACAGTCTTGGGGCCATTCCTTTTTTTATGTTACGTTTATTTTTTCATACCATCGTCATCTCATTGGCATAGTATGTGCTGTTATACTTGGCTATAAAATATCCTATAGGAAATCAAACGGCTTAATTCTCTCTCATCGCGTAATAATAATATATTTGATTTCGGTTGCTCTGCTTGGTGGCTGTAGTTGTTGCCTTGCGTCTACTAGCAATTGTGAGGCATTTGGAGTCAGACTTGCGACACTGTGTTTTTGCCGCTATAGTGACGCACATATCCATCGCAAAGACCGAAGTGGGAAAATTTTATTAGGGCCGGGGTTGTATTTCATTAGGACTGTCTGTGGCCATTTCCTTTTTTATTTTAAACGTTTATATTTTTTTCAAACTCAGCGTCATCTCATCTGGCATAGTGTGGGGCTGTAGTACTTGGCTAGAATAGCCATAGGAAATACAAACGAGTAATTACGCCTACAGTAGCGTATATATAGTTGATTTCTGGTTAGTCTGCTGTCTGCTGTAAGTTGTTGCAGTGCATCTACTAGCAAATTGTGAGCAATTTGGAGTCAGACTTGCCGAGCCACTGTGTTTTGGCGCTTCGTGACAGCCCATATCCATCGCAAAGAGAACCCGAAGTGGGAAATTTATTAGTGGGCCCGGGTTGTATTTCAATTAGGCACAGCTGCCATTTCCTGTTTTATTTAGCGTTTATTATTTTTTTCATAACTCAGCGTCATCCTCATCTGGCATAGCATGTGTCTTTCATACTTGCTATAAATGCCATAGCAATAGGATAGCATCGTTTTGGGTTTAAACTAAAAACACAAAAAAAAAAAATAAAAAAAAAAAAAAAGAAGTTAAAAAAAAAAATTCAAGTTATAACTCTCATTTTTCAAAATGTTAACACGAAGCCCGGAGGGGCTAGGGAGAGAGTATAGGACGAGGAGCGGAGAGAGGAGCGTGGGCGTCACAAACTACACTAACTGCAGGGGTCATAAGTGAGCCGTGATCCTGTAAGGCGGGGGAGTGGATGAGCCCGAGAGACGCGAACCGAACCTGCTTATAGGAGTTGAAGTTCCGGGGCAAACGGAGACCAGGGGCAGAAAGGAGACTTAATACAAGCTCACCCTAATGTATTTCAGTCTGGACAGTTAGCGTAGGGAATACGTGTGTAGAAAGCAAAAGGCCTGTTAGTCCAACGTGCGAAACTAACAGGTTATGTCGTGGATTGCCGACTATATGCTATCGAAGCAATGGTCCCACAGAATCCGAGTCTTAAACCACTGCAGTCCACCCATAAACAGAAGTCACCACAGCGAAATACAAATGTTCAAACAAATGAAGCAAAAGAAAGAGGGAAAAAGAAAAAACCTCCACGCTCCTGGGCAGCCTCAGGCCCGTGCAAGCCGCTCGAAGCGAAAGGGCAACCCCCAGAGAGTACTGCCACTGACTGCCCGGGGCCCCGCTCACCAGTCGAAAAGTCTTTGTACCATTAGTGAACACCGCAAGAAAAAAAAAAAATACCGCGAGCATCTCTGAGGACCATGAGGTTTTCATCATGGACCATGTTGCCGAAAGAAGACTGAGAGACAGTCCACAACCACTCTGTCCGTAAATTTGCCTGGATGAGCAATTTTCCGATGCCCAGGTTGTTCCACCAGTCCAGTCCTGTGGTGGTTGCATGACCTTTTGTTGACGTCCTGGCGAATTGTTTACAGAGGGTGGTCCGACCGATGAGAGACACGGTTGTCAGACAGGGGGCGTTGTTGTCAGGCAGGAAGCTCCGGCGGGAGCATACTGCGGGATCGTGAGGATGATGGTGCCACCCAGCTGGGGTGAGAGGCGCCGGGTCTCACCAGTGCTTCTGAACGGAGGAGAGTCTCGCCAAAGAACCGGTTGGGAGAGGCATGGTGGGCCCAGACGGGAGCAGGCCCCGCCCCAGAAGCTTGCATAGCTCAAATTAGTCAACTAGGAACTCCCCGTGGCACGGGCTCCTGCTGCGAGGGCTAGATCTTCCAGAGTCTGGAGGTTCTTTAAGAAACAACCGGATGACCGCGGACTGTGGTGTGTCCACTGTGCCAAACCAGATCAGCAGGGTTCCACACTACTAGCTTAACTACCAACCATATGCGCAGAGGCATAGGAATGCTAAACCAAAACCCCCACTTAGTGGCAACAAGGCGTCGTTCACACCTCCGGATCCGTGCACACCACGGCTTCCTTCCCCTGTTCAGCTTATAGTCAGCCCCCTGCCCATGACCTCCACAAAACCCATAGTCAGCCTCCACATCCTCCACAGCATTCCACACACGTTCAGCTCTCCATACCCCATACGCTGGAGCGGAAAACTCAAATATAATTGTCAACCCAACCCCACCGCAGCGACGAATACAAAAAAATAAACCAATCCCTTAATAATTTGCACATCTCCAGATTGCTAAGCTTATATGCCTGCCCCTATATGCTAGTAGAGGACCCGATCCTTTCGTCAGCAGCCTACATGCGGCGGCCGCCCCTCTATTCGGGGACAACGTCAGTCCCCACCCAAGCCAGCTGCAACTGTTTCCCCGATTGCCGTCACCAGGGAAAGCCCTTCACCAAAGCACGTGTCCATAACATCATAATCGCGTGTCCTGCCAACAGTACGCCCGTTTCTGCAAATGTCCACCTGCCACGGACACGTGGACGAGTGCCTGCCGGGCAGGCCACTATATTCTCTGACGGCACATTGGGTTTAACGTTGTGGAGGCTGGGACCGTATGTGACCCTGGCGCGTGTCCTAACTGCCGACGCCGAGGATTGCGGCCTACCTCGGTCCAGGTGGTTGAGGCCTACTATGCCTCCTCCTCACTGGCCCAACCACCTCCGCCACCTCCGCCGCCGACGACCATAACCGTGGGCATTGGCGGCCATCAGTCTAGCTCTAGGCACAGCAGCAGTGCCGTCGCTAAGCGACAGCAGGCGTTGCTCAAACTGCTGACCTAGGCGATAAAGAGGCCCACCGCCCAGCACTATTACAGGCAACCACGGCTCAGACTGATCTGTGCTGGCACCCGCTGAACCTGAAGGCCAGCATGGTTGTTGTGACAACTGCCGTACCTGGTGCTGCCTCTGCAACTCGGGCAGACTGACAACGTGTGCCAGCCTGGCCCATGGTTAAAATCTGATAGTTCCAGTGCGTTTCCTCAAGACAATACCATCTGTCTGATTTGCGCATCAGAGTGCGCCGCATCTGATGCGCATTTCAATGGAAGTCCGCAAATGCCCCTGCCACTTCTCAGGGCGCACGCGCCGCCGCCTCCAACTGCCCGCTCACCGACTGTTGTTCGACGTGGCTGCCCTACGAGGTGGAATTCAACACTGACCATTTATCGATTTAACCAGCACGCCGAGCGATTAGTAGACTGTGCCAGATGGTCAACTTCCGACTAGAACTGGTAGTCAGGTCAGCATCAGCTTCCTCAAGTCTACAATGAGGCAGTGAAAGTGGATGATCTGAATCTCCTGTCAGGGGTTCACTCTCCTGGACCTCTCACGGTACAAGCAAATCTTCCACTCCACCTGAGAGGAAAGAGTGTGAGCAAAATGCATGAATCCCAGCATCCCTGGGGCACAACCGGAAACAGTTATTTCCCTTCTGACAGTCGCTTTAAAGGGCAGCAGAGTGCGTAGTCTGACGGGCAAGTAGCGAGGGAAGTAGGCGGGCAGGAGGCATGTGTCCAGCACTTGGCAAGGTACGTGTTATAACAAGGTTTTGCAGCTTTCTGTCACCCACCCAAGAACCTGTCACATGTCCCCAAGGTTCGGCAGAGTAGGGCGATCTTTAAGAAAGTGTGGTTTGAGGGAGTACGTAGCTGACCATACCATCGTTCCAAAATGAATCCACACAGGCTCCCTACACTACTGGGGTTTCAAAGTGGACATGTGGCACACTGGGCTGTAACGCCTTGGAGGTTACCTGCCTGCCCTGCTGGCGCTAGCGTGTGTGGTCGGGTTTTCAGTGCAGCGGTGGATATCACCGATAAGTGTACCGCCTGTCGACTGAAGCGCTGACAGGCTAGAGCTTATCAGATGAAAATAAAGCTGATTTCTCCTAATTCTCATACTCCAGCGGTGAAGGACGCTCAACCCTGAATATTATTATCCACTCCTCCTCCCCATTTTCCTTCTCTCTTCTCCTGCTCTTTGTACAGTAAGCAGAGGAAACGGGCTATTTTTTGACAGGGCCCACTGGCTCTACCTATGACTTTATTGCTTTAATTGTTTGTCTGAGGGCCACCGCCGACCCGGTCCTCTGTTTAAACAATTTTTTAGGGAATTGTTAAATGAACAACAATATGGGAACAACTAGAGAGCACATACAGGCACTCAATAGCTATTCAATTTTTGCGAGCTCCACCACTCTCCTACTGGTTTGAAAGCTTTTGGACGCCAACATTACAGGCACTCAATCTATTCACATTTTTCTGGAGGGCCACTACCTGTCTCTGGTTGAAAACTTTTTTGGACTGCCACACAGGCACTCAATCTATCTATTTTTCTGAGGGCCCACCTACCTGCTCCTTGTTCATAAAAACTTTTTGGACTGCACCATAGTGACACTCATTATTCTATTCCATTTTCTGGACGGGCCACTCTACAACTGCTCCTCGTGTTAAAAACTTTTTTGGACTGGCGCCACACAGGCACTCAATCCTACATTGTTTCTGGAGGGCCACCGACACTGCTCCTTGGTTTAAAACTTTTTTGGACGCCCATACAGGCACTCAATCTATCTCCATTTTTCCTGGAGGGCCCCTACTTCCCATCTGGTTTAAAACTTTTTGGACTGCCAGATAAAAGGCACTCTACTCTATTCCATTTTTCTGGAGGGCCCCTACCTGCTCCTCTGGCTTAACAAATTTTTTTGGACTGCCACATCAGGCACTCAAACTATTCCATTTTTCTGGAGGCCACCACTGCTCTCTCTTGGTTTAAAAACTTTTTTGGACTGCCAACAGGCACTCAATCTATTCCATTTTTCTTGGAGGGACAACCTACCTGCTTCCTCTGGTTTAAAAACTTTTGACTGGCCATTACAGGCAAATCTATTCCATTTCTGGAGGGCCCCCGTACCTGCTCCTCTGGTTTAAAAACGTTTTGGACTGGCCACATACAGGCACTCATCTATTTCCATTTGTCTGGGGGCCACTCCTGCTCTCTGGTGTTAAAACGTTTTGGACGGCCACTAAGACTCTCAACTATTCCATTTTTTTCTGGAGGGCCCCTACTGCGCCTCTGGTTAGAAAACCTTTTTTGGATGGCCACATACAGCACCCAATCTATTACGATGCATTGTGTTTCTTGTTGAGTTCTGTTTTTATTTGTTTTTCTTTTCTTTTAAACCTACGCTCCTCTGGTTGAAAATTTTTGGACTGCACACATACAGGCACTTATATCCCAAATTGAATTGTCGCCATATCAGCTCAACACGTTGTTCCATTGCTCACCTACAAAAGTGCCTCCATAATACTGCACTCAACATCGTCCCTTTATCAAACGGAGTTGTGTCAGGCCGAAAGTTTGGGTTTGTTTTCAATGGAGTCCACATCAAGTGTTAACTTTGTCGCCAACCCCTGCTGTGTTCTCACAAAAAACACTGGCAACTGTTTACCATTTGGATATTTATTTCACCTTCTTCGTTGCGCATTCTGTTGTACATTCCCCTACCCGCCAGTAATCCCAAACTTTATAAGAACGCTCACACACTGATCTTATACAAAAGGTTTTAGAAGTGCTGTTGGGATGTACTAGAGAACGGGGGCTTGGATTGGCGAAGCCTCGCCTGTCAGCGAAGCGGGCACATCCTGCCACAGAACCAACTAACATTTTAACTGCAGCACCTGTAATGTACTAAACTAGTTCCAACTGCCGTCCATTTAAAATGCCCCCGCCTTAATATCAAACGGCTGTGTCAGGCAGAATTTTGGGTTGTTTTCATGCTTCCACCACAAATTGTTAACTTGTCGCACACCTGCTGTGTAATCACACAAATTAACTGGCAACTTTAACCATTACAGATATTTCAGCAACGCTTCTGCGCATCTGTTTACATACCCCTCACCCCAACCGCCATATCCTAAACTATAAAACGCAATACAGTTGATCTTATACAAAAGGTTCTTAGAAGTGCGTGTTGGGGAGTAGCCTAGAGACAGGGCTTGGATTAGGGCCGAAAAGCCTCGTCCTGGCCAGGGAGCGGCAGCTCCATGCCAAGAAACCCAACTAACCTAGTTTTTAATCAACTGTCAGCAGCCGCCTTTAATCTACTACTAGTTCCACACCGTTGCCTCCATACATGTCCCGCTTATCAAACAGTGCTGTGTCTAGGCAGATATTTGGGTTGTTTTCCAATGGCTTTCCACAACAAACTTGTTACTTTGTCGCCACCACTGCGTGTAATCACCAAATATACTGGCACACTTTACAGTTACGGATTTATTTCAGCGCTTCTTGCGAATCTGATTTCCAGTGCCCACTCACCTCGCCATATCCCACAAACTTATAAAGAACCGACTACACGTACTGGTCTAGGTTGTGACGCGTACTGGACCCTGGGGCTGTCATATCTGCCGAACGCAGGAGGATTGGGGGACGGGGCACTCGGCGTCCAGAGGAATCTAAGAGAGCCAACATACGCCGAAATCCTTCAACGCAGAAACACCACGCCTCCCCCCCGAATTACCATCGTGGTCATGGCGCCATCAGTCGTGCTCAGGACACAGCAGCGTGCTCGCTAAACGCAGCAGGCGGTGCTCAAAGTGAGCCTAGTGATAAAAGGCACAACCCGCCCAGAGGTATTGCGAGGCATTCCACAATCAAACTTGTTAACCTTTTGCCACCTGCTGTGTAACCACCAAATTCTACTGGAAACCTTTTTTCATTTACGATTATTCCAGCGCTGTCTTGCGTCATCGATGTATACATTCCCCTCCACCACTCCTCATACCCACGCCCCCATATCCCAACTTATAAGACGCTGACTATCACTTGATCTATCCGAAAGGTTCTAGAAGTGCTGTTGTGGGGAGTAGCCTAGAAGAACAGGGCTTTGATTGGCGAAAAAGTCGCCATGGCAGCGGAGCGACCAGCTCCATTGCCAAGAACAACTAACATAGTTTATCACTGCAGCACCTTACTCTACTACTGAGTCAACTGCCGTCCATAATTGGTTCCCTTAATCAAACGAGCTGTGCAGGCAAATTTTGGGATAGTTTCATGGCTTCCACTGTTACTTTGTCAGCCAACCCGCTGCTGTTATCACCAAAATACTGGCAAACTTATGCATATCCGATATTATTTGACGCGCTTCTTGCTCCCCTCCTTTGGTCCCTCTCTGTACCTTGGTTTGAAAAAGCCTGAGTCCATTTGGGTATGTCGCCATGCCCTCTAAGCCTTCAGCTGTGGCTGCCGCTGCCTCTGCATGCCGTCCCCTTAGTGTCAGGGCCAAGTATTGCATGTTTTAGTGCTATCTAGCTTCATTCTGTCACTCTGTCATGGCATCTGTTGCCCTAGTTTTGGCTAATGGTGCATTTAAGCAGCCTCAGAGGCATCCATGCATGCTGCCCCTGCTGTTTCCTGTCCATTTCCGTGGTGTTTCCATCCTTTTCTGAGGTTCCCAGGTGTTTGGCCAAGCTTCCCTGTGCAGAGCCTTGGTCCCCTTGAAAAATGCTCGAGTCTCCCATTGACTTCAATGGGGCTCGTTACTCGAAACGAGCACTCGAGCATCGGGAAAAGTTCGTCTCGAATAACGAGTACCCGAGCATTTTAGTGCTCGCTGATCTCTACCCGCCACGCATCCCCCACACTGGAAATTCCCCATTATATTTGAGCTGTTTAACCAAGTGTTTTTTCTTGCAGGTAAAAAGTGACTATGCACCAGACGGTCTCTCAGGGAACGTCCCTTTCTATTTGTAGTTGAGGGTTGGGTATGAAGAAAATCCCTGATGTCTGGGTCCATAAGCAATGTGTCCCAATGTTTGGAAATGGCTGCTCTTACTGCCGAGGCCCCATTATTGGAGGTAGTAATCATTCTGATTAATCCTGTCTCCTCTGGTTTAGGTTTCTGACTAAGCAAATCAGTCCTATTTTTATGTAACGCAAACTGAAACGCCTTCCACAGGACATGTTCCGGATAACGTTTCTCCCTGAACCTCAGGCGCAAATCATGGGCCTGTCTGAGAAAGGTAGCTGCATCCGAGCAATTCCTGCAAAGACGTAAATATTGGCCGCAGGGGATCCCTCTTTTAAGAGGAACCGGATGACTGCTTTTCCTCCATAGGAGTGAATTGGTTGCATTGTTTATAAGGTAAACACCGTATTGATTGCCCCATGTGGTCCTCTTGAAATGAGGACATCAAGAAATGCCAAGCTGTTTATATTGGCTTCATATGTAAAGCCTAGCCCAATGGTATTAGTATTAAGTTTACAAACAAAATCCCTAAATGTATCAGCTGTACCTCTCCAGATTATCATGATATTGTCTATATAACGAAGCCATAAATCGATCCCTGCATGAAAGACCCCAAATTAATCAGAGAACACAACCATCTGCTCCCACCAGCCCAGCAGCAAGTTGGCGTAGGTTGTCGCACACGGCAAACCCATCGCTGCGCCCCTGAGCTGGTGGTAAATCCTGCCATTGAAGAGGAAATAGTTTCTTGTCAGACAGAACTCCAGAGCTTGAAGGATAAATTCATTGTGCAGTGTAAACTGGCTCCCTCTGGTTTTAAAAAAATGCCCTAAAGTAGTCTACACTCCCTGCATGCTCTAAATGGATGAAAGATGAGAAGCTGTGTCTGGCTCTGGCCCACCTCCTTGCTGTGGTCTGATCTCTACACTCTCATACACTTCCCCCACTACTGAACTTCTTGGTTCTATGGCACTGACTAGGGATATTTGGCGCCAATGAATCAAGCGTTTTCCCCTGGCCTCCCCCAGATCTGCAATGACTACTTTCTTATTTCATCCTAAACTCCTGCTTAGCCTGACACCGGCTGGTTCTGCGGTATGGCACCATGCTGGTCTCTTCCACATCGCAGACCTGGTGGACCCTGGAGCAAGGACACTACTCTCTTTCCCAGAACTCCAAGCCAAGCATGATCTCCCTTCCATGTCCCTTTATTTCACTACTTACAGATTAAGCATTACGTAACCTCCTTTTATCAAACATCGCCGGTTTCGTTTCCTACCTCTTTTGAGCACCTTTGTAAACTGTCTACTTCCATGGCGGGTCTTATCTCCTCTATTTATGCTATTTTAGCCGATCCCCACCCTGCCCAACTCCCCAGATATCCTTATATGTCTAAGTAGGATATAAACTTGGGGGAAACTATTCCCTATAGTTGCTGGTCCTTGATTTGGAACCGGGCAGCTAAAACTGCTACTTGCGTTATTAACAAGGAAAATCAGTACAAACTACTCACGCACTATTACCATACTCTGCAACTTCTCCATACCCTCAATCCCACCTTACTGTATACCTGCTGAAGGTGTGGAGGGCCGCAAAGCCTCTACGTACCATGTATTTTGGGACTGCTCCATGCTCAAACCTTTCTGGGTACATGTCCAACAAATCCTCTATCAGGTACTCTCCTTAGACTTTCCCTTGTGCCCTAAAACGTACTTACTGAACATAATTCCCTACCCCATTAGAAAACACACTCTTACTCTGGCCCTGAATATCCTCACTGCTGCCAGGTGCCTAATTGCTACAGTAAGTATTGGAGACAAGTTTCCCTTCCCTCCGGATACGAACTGTATGCCCGTATCAAAGATACCCGATCCATGGAACATTTGTTGGCCACTTTCCAAAATGAGGCAGACAAATTTCATCTTACATGGGACCCTTGGGACTCATATTGCCCCACCCATGATTCACCCTGATACTGACCTACCTCCCTTTCTACCCTACTTACCTCTGTTCCCTGTCTTGTCTATGACTGTCCCTCTGGGTTTTGTCTCTTGTTTCTCTGTTTATATTGCTTAAACTTTACTTTTTCATTGTAGTCCCCCCTCCTGGGGGGTTGTTTCCAATCACAGTGGAATATATAAAGCAGTTATCCTATCGGCACATCCTTGCTTCAGCTCACAGTTTATGATACACATCTAGGATTTGTATGACATACTGTGCATGTTTCCATATGTTATCCAACTACAGTTCTTTGTGGTGATCCCTGTGAAGTTGTTTGCATATATTTACTCTGTGATTGGCTGTATTATTTTATAAAATTTATTTTAATAAAAATACAATAAAAGAAAAAGCCCTACAGCCTTGATGCCCATATCATGAGGTATAGAGGAGTATAGGGCCTCAATATCAATAGTACACTGCTCATCAATCATTACTCCCTCGAGGTGACGTAGTAGGTCCAACGTATCCCTTGTGTACGAGGGGAGAGTAGAAACAAAAGGTCTAAGTATTTTGGCGAAATAAACCCCCAAGTTCTGAGTCAGGTTATTCACACCTGAAACTATCGGTCATCCTTTAAGGGGTCTAAGACCCTTGTGGACCTTTGGGAGTCCATAAAAATATGCCAGGAGTTTGGGGACATAAAAAAATCAAATTCATTTATGTCAATTATTTTGTTGTGTAAAGCATTATTGAATAATATCTGCTGTGTGGGGTTATCCTGGAGAATCGCATATGCAGTTGTGTCCTTAAGATCATTACACATGGATACATATTATGCCCAATCAAGTACTACCACATTGCCACCTTTATCCGATGGGGCATGGGAACAAGTTTTTTCTACGGCACTAGGCACGAAGATCCAGCAGGGTGTGCGGGGAGAGTCTGGTACTTTAAATCTTCTGAAGTTGCCGCCTGCTCGGCCACCGAATCGGAAGCAGGAGCGAGGACGGGTGAGTAGAAGCTGCAGGGCCCAGGAGCACAGGGAGGGGCACGGACCCGTGACAACTTTTTTTATGGTGTTCATCAAGAAAGTTCAATAATGATCTTTTTTTTTATTCTACTGGCCCTTGCGGACATGGAGATGCTATATTTATGTGGGGTTTGTGTTATGACTTTTTTCTCTTTATGTTTATGGGGCTTATTAGCATTTTTATTAATTTATTTTTAATTATTTGTTTTTTTATTTTTTTAATAGTTCCTCCATGGGACATGAACAAGCAATCATCTGAGTGCTTGTTCATGATAATACTCTGCAATACTGCAACGAAATACATAATGGAGACACCTTACAACTTTTAGCTGTACCTTGAGCGAGTGTTCAGTCCAAAAGGAGTCGGGAACTGGGTTAAAGCCTTACAAAACAGAGAAGCTTTTTGGATTTTAACCATGAAAACTACAGTGCCATATGGTTTAAACCAGGGGTGCAGAACCTTTTTCGTTCCGAAGGCTGCATTGTCATACCGCTACACTTCAGGGAGCAGCACTATTAACCAAAACCCTAGATGCGCCAAAAACCACAGTACAGCGCAAATGCCCCCCACAAAACACTACTGCATAATACTGTATTTGCACAATAAGTATCAGACCCCAGAGCAGACTACAATACAGAGCACAAAAAAGACGATATTAGTAATGATGGAAATTGTCTTAACCCATACAGCAGGTAATTGTGAATAACTGGCTGCAGGTAGGGCACAGTACTGGGGTCTACCAGAGCCCCTGCGTGCAGCCAACCAGTTATTCTTACTTATGATCCACATAGGGGCAATTCTTGCCTTTTTGCTGCCTGAGGTGAAAATAATATAATTAATATAATATTGCCCCCTTTGTACAAGAATATAACTACTATATGTGATGTCACAGCTTTATACTCCTGCATCCCCCATCACCTGGCTATGGAAGCACTCAAACACCACCTATACAAATACAGTGGGTATGAGAATAATTTGAAGGAATTTCTTTTGTCAGCTGTATTCCACTTGTTTCAGACTAACTACTTTTGCTTTAATGGTGATTTTTTTTCCTACAAACAGAGGGAGTCCCGATGGGGTCAAAATTTAGTCCATCAATAGCTAATCTATATATGTCCTGGTGGGAGGAGGGTGTCATCTATGGATCTGCCAACCCTTTTATAGGTGATGTACTATGGTATGGCAGATTCATGGATGACATCCTCATTATTTGGAAGGGACCAGAGGACAGAATAAGTTCATTCAGGCAATATATTAATAATAATTCCTGCAATTTGGTGTTCACAGGAGATATGGCAAAGGATAAGATATCGTTTTTGGATCTGCTCCTCACAGAGGGTTAATCGACCAGAAAGAGGTGGTGACTGGCTAAAAGCATTAAGAAAAAGAGAGGCTTATTGGATTATGAATTTAAACACTAGGATCCCCTCAGGTATGAATTTTAGGGAAGACCTTATGATGATTTTCTAATGAAATGTATAAAATGTATTGTAATGACAATTGTATCCACTGTGTATCTGTAATTGTATCTGCTGTGTAAAGAGGAAGTGATGTCCAGACTTGGGTGTACCCGCCCATGTCAGTCCTCTTTTCTTTTAAATATGGTTGTGCATTGAGCAAAATGTTACCATGATTAAGGGAGATTATTCTCCTGAAACGCGTTGGTCTTTGCTATGGACTTTTTAATTTAAATGAAATAAAGAAGAATGGATTTTTACTACTGATGCTGAGCCATTCCTTGCATTTGAATTATAACTACTATAATACTGTCCCCTGTGTACAGGGATATAACTACTATAATACTGTCCCCTGTGTACAGGGATATAACTACTATAATACTGCCCCTGTGTACAGGGATATAACTACTATAATACTGCCCACTATGTACAGGAATATAACTACTATAATACTGCCCCCTATGTACAGGAATATAACTACTATAATACTGCCCCCTATGTACAAGAATATAACTACTATAATACTGACCCTATGTACAAGAATATAACTACTATAATACTGACCCCCTATGTACAAGACTATAACTACTATAATACTGCCCCCTATGTACAGGGATATAACTACTGTAATACTGCCCCCTATGTACAAGAATATAGCTACTATAATACTGCCCCCTATGTACAAGACTATAACTACTATAATACTGCCCCTATGTACAGGAATATAACTACTATAATACTGCCCCCTATGTACAGGGATATAACTACTATAATACTGCCCCTATGTACAAGAATATAACTACTATAATACTGCCCCCTATGTACATATTGAGTTGTAAATAAAATACATCATTAAAAAGAAAAAAATTGTGTTTTAACAAGTACCATAATGTTTCTTTTATGAAATTCTTTAAATTATCACTGTATGTACTGTATTTGTTCATGTGGTACTCGATTGCTGACAATGCAACATTGTGGGGTATACATGTGTACAAGGAGATCACATCACAGCTTAGCCAGCTGTAAGAATCATCCCATATGACAGTTTGTAAAGCTCTTAGAACATCTCCGGTATCTTTAAGATAACCGGGAGTTCTAATTGCTAGAGGTTGTAATAGGGAGTCGAGCCATTCGCTGAGATGTTCAGTAAGGGAGCCAATGCCAGACACTATGGGGCGCATGGGTGGCGGGTGTTGGCCCTTATGTACCTTCGGTAATGCATGTAGGAACGGTACTTGTGGTTCATTAACATTGATATAATCAAATTGTTTTTTACTAAATATCCCCTGGGTGTAACCATCAGTGATAATGTTAAGAAAAATCTGTTGGAATTTATTAGTAGGATTGGTAGGTAAAACCCTATAAGTCTCTGTGTCGGTAAGAAGTTCTTGTGTCCATTGAACATACGAACAGGTGTCCATAACTACAATGCAACCACCTTTATCCGCCATTTTGACGGTAAGTTCATGGTTATTCTTCAATTTGTTCAGAGCTTTGTGTTGATTATAGTTAAAGTTACCTGGTTTTCCTTTTTTGGAGATGTCAAATAATTTTTTCAAATCTTTTTCTACGGCTTCTTGGAAAGCGTCCATAGTTGGTACTCTGGCTTGTTTCGGATAGAATGTTGGATTTTTAGTCGCCAGAGATGATGCACCAATCTCTTCTCTATCTGCCGGTTGGTCATAAAGATCGATGACAGGACAGGACTAGTGGCAGAGACCTGACTAGTGGCAGAGACCTGATGACAGGTGTCCTTTAAGAACGCAGCCATTTTGTAGCTTAAGGCTCAGCCCGATTTTTTGGATTCTGACCTGCGTCGCTTTATATGGTTATAACTTTTGAACACTGTTACTTATCAAAACAATTCTGAGATTGTTTTTTCCCCACATGTTGTACTTCATTTTAGTGGTAAATTTTGGCTGATAAGTTTTGCGTTTATTTACAAAAAAAAAGAAAATATGATACATTTTTTGAAAAATTTGCCATTTTCGAAATTCAAAATCATTGCGTTTTCAGGCAGATAGATTTACCACCTAAATAAGTTGCTGAATAACATTTCCCATTTGTCTACTTTACATTTTCATAATTTTTGAAATGTCTGGATAATTTATTTTGATGTCACGCGGCTTACAAAAAGAATATCGCTTTTCCGGATTTTCAGAATTGACTATTTTGGGGATAAATACAGTTTTGAATGAAATTTTACATATTTAGCATCAAAACCCCCTATATAACCAACCCATTTTCAAATCTGCACCCCTCAAGCTATCAGAAACCGCTTTTACGAAGATTGTTAACCCCTTGAGATCTTCATAGTAATTGAATCAAAATGGAGGTGAAATTTAGAATGGTCATATTGTTCCCTTATACGTTCATTTAGCACTAAAATTTACACATTTCCAAAATATAAAAAGAGAAAACCCACCATACAATTTGTTCTACAATTTCTCCTGAGTACAAAGACCCCCCACATGTGGCCATTACTTGTTTTATGGGCGCACAGCGAGACGCAGAAGGGAAGGAGAGCCCTGCAGCTGCCAGGATTTTAGTTTCCTCATTGGCCCCTTTTGAAGGCTATAAAATTTTCGCTTTTCCGTCAGGCACCTCTGCAGTCTCTCCTGCAGGCTCTTCTGCTCTCTCTTCGGCAGGCACCTCTGCAGTCTCTCCTGCAGGCTCTTCTGCTCTCTCTTCGGCAGGCACCTCTGCAGTCCCTCCTGCAGGCTCTTCTGCTCTCTCTTAGGCAGGCACCTCTGCAGGCTCTTCTTCTCTCTCTTCGGTAGACACCTCTGCAGTCTCTCCTGCAGGCTCTTCTGCTTTCTCTTTGGCAGGCACCTCTGCAGTCCCTCCTGCAGGCTCTTCTGCTCTCTCTTCGGCAGACACCTCTGCAGTCTCTCCTGCAGGCTCTTCTGCTCTCTCTTAGGCAGGCACCTCTGCAGTCTCTCCTGCAGGCTCTTCTGCTCTCTCTTCGGCAGGCACCTCTGCAGTCTCTCCTGCAGGCTCTTCTGCTCTCTCTTCGGCAGGCACCTCTGCAGTCTCTCCTGCAGGCTCTTCTGCTCTCTCTTCGTCAGGCACCTCTGCAGTCCCTCCTGCAGGCTCTTCTGCTCTCTCTTAGGCAGGCACCTCTGCAGGCTCTTCTTCTCTCTCTTCGGTAGACACCTCTGCAGTCTCTCCTGCAGGCTCTTCTGCTCTCTCTTCGGCAGGCACCTCTGCAGTCCCTCCTGCAGGCTCTTCTGCTCTCTCTTCGGCAGACACCTCTGCAGTCTCTCCTGCAGGCTCTTCTGCCCTCTCTTCTTCAGGCACCTCTGCAGTCTCTCCTGCAGGCTCTTCTGCTCTCTCTTCGGCAGTATGGTCCTGCATCCAGGGGCATCATTCACCAGATCTCCTGAAGTCCGGCATATGATGGGAGCTTGACTTTTGTGTTAAACTTTCCATCTCCCAGACTTTACACATCCAACTTACATCTCATTTCAAAATTACTGGATGATGCCACCACCATGGGCCTTGGAAGAAACATGGCCTAGAAGCTGCTCAGCTGCTTGATAACATACTGGTAATAGTTTATTTGGTCAATTTCTGATGACCGATTCCCTTTAACCAGTAAACCAATTTCCTACACTGTACTGAAGAGACCCAACCATGTCAAAACGGCGCTGTCTACAGTTGTGTGACTGTTCCTTCTGGAATAGATATAGTGGTTTGGTTTTAATCCCACATCATGTCATTAGACTTCCTGAAAGACATGCTTCATGGCAGGGGGCTGCCTTACAAGGTGGCAAAACAGGTGTGGTTTTCCTTGTCCAATCCTGGAAAAGTTATTTCCATATTTCCTATCTTTTATTTAAACAGATGGTACATGGACAAATTCATTTCTATGGCTCATACACTAAGGCAGTGGGGTTTTTTCTCCATGTGAGAGGGTCTGTAAAAAACCCCAGAGCAGTTCCTATTTCTACGAAGTTACCAAAATCCACCAAACATTAAAGAAAATCTACCCTTAAAAGCATGATAAACCTAGATCCGGCACCATGACTGTGGTAACCTCTTAGATTTGTTATCCATGGCCACCTTTCTGCTAAAATAAAGTTTTAAAAATATGTTAATGAGTATGATTGGCTCATGAAAGTGTTATCAGAGCCCCTCCATGATGTGCAGGTTACAGTGTGCAGAAGAACTTTCCTCTCCTACTGTGTGCTGAAAGTGAGATTACCGCAGACATTGGGTGGGGGGAAGTGCTGAGGGAGCAGGAGGAGGGGGAGACAATGTAACAGCTTGTGAAACCGCAGCACAGAGGGGTTCTGGTAATACTACCCAGAGCCCTTCTGGCTCATTAGCATAATTATGAATGTTGATTTTAGAAGTAAGGAGGCCAAGGATAACAAATATAAGAAGGTGAGGTGTTGTACAATAGAATTATCTTCAGAAAACCCTGATGACAGATGTCTAATTTTTTTTTCTGTATGTCCACAGATATTTTTCTTGTATTTTCCGTTTTGGTCTTTGAGATATTGGTTCTATTTTGTCACCTGCTTCCTTCCCATAAATAACATTTCTGCTATGGGGAAGTCACTTTTCCTGTCATCTCCTTTTTCCTGTTGTCCTTGTATGGGACTTGTATGTACAGATGTAGCAGGACTGAGTTTGTTCTTCGGCTCAGTGTTTTCTTGTCCTGGCCGTAGTTTCACAGCTAATAATTTACAATGAAGGTACCACAAGATGTTGTTTCACATCGGCATGAGAGGTTGTGTCCCACATTATAATAATAATAATTCTTTATTTATATCGCGCACACAGATTATGCAGCGCTGCACAAAGCATATCAAATCGGTCCCTGTCCCCATGTATGTTTTGGAGTGTGGGAGGAAACCGGAGTACCCGGAGGAAACCCACACAAATATGGAGAGAACATACAAACTCTTTGCAGATGTTGACCTGGATGAGATCCGATGCCAGGACCCCAGTGGTGCAAGGCAGAGGGTGCTACCCACTCATCCACCATGCCACCCACATTATGTAAAATGCCATTATGCCATACAACATTATGGAAAATATAACATTGGTGATTTATAGGTAGCCTAAGTTAAACATTCTTCTTTCACTTTTCAATCTTGAAACTCCAATTGTCACTGGGACGAAAATTTTCTGGATCTACAATTATAAAATATACAGTTTCGACTTACATACAAATTCAACATAAGAACAAACCTATGGACCCTATCTTGTATGTAACCCGGGGACTGCCTGTATATTGAATGAATTGTAGAATTGCCATCATTGACTACAGTAGAATCTGAATGTGAGACAAACCTGCCCCTTTGTGGACACAAATGGAATTGATTCCTTTTTCACTGTCTTTAGAATTTATCAAACAATTGACATTGATTTCAAGCGTAAAAAGTTTGAAAACTGCACATTTGTCTTTGCCTTTTCCCATGTTTAATGGCTCGCTCCTGATCTTACTTGTGCTGGTGTATAAGCTGTAGTCTCGCCGCTGGCTTCTTTGGAGATTTGTCCATGTGCGGCTCTGCATAGACTCCTACCTATTCAGAGCCTTGCATAGTCTCAGAAGAAGCAATGGCAAGAATACAGCTTATTCACAAACTAAAGTAAAATCACAATTGTGTGTTGTGGATGTAAAGGTTACTGGCTCGTGGAGTAGCCTTTGCTCCCACAGCCCGGACAGGTAACTCCACACCCAGTAGCCTCTACTCCACACTGTCGTTACAGTGGGTACAGAAAGTATTCAGACCCTTTTAAATTTTTCACTCTTTGTTTCATTCAAGCCAGTTGGAAAGATCAAAAATTTTTTTGCTCATTAATGTACATTATGCCTCCCCTCTTGACAGAAGAAAACTGAAATGTAAATTTTTTTGCTAATTTATTAAACAGAAAAAACCAAAATATCACATTGTCATTTGTATTCAGACCCTTTGCTGTGATACTTACATGCAGTCCATTTCCTTCTGATCCTCCTTGAGATGGTTCTACTGCCTCATCGGAGTCCAGCTGTGTTTAATGAAACTGATTGGACTTGATGAGGGAAGGCACATGCCTGTGTATATAAGGCCGGGCCGTTTTTAAGCAGTCCGTTAAAAAATGCATTTTTGAAAACGCATCAGTTTTTTATGTTTTTCTCAGTTTTTCCCAATCAGCATAAATATCATAATTGGGGAAAAACAACAAAAACGTGAAAAAACTGAGGCATTTAAAAAAAAAAAAAACGAAGCCGTTTCAAAAAACACTTGCATTTTTTTACTTAAAAATGGACAAAAAACGGGTTCAAAACGCCACGTGTCCCACCACCCTAAGACATCACAGCTCATAGAAAATTAATAAATTCAATCTTTGATTGAATATTTCGCACGGAACGTAGGCTCAGCCTCAGCTCCCAGCCTGTGGTGTGCCCATAAAAGATGGTCATTAGAGAAGAAGCAAAACGAATACAAAAGAAAAAGAGCAGAAACTAGAACTTACATCACATTTGGACCAAATAAAAATATTAGAAAGGGAACATAAAAAAAACCCAACTGAATTAGTTAAAGAAGAGCTTGAGAAGCTTTGCTCTGTAGTGCAAACAATATGGATAAAAGATTATAGTAATAACTTAGGGAAAATCAAAGCAAAAAGCTATGCCTTCGGTGACAGGGTAGGCAAATCCTCAGCCAATAAAAGAGATCAAGCAAAATAATAAGATTGAAAAAATACAAAATGATAAGGGTGAATTAATATATAACCCAGTTTATATAATGGACGCTATTTCTCAAGGCTATACAATATTGAGGCTGCTGGGAAAAAAAAAACACTTTAAATTTTCTTGATAGCTTATATCTACTAAAGCTCTCTTTTTTTTTTTAAAGGCTTTATTGACAAATAGCAAACAAAAACTAACAACAAGAAAACAGAGAACATACATCATTTAAAAATTTACAGAACAACCTTCATCACTACAGCCAATGTATCTACCAAAGCTCTCTAATGAACAAATTGAGATCTTAAAGGAAACCTACCACTTAGAATGGCAGGGGTAAGCTGTAAGTACCGAGCACCAACTCAGGGTGAGCTGGTGCCGGTACTTACTTTCGTTAGTGTTAAAACCGCGGTATCGCGGTTTTAACACTTTTTAAACTTTAGGGCAGAAGGGGCTTCGGCGCTGCGCGCGACCGTGCGCGCGCAACATCTCCGCTATTTCCTATGGAGGCGCGCGCACGATCGTGCGCACGCAGCGCCGAAGTGTCTTCTGCCCTAAAGTTTAAAAAGTGTGTTTAAAACCGCGTACCGCTGTTTAACACTACGAAGTAAGTACCGGCACAGCTCACCCTGACTGGTGCTCGTGTACTTACCAGCTTACCCCTGCCATACTAATGGTCGTTCTTTAAATACAGCACCTCACTCACAGAGGAACAAATCAGGCAATCCATTCATTAAAAACATCTAAAGCTCCCGGACCAGATGGTCTTATCAATGAATACTACAAAGAGTTTGCTTACATACCGACAAAATATTTGACATTACTCTTCAATGAATTCTGTAATGGTACGATAATACCCAAGAGTTGTTAGAGGCACGTAATTATCGTTATTCCCAAAGGAAAACATCCTGATACCTAAAGATCAAATGGGCTTCATGCCCGAATCTCCAAGTCAGGGACACAACCAAATACGATTGTTGATTTGTACAATAAGCCCTTCCTCGGGGTTTTACTAAAAATCACCCTGAAATTTCTGGATTTAAGGCAACCTTTTTACAGCCATTCTAGCGTCTTACCACAAATCCTCAGCCAGCCCTGATAGTTAACACAGGCTTTGATTCAAAACTTATTCATATTCCATGGCAACGCAGGTGTTGCCCCCTTTCGCCCTATATTTTCAATCTAGCTACTGAGCCGTTACTGAGGCAAAAGAAATATCGGAATCAACATATATTGTGGAAAATCAAGAAATTTTGTCATAGGTCTGTATGTTATGACTATGTTTGCACCTGTCGAAGCCTGAAAGCTTCCTAAGACACTACCTACATATTATAGACAATATTCACCTATTTCCCCACTACAAGCTTAATTTAAAAATGGTAGTTTAATGGGGTACAAATTTGAGAGGAATTTTATCACAATCATTTCCTTTTACATGGTGTAGAAGGGCTTCCATACTTTGAGTATTTTTTATAGCAAACAATCTAGAAAAACTTGAAATACAATCAAAGGCCCGAATCAAATGTATCAAATCTAACTACATCAAATGAAAAATCTTTTTCCCTGGTTCAAGATCATTTATTAAAAATGAACATATTCCGCTACATCTTTAACTCTGTTGTTTGAATAAAAAAAAAAAAAAAAATATTCAATTAAAAAAAAAAAATAAAAAACAAAATCAAATCGGACAAACGATTACGATATTACTAAAACCATTTCCTCTCGCTGGTTGCTCAGATTCATGAACGTAAGGACCGAGTATAAGAAGACAAACAACGCTGATTTCCGTTTGCATACTTTGAAGGGATATCTTGACTGCTGCCCTGGAATATCCTTTTGGTATGTTTTATCAATTAGAAGGACTTTTCAGAAAAAGGTAAATTACCGTATTGTTCGGACTATAATCGACCACAAAAAACTTTTGATTTACTCAGAAATCAAAGGTGCGCCTTACGTCCAGTGCGCCTATATATTAACCTGTACTGACAGACCACAGCTGCCCTGTACTGTGCACAGTCCTGCCACCTGTGGTCATTGCATCCTTATAATCAGTGCGCCTTGTATCTGAACCTAGATGTTTTAGCAGGCCTTTGATTGATGTTGCGCCTTATACTCCGGGCGCCTTCATAGATCTCCGAAATTGCATAGCCCACAATCTAAATGTGTAATATCGACTTAAGTTTTCCAATATATCTCCAAATAGACACTACCTAGAATAAATAAAATATTTGCAAAAATCAGTTTTGAAACTCTCTCGGCAATGTCGATATGGTGCTTTCTCCACTCTATTAATAACGACTAAAAGGGTAGTCTCTTATTCTATTCAGACTAACGGATATCTACTAAATTAGGTATCAAGTAAGTTTACATGATAAGGAGAGGGTGTGGGATGAAGACGTCTTACCGTGTCCTGATGGTCCCTGTCCCCCAAATATAAAGATCTTTTGAAAGATTTTTAGATTATCTCTAAGATATCTGGCTTTGTGATAAATCCTGCCCAAACTAGCACTACTAGAACTGGCTATATGAACGATCCCATAAAAGCAATAACTGACAAATTGGTTTTTTCAGCTAACCCGGGCGAGATTACCTCTAAATGAACAGTGCGAATCCATCCTCCACTCCTGAAAAGGATATTGAGACTTATCACCTATTACAAATATGAAGAATATTATCTATCGATGAGTATTGTATTATAAAACAATTTAGAGAGAAATGGGCTCCACTTTGGAGATAAAGAGCTTGCCTTAACATAATAGGTTTATCCCAGGAGTGAATTATCGTATCAATAGACTAGATCTGTTTAAACTAAATATTCCATTCTATTCTACTAAAATATTGGGTGACACAAGAGCTTACAGACTATGAGGATGAGGGGGTGACACAAGAGCTTACAGTCTATGAGGATGAGGTGGTGACACAAGAGCTTACAGTCTATGAGGATGAGGAGGTGACACAAGAGCTTACAGTCTATGAGGATGAGGGGGGGACACAAGAGCTTAAAGACTATGAGGATGAGGGGTGACACAAGAGCTTACAGTCTATGGGGATGAGGAGGTGACACAAGAGCTTACAGTCTATGGGGATGAGGAGGTGACACAAGAGCTTGTATAATGGTCCAGCCAAAGGGACTGTGTTATTAAAAATAACAAATAAACATGTAATGTTAACTCTTTATGGGCGTTCCTGGAAATGTTCACATTATTAGCCAAACAATTTTGACATGTACACATAAAACCGAAATTACAGCATAAATAATAATACTAAACCCCAACAAACCATGTATTTTCCAAAAGCAGACTCTTGGCCTATTTTCAAAATTGCATGAAGGAGTTTATACAGTAGACATAGGCGCCTTCCTGCAATGTTGATTCAAAGTGTAAAATTTTATGCACAAATATGGATGTAAAAATAATCAAAGTGAGCAGATGTATGCTCTACTCACACTAGACGTCACTCAATATTGTGCTAGGAATTTTGGAAATGAATGGCTTCCGCTAACTGCTATTATCTGCTATATGACTGATAATTATCACATGTGCCAGCCACAATGCCACCATAACAGTAACGTGTATTGGTCCCCAAAACAGTTGTAGACTCAAGTGTCGAATAAAGCCTAGCCACAACCAAGTCCAGTAAACACAAATAGGGCATTCAACTTAACCATGTTCTTTTATAGAAATAAATCAGAGAATTATGCCCCACGTAGGGGATATATACATTATCCACTACACATATTGTAGTTATATTATAAGTTTTACATTTTGACTTAAAAGGGTTTGCCCATGAAAGAAAATTCTCAAATTTCCATCCCCTAGTAATGTTAGCACAATAAACATCATTTTTAACCCTTTTACTGCTGTGATGGTCAGTGTAAAATTTCCGGGTGTGGGCGGAGACTCTCTAAGCAGACACATTGGGGCTCATTTACTAAGGGTCGCGCTGCTCACTTTTATCGGACTGTTCACCTTTCTTGTGGATTACACGGCTTGTTCAGGTATTTAAAAAGTGTTTGCGCTGGGATTGTGTCGCACATGATCCTTATGTGGTGCAGCTGCACTGGCTCCATGCGACACAAATTAGGGGGCGTGTGGTCAGACAATCCGACTGAGCGCGGATTTAACTTTTAAATTGTGTCGCAAGCCCAAGCACTTACATGCACCACTAAGAAGCGACACATTCATGATATCGTGCGCACAATCTTAGATTACCAGGGTACTATGTTTATTTACACTTTCATTTACCTTCTGAACATTCACTTGTATCTGACACATAGAAAGAGAGAAATGGGACAAATCAGAGATGATGAGATGCGTGAGATGCATATAAAACACAATAACACTCTCCAGCTCTTGCTACATGTCAGCTACGCACACATCAGATCTGATGTGCCTCCCCGGATAAGAACTTATCTGCCTGTAGCTTGCAGCTGCCGACCCTAAAGTCAGAAGATCCAGGGTCGGAAACCAGGGGCAACTGAAATTATGTAGAGCAGGACTGATAGAGACAGGTTGGAAATATATCTGTGGAATGCTGTATTTTTGTGAATAACAGTGAATTAGAGAATGTGTTATTTTGTACATTTAAGAAACTTGTCTTTGTGGGAATGCCCCTTTATTACAAGTTCCTTCTTCCTCCACACTCCTTCCTTACTACTGATGCTTACCCATGCAGGGTTGAATAGGTAACGATTTGTTATCTGTGACCAATCACCTTTCACAGGAAGAACTTACTGTTTTATCTTCATGATCATGTCTAAGACCCATCACTGATAGCAAAATAATAGCCCCTAATAGCCTCATGTAGATCCTATGTGTCAGCTGTGTCATCCTGACATTTGCTTCTGACTCATTAGTCACCTACAATCTGATAACAATGTGTTTGTTCTAATGAACTTGATGGATCAATTGTGGATGTTGTGTCAGTGAGAACATTGACTTGTTCACAAGGCGCATTTCCTAGTCTAGAACTCAGATGATGACGTAGGCGTGAAGTGGGGCTCAATAACCTTTGATCACCTCATCTTTGACTGGCTCATTGCAACATCTTGATTCTTTGTTTTTTCAGCCGTTCAGTTGTACATTTGCTGGGATCATTGTCCTCATGCATGATTAAGTTCCACCGTAGCTTTTGGATAAATGGCCTAACATTTGATTGTGGAATACTTTGGTATACAGATGTGTTTATGGTCAACTCGGTGATAGTAAAAAATTCTTATTTTCTTTTAATGAGGTAACTTTTATTAATGCATTGGTCCAGAGACCCACCTCCATTACTTGATTATAAATCCTCCACACCTTCTGCAGCAGGTACAATGTTGGATAACATTTCCCCCTACGGCCCAGCCTTCCAATAAGGCTAATGCATCCCGAAGTGTCTAGCCACCAATGGGCACCCCTTCTCCCCTTCCAAAGAACAACCACCAAAATGCTGACATTGCGTGGCGTTATAATATGCCCACACATCCAGCAAAGAAGACATCCATACCCAAGGAAGATAAAGAGCTTTTTCCACATCTGAGTCCTAGAATGCATCCCTGTCATCATGGGGGCTAAGTTCAAATGAACATAGTCCAAAATAAACCAAGTAATACATATCCCAAATTATTTAAACTGCTCCACAAATGGAATCCCCCAGTCCTGAAGTTGGCAGGGATAATTTCGGAACAGTGGCAGCAGAGATGGCTTTGTCCAGTTAATTTGTAAGCCCAAAAAAATCCACAAACCTAGCAATTAAATTACCACATGTAATGACCCCTGGATGTCTGAAAGAAACAACATATCATCTGCGTACAACATGATTGTTCCCCACCACCACCTTGTGCTTAAATCCACCAATACCAGTATTTGTCTGACCATGCAAGCCAAAGACTCTATGTCCAATGCAAACAGCAGGGGCGACAGAGGGCATCCCTTCCTTGTGCCCCGCTAATGATGGAACAGTTCTTATATGGCCCCATTCGCCCTCACACTAGCCACCGGCGCCCTATAGAGTATGCGGACCCACCTAATGAAATTGGGACCAAACTCCACTTTGCGTAGTACTGCCCACAAATAATCCCATTCAATGCTATTAAATGCTCTGGCGGCATCCAAAGAAACCATCGCAGCCTTGACTGTAAATTTAGGAGTCAGCGAAGATAATTGCCGTAGACTTAGAGGGTATAAAACCAGACTGATTTCTATGTACCACCGTCCAAAACTTCAATATATATTTTTATGTCCGATGTGAGGAGGGACATCGGTCCATAAGAGTCTGGCAGGTAAGTCTTTTCCCTTCTTTAAAAAGTACCAAAATTAAAGCGTCATAACAGAAGGCTGGAAAGTTGCCCTGATCAAAACTCTCCTTTAAAATTTCCTTTATTATTGCCCACCACTGTGGCAATAATATCTCTCCAAATTCTTTAAAGACCTGACATGGCAGGCCAACCATTCCAGTTGCTTTATCATTAGTCATGCTGCCTACTTTACCACCTGCTTTAACTCCTCCAAAGAAATCGGGGATTCCAAAAATTTTCTCGACCTCAGTTCCAAATCTGGGCATAGTTATTTCCCCAAGAAAAGATTGCAACTGTGCTGTGGAATAGTCCGCTCTAGTGGAGTGTAGCTGTCTACAAAAAGTCCCAAACACCTGTAGTATCTATAATCAATCTTCCCCAGAGTCTTTCAAACCATACACATCAAAGCTACCGGAGGCCTTTAAATCCCACCGGCACATGTGCGCCGACATAGTGTATTTGATCACCGCCCCATGTGAGGTCATCAGGGGGTGGCGATCAGTTACTATGACAGCCAGCAGTCTAGACCCCCAGGCCTGATGGATATATTAATCAGTGAGCATGAAGGGGGTAATATCAAAAAACGGCATCCATTTCTTTTGGACCTCAGCAAAAAAGTCCTGAGAAATAGGCAATACTCACTCCATTGACATTGATATCATTCCGATCCCGATCCATGCAAAGAATGCTCTCATGGTTGTTATAATGCAGCAGCTTGATGAGTACCTGGCGCGGTGATCTGCCTGGCGGCCCCGGATTGGTGGGCATGCAGTGAGCCCGCTCTACCGCGAACAAGGGAGAAAGATTCTATCACCCAAAAATTTCCAGGAGCCATTTCTCAAAATAATCGTGCGGGTTCTGCCCCTTCACCTTCTACAAAATACCAACAATTCGTAGGCTTTTTTGGTGCAGCCAGTTTTCTAGATCAGCTTTTGCCTGGAGAACTAAGACCGCTTGTGACTGGTCACAGACCTCTTGCCCCAGAACAGGGAACTCCTCTTTAACTTCACTTGTATTCTCCAGTGGTTCTTTCAGTCACTTTATGTATATCAGCAAAATGTCCTCTTTCAGACTAGCCACCCGGCCTGTAAGTTTCAACAGGGTTGATGTATTATGTAGTACAGCCCTTTAAACATCTGCTAGTATGGGCTCAGCGGAAGCTTCAGCCTCCGGGGACCCTCAGGGACATCCTCTCCCCTCCTCTGCCATGTATCCCTCTGTTTTTATAGCTTACCCAACCCTTTTATTCTTTGGGTTGGTACAATCGCTGAAATGACAAATTTATATTTTATTATCTTTTAATACATTTTAAATGTAAATCTTCTGTACAAAAAATTCTTTATTTTGGCGTATTCTGACAACAATAATGTGTCATTTTGGAACATGCTGACATTTTCATTGCTATCATTTTGAGGACTGTATGATATTTTGATCACTTTTTATAATAAATGTTATGTGCGTGGTGAAAAGGCGAAAAAGTGGCAATTCAGGCATTTGGATGGGGGTTTTTTCCATTATGGGGCTCATTCTCATACAGCTGGGTCCAGCTACTTCAACTCAAAACAAGACACAAAACTTTCCTGATTGATTAATTGGGGGATATTTATCAGGGCTTCTGCACCACACCAGTGGCGTAAAAGCCCTGAGATAATTGCAAATGCTAGCTTATTGCTAGCACTTGTGATTATTTCCCCCTTTCCGCCTCCTCCACGTCAGGGGAGTGCGTGGAGGATGATGCGGCCGGCTGGGGGTTGGGCGTGGCCATTGGTGAGAGTGCCGGCAGCTGGCAAGTGTTTACTGGCCTTGTTTATTTCAGTGCCAGGCCCTAAATGCTGCACAGGGGGCTGGCAGGCTGTATACTACTGGGGGCTGGCAGGCTATATACTACTGGGGGCTGGCTGGCTATATACTACTGGGGGCTGACTGGCTGTATACTACTACGGGCTGGCAGGCTGTATACTACTGGGGGCTGACTGGCTATATACTACTAGGGGCTGGCTGGCTGTATACTACTGGAGGCTGGCTGGCTATATAGTACAGGGGCTTGCTGGCTATTTACTGGGGAGGCTGTGACCAATGCATTTCCCACCCTCGGCTTATACTGGAGTCAATAGGTTTTTCCATTTTTTTTGTGTTAAAATTAGGGGCCTCGCCTTATACTTGGGTCTCCATCCTAAATCTTTCTCTTTAAAAAGCTCTGTACGTTAGGTTTATTCCTGTTAGAGGAATGGGCCAGTCATAACATAAATACCGTTTAAGAGGCCCTATTGTAGTTGAAATGGCACAAGATGATAAACCATAATTTCCAAAACCTGAAAATCCCTATGATTCTCTGACACATGAATGTTCCAAGATTTGATGTGTCATCTGCTTCAAATAAATGAGGCAGAGTCATATAAGCGCTCAATGATTCTCCTTCGCTATCAATATAGGATGTCGATGACACTTGATTTCCAACATGTCAAATCACTGAGCTCATGTTCCCGCATCTCATATTTGGGCACAAGATGTGATCCTACCCCTTGAGTTGAGGCTATTGCAGGCAGGGTAATTATCTAGTCATTGTAATCTCATACTGTGCTCGTGTAGGAAGCAGCATAACTCCACATGTGTATGAGAGAGAAGGATGGATGACGTTATTCCTAGTTAGCAGTAAACGGACAATGATTCCTCTCCGGAGCTCAGCGACCCCATTATATTTGGTATGTAGTTCACCAAAAACCTCATTACGTTCCGTCCATTAAACCATTCCATCACTTGTGACCTTGCTCCTGAGCACCAGCTACTTCTCATCTCCTCTCACTGACAAACATCCAGTCCTTGCCTGATCATCATTATACACCAGATTTAACCCTTTAATATTTTGCATTGTCATGGAATATATGCAGGATTTAGGTAGGTTTAGGTTCTCATAAAGATATATGAGATATCTGTAGATGGTCTCATCAATGTCCTGGTGCAGAATTGGCCACCGGCAGAGCCAAATACATCAGGTGGGTGGAGCCTCTTGATGTATAAGCTGCTGCCATGGTCGGGACTGGGGTTACATCAAGCCTGAGGGTGAAGCCGCGTTATGGCAGCAAAACGGCCGTAGGGTATCTATAGGGCAAGGCGCAATATGTGTAAAGAGGGATAGTTAGAATATCAAACCTATGTCATGTGGCGACCTATAATAGAGCAGCAGTGATGCACTACGAGAACTTGTAGCGCGTTTAGAGATAGAACGGCGCACACTGCTTGGCCAGGCGTATGTGCTTTCTACAATAGTGTCATTTTGATACTGGAATGTAGCGTGTACACAGACATCACGATCTGTAGACTGTGCCCAATACAAGTGCAGCAAGTCTGAATAAGACTTGTGTATTGTGTATTACACAAACATTTGGAGATCCACAACCCTCCTATTGCAAAAGCGCAAATTCTCTAACTCCAGTATTTACAGGGGAATTCTCGTCTGGGCATCACATTCTGTTTCATTAATCTGCCATATATAAACATTTCTTCAATTAGATATTATTTTTAAAAATGTTACTTGTCTGAAGATAATTTATCATAAATGTAGTCATAAGGTCCCTTAGAAACAAGACTGACTCCTTGGATACGACCACCTCTGCTGGAGGTATTGCACAAAGAAACAAACGTTTTTTGTATATGAAATGTCCAGGAGTTACTACAGGTCCCACAGCCGTCTGGTGGTAATGAACACTAAAGCCAGGTGGTCAGGCAGGTCTCAAATGTCTGGCCACGACTTGCAAAATGTGAGGTGGTCGTATCCAAGGAAGCTATCTCGTTTATAAGGGACAACATGACTACATTTATGAGAAATTATCTTCACACAGGAACCTTATTTTTACATAGCATCCAATTGAAGAAATGTTTACATATGGCAAATTAAATGTAAATGCCCAGATGGGAATACGCCTTTTACACTGTCCCATCAGTGTTTTGTAAATAAAAAGAGTTACAATCACATAAGTTGTAAACACACTATTGCCTAGAGTCATAATACGCAGCGCTGATCCAAAGAGCTACAGAGGATCGGATTACAAAATACTGGTCTATAATCCAGAACTATTCCCTCTCACAACCTATTAGCTAATCTGTGCAGAAGTAACTATAGGAGTCTGCTTCTGCGTGTGAGGGGATTGTCCTACAAGTTTATTTTATTTTTGTGAGTATATAAAAAAATTTTTTAATGTAATAATAAAAGTTATATTTTACTGCTATCTTATCCCATCTACTATTCCCCTTTCCCTGTATGTAAAATAAGTCACAATTTGGTGGTGTATGACTCTCTAATAGTCCACTGCTAGCATTAGATTCAAAGACTGCTTCAGGCTGTGTTCATATGATCTGTTTGCCTTGTGTTTTGAAATGCATTGGGCAAAACGCTTCATCACATGAAAATACATTTTATTAGTAGCATGCGTGTTGTATGTGGCAGTGTCAGTCATCAATATAAATGTTAAAAGACAAAACACATAGGTGCTTATTTACTAAGGGTCCCGCGGCCGCATTTCTGTTGGGTTTTTCAACATTTTCAGGGATCATGCCGCTGGGACAGGGATTTAAAAGGGGATTCTGTCACACGAGACTGGATTTTGGCACATCGGCGCAGGCTTTCATGTGACAGAAATCGGGGGCTTGCCGTCGGACAGTCCGACTGATTCGGACGTAGCACAAGATTTAACAGTAAAATTGTGTCGCAAGACAATACACTTACATGCAGCGGGAAGAAGATGGTGAACTCCAGCGGACCTGAGCAGGGAAGCGACACATGCAGGATATCGGGTGCACGATGTACGTGATTCTCTGCAGATCTGGGAACGGGCAGGGATGGGTAAGTAAATGTGCCCCATATTGCTACTTACATACTGTATCACATATGGGTTTGATACACTTTGCCCAATGCATCTGAATTGCACACCATCAGAATGCGGCCTCCGGCTTTGCCCAAACTCTGCACTTGAATAATGTTATGGCATTACCTTGCACCATATCCATATAGAGGTGAGTATGGATCAGACAAGCGCAATGAGATAGGAGCTCTTCATGTTATGTATACAAGCAGTGCCCGGGTTACGTACAAGATACGTTCTGTAGGTTTGTTCTTAAGTTGAATTTGTATGTAAGTCGGAACCGTATACTTCATAATTGTAACCCCAGACAAATTTCTTTTGGTCTCTGTGATAATTGTATTTAAAAAATGTTGGATTGTTATAAGAACCAGGATTTACAATAAAGTTTAATTGCAGACACATCTGATAACTTTTACAGCTGATTATTGAAGCCTATGGCAAAAGAACAGTAAATTACAAACATCGAGAGGTCAGTTTTTAACTAGGGGTCGTCTGTAAGTCGGATATTCTTAAGTAGGGGACCACCTGTATTTCCTATTTCTACATCTACCATTAATGAACACTTTTCTTACATGTTTCTTACTATGATCCTAATGTGAAGAAAAAGTGAGAAGATGCACTTGTGGCAGCAGGTGGCATGGACATTTTAAAAAAATTCTTTTATTTAATGTAAATGGGAGCTCATGGCACAAGGGATCATGCAGCCTGTGTGCCCTGGATTTACTTCCCCCAATGATGGAAGGACAACTTGACACAGAAGGGAATTATTACAAATGACAGATGACACTGCAGAACTGCAAAACAACCAGATATTACAGGGGTAGTACTGGGTTAGGAAAACATGTAGAAATCATATATTACATCTCAGACTCATTGGGGCACTTTTACTAACAACAGTGCAAACTGCCTGTGTAGTGTGCAGAGGGCGCCAGATTCAACATGCGGTGTGCCCCACAATTCTGTCGGACTATGTATGCTGAACCTGGGGCTCAGTGTGACTGAGCACCGGAACACCTCCTAATTTGTGTCGTATGATGCCTAGTGCACCACAAAAGGGTTACATGTACTTTAATATGCGTGAAAGCAGTTTACACTAAAAAGAACATGCAAAATCTGACAGAAAACTGGGGCACGGCCCTTAGTAAATGTGCCCCATTCACTTTAACATTGAGGTGGTACAATATCAGATGTAACCTATGGACAGACATTACAAGGTTCTATAAGAAAGCAGTTATGTTTTTAGTACAGCACATCCTTTTGCTGTAAATGCTATAAATTGTATATATATTATTTCATAATTGTATATAAAGCATATAATAAAAATATAAATGAGATAATTGTAAAAGAACACTGATCAAAATTAGCTAACACTTTTAGATACCTGCAAGTTATTGGTCATAATCTGGCACCTGGTGCTAATTTCCATAATGACCTGACAAACCCTTTATAACTGGCAGCCTAACTTTCGAGTTTTCACTGACTTTGCAAAAATTTTGTGCCATTTCAAAGTAACCCAAAGAAACCCTCTGGTAGCAAGTTATCCAGATGAAAGCCAAAGAAGTGACTATCAGCTGTAGTAAGAATAGTTGTTCGTTCCAAGTCTGTAATTTCTAGAATATTGCATCTTTATAACATCACAAACTCATTCAAGTTCCCCAGAAGGCTGGTCACCCTCATAGTATCATAGTATTTAAGGCTGGAAAAAGATGCAAGTCCAACCTTTAAGAATTAAATAAATGTTTTATCCCCATAACCCGTGATATTTTTTCTCTGCAGAAAGTCATCCAGGCCTCTCTTGAACATGTACATAGAGTCCGCCATAACAACCTCCTGCGGCAGAGAGTTCCATAGTCTCACTGCTCTTACAGTAAAGAACCTTTGTCTATGTTGATGGTAGAATCGCCTCTCCTCTAGGCGTAGAGGATGCCCCCTTGTCCTGGTCACAGGCCTAGGTATAAAAAGATCTTTGGAGAGATCCTTGTACTGTCCGTTCAGGTATTTGTACATTGTCGTCTTTTTTCTAAACTGAATAATCCCAAATTTTTTAATCTGTCAGTGTATTCTAGTTCCCCCATTCCCCTAATAATCCTAGTTGCTCTCCTCTGCACCTGTTCCAGCTCTACTATATCCTTTTTATACACTGGTGCCCAAAACTGTACACAATATTCCATGTATGGTCTGACCAGTGATTTGTATTACGGCAAAACTATGGGGCAGATTTACTTACCCGGTCTAGTCGAGATCCAGCGGCGCGTTCTCCGACGCTGATTTGGGTTCTGCCGGGATTCACTAAGGTCGTTCGCCTAATGTCCACTAGGTGTCGCTGCTGCGCTGAAGTCCGTCGGGAATTCACCTCCTCCGTCTCGATGTATGTGAGTGCTATTTTTGAGACACAAATTTTTTCTTAAATTCCGCGGTTTTTCCGAATCCATCGGGTTTTCCAACGGCCATGCCCCCCGATTTCTATCGCGTGAAAGCCGGCACCGATGCGGCACAATCCGATCGCGTGCACCAAATTCCCGGCCAATTCAGGGCAAATTGGAAAGAAATTGGGAAACCCGGCGGAAAAACATGATTCGGACGCTTAGTAAATGTGCCCCCATGTCTTTATCATGAGAATCTATTCCTCTCCTACATACATCCCATAATTTAATTTTCTTTAGCAGCAGCCGCCTGGCTTTGGTCACTAAAACTAAGTTTACCACCCACCAATACCCCCAGGTCTTTTTCAGATCCAGTTTTACCAAGTAATTGACTGTTTAGAACATAATTATACTTTTTGTTTCCATGACCCAAGTGCATAACTTTACATTTATCTACATTAAACCTCATCAACCATTTCTCTGCCCACTCCTCAAGCTTCCACAATTCCTTCTGTTATGCTAAACCATCAACCTCAGTATTTATTACTTTACTCAGCTTATTATCATCTGCAAATATTGAAACTTGACTGTGTAAACCCACTACAATGTCATTAATAAAAATATTAAAAAAGTGTCCCCAATACCTCAAAAAACAAATGCAAGAGGACAGGATAATGCAGCGAATCTCCATGGGTAATTGGTTCCACACTGCAGCTAGAATTGCTCACCAGTTCAGCACCGAACAGGGTAAGGATCTGTCTCATCATACAGTGTCTCCACGTTTAAGAGCATTTGGACAGAAAGCTCATTCTACAGTGACCAAATATTTAATTAGCAGAAAGAATAAAAAGGCGAGACTCCCCTTACCTGAGGAGCATGGTATGTGGATAGAGGAGACAACAGTTGTTTTAGTGATGAAAGCAAGTTTATTTCTCATGGAAAACATCGGCCCAGATCTATTAAACTAGGCAGTTTTCTGTCATACTTTTCACTAGAAAGAACGTCTTTGGAGCTTGCACATGTATTTATGAAGTGTTTGTGCCAGTTTCGTGTGACGACAGAAAAAATGTGCACCAAAAGGGGCTGTTAGTGCTAAGTCGGAGTTTGCGACACATTTAATACAGCGACTCCACTGAATTGTGTTGCATGCTTTATGTTAAGGGAGCACCTAAAAAAAGATAGTGCCAACTTCCAGAGCACCTACTAATTCCGCCAGTATTCAATAATCTGGCGCACCCTGCACACTCGAAAATCAAACTGCACATAGTGAAGTCAGTGGAAGAAGTGGCGATACCCGTGGGGTTTTTTTCCCACACTCCCCCTTACTACAGCTTTGACTTTATTGATTTATGCCGGGACTGGTGGTTGCACTACATTTCCTTTATACTATATGGCTATTAGCCACCATTGGAATATGTCATGATTACAATGTGATTTGGATGTTTTATCTAACCAGTCTGCCTTGCAGCGCTGGGTTCGATTCCCACCCAAAGCAAAGATTTTGTATGTTCTCTCCATGGGTGGGTTTCCTCCGGGTACTCCGGTTTCCTCCCACACTCCAAAACATACTGGTAGGTTGATTAGATTGTGAGCCCCATGGGGACAGGGACCGATTTGACATGCTTTGTGCAGTGCTGTGTAATCTGTGTGCACTATATAAATAAAGAATTATTATTATATTGTCACCTGAACACTAAAGGGATGGGGGTAGTGTGGATGGGTGTACTGTCGGTTATATCATAACCATTCCCTGATACTACAAGTGATTTGTACAGGGTAGTTTACCGTAAGTGGTTTTAATTGGTGTAAAAATAAAACTGTGTATTTTTTGCAAACATATTTGCTTGACGTGGACTATTTACCCACCACACTGGTAATTTAGATTCGCGGTTGTGGAAGAAGTGTCATGGTTTGGATCTGGACCTATCATACCGCTACATGGCATAGTCCTGATCTAAACCCAATGGAAAACCTCTGCATAATTCTTGATGATGAATTTATGGTCAAGAAACCCACAACAGTCACAGAACTGTGAAAGAGACTGGAAGAAGAATGGAGCATAGTCCCAGCAGAGCAGTGTAAGAGATAGTGATGTCCTATGGCCACAGAAGTGCTGAAGTCATCCAAAGCAAAGGCCTGTGCACTTCCTACTGATTGATTACAGAAAATGTAATTATAATCTTTTTCTGTGCTACAGTCATTTCCATTCTTTAATTATGATCATCATGTTTTTTGTAAAATAGAGGTTTTATACTTTGCTAGTTTTGTAAAACACGGTTCTAGTGGCAAGGTGTACCCCTTACAAAAAAATCTTAAAATGTTGATCAATGGAGATTTCATTATTTCTGGAAAGGAATCATATATTGTTCTCTAAATTTGATCTCCAGTGTATCTGTGTCACTGGGTTGGAAAAAAATTATAAGAACTGCGTATGGCTTATGCAGACCTTGCTTCTACAAAGACCGAGAAAGATTGTCTCCGTCAGTGCTTTACAATCCCACCCACAATCAAATGCTGAGTTAACATTGTGGAGCACTGTCACGGATGTCACCACGATCCAGGCCGCAGATCGCCTGCACACCTGTGCCCCTCTTGGTGCCGCATTCCCCGCTCCCTGCTCACCTCTCCACGCTCCTGGCTGTGCACCTGCTTCCCGACTAGGCGGTACGCACCCACTCCTAGGGCGTGCACATGCCGACTCTTCAAGATTTAAAGGGCCAGCGTCCACCTGATTGGAGCTAGTTAATCTGTTTTACCCTTATAATCCTGCACCTCCCTTCACTCCCCAGTGGATCTTCAGCATTATTTCCTGCTAAGTAAAAGCCCTCCAGCATTCCCTGTGTTTCCAGTGTATCTCTGTGTTCCTGCGTTACCAGTGTTCCTCTGTGTTTCTACCATTCCTGTGTCCTGATGTGCCTTCCAGGGTTCCTGGCCAGCAGAATCTTCAGTCCGTGCCAGCGTTACCAGTGTTCCTCTGAGTGCCAGCGTTACCAGTGTTCCTCCGTGTTTCCTGCTGTCATCTCAGGTTTGGATTGTTGCCTGCATTTCCTGCCGTACCTACCTTGGCTGCCACCGTGGGCCTAGTCGCATCCGTGGAATGACCTGGTGGCACCCCGAAGCAGAAAGACCATCCCGCTTTGCAGCGGGCTCTGGCAAAGACCAGGTGCCACTTAGACTCCGGTCCCGGGTCACGGCTAGCTCCTTCGTCTCCCGTAGTGGCCCAGGGAGTCCACAAACTCTTCCCTAAGAGACTCTCAGACAGTCCGTCCCTTCTGAACTGTGACAAGCACATTTATTAGGGCTTCTACAGCAGAAAACTGTCATAGAAACCCTGAAATAATCACAGTTACTTGTAAAACGCCTGTAATTGTTATTATTATCTGCCTGTAATTGTCATTATTTTCCCCTTTACACCAAGTAGGCATGGAGGGGCTTGGCCAGCGCATGGCATTCCTTCCCTCTGCCTGCATAGGCTTAAAGGGGTATTCCCATCTGGGCATGCACATTTAACCCCTTTCCGCACCTTGACGTGATACTACATCATAGTATGAGGGTCGTTCCCGCACCTTGACGTCGTATCACGTCATGGCGATCACCCAGACTCAGAAGCTGAGCCTGTGCTATCACCTCGGGATCCCGGCGGGATGCAATAGCCGGGATCCCGCAGTAACTGCCGCCTGTTTAACCCTATAGACCGCAGCGTCTATATTGAATCGCCGCAACGATCGGCACCCTCCGTGCATGGCACAGAGGTACTGATCGTTGCCATGGCAACGCTGAGGTCCGATAAGGACCCCAGGGCTATCTTCGCTAGAAGCCTGTTAGGATCATGCAGAATGCATAGGCTGACTGTAATATGCTGCAATACATTAGTATTGCAGTATATTACAATGAACAAGTAACAGCTCCTTCACCAACGGCACTTAGAGGGAGGTAATGTCTATTCTGTACAGTACTACTACCATAGCTCCCAACCGTCCCGATTTTGAAGGGAAAGTCCCGTTTTTCTTACCTCTGCCCCGCGTCACGGGCAGCTATGAGATTGTCACGGATTTTCCTCCCAGTTCCCGCTGTGTCCGCATAGTAAATACTTTGAAAGCCTGAACTCACAGTACAGAATGGCTTCTACAGACATAGGGAGGGAATCCTTTTCAGAGAAGTGTCGGGCTTAGCGGAGAGCAGGGACCACGTCATCACCTTCAGATCAGCATCTGTCCATATATGGTCACTGCATCTCCTAGGGTTCCCAAGAGCAGACATCGGGCAGGGAATCCTTTTCAGAGAAGTGTCGGCTTAGAGTAGAGCAGGGACCACGTCATCAGGTTCAGATCAGTATCTGTCCATATATGGTCTCCAGGGCTTCCCCAGACACAAGCTCTTTATTAAGCCCAGTGATACAGAGCTGAGGATTTCTGAGCTGCCACTGTTACAGTGTGACACAGACTTACTGCACTGATATATAGAGAGGGATCTTCTCAGAGGTTATTATTGTAATTATTCAGACTATTATTATTATTATAAATTTTATTATTTTTATTATTATGGAGACGATTATTAATAATAGTAAAAATAATAATAATCATCTCAATAATAATAATAATAATAATAATAATAATAATAATAATAATTGTCTCAATAATTACAATAATCTCTGAGAAGATCCCTCTCTATATACCAAAGCATTAAATCTGTGTCACAGTGTAACAGTAAGTCCTAGTTCTTAGTTACCAAAATTCTACACCTAGATAATCCAGAGGTATTGCTCGTGGTTGAGGCCTGTTCATTTTTACATGGACACTGCAGGTTCTTTGAGTTCAAATCCCAATGAGGATAATTTTTTTTTTTTTTTATTGAGATATTTTTATGATTATCACTATAGGGCTACAATTTGTATGCGGGCCAGGGAGTGATTGGGGGTGTGGCTTAGGGGGATCGCTACGCTACGCGTGCCGCCATTTTGTCCCTCTTTCCCTTTCACAAATGTTGGGAGGTATGCTACTACATCTATATATACAACATATAAACACACATATACTATATAACACATCCAAGTATTACTACTCCTATCCTATATACATGGCCTTTGGATATGTCACACAGTGAAATGACATGTGGCTGAGTTTTTTTGGCGATGCAGACACATCATTTCTATTATCAACTAAAGGAATATTATTATAAATGTATTACCGACCAGATGCTTATGAAGAAAAGACGAGGCCAGCAGAATACAGTTACCTGCTGTTTTCTTATTGTTTACACCTTCCAATCTAACATCTAAAAAGGAGAAGTTTTTTCCCAGCAAACTAAAAAGTGAACAGCAAGTGCATATCATAGGAGTTCACACACTGTATGCACAGCTCAAAATCCGCTAGAAAACACTTACACTATCAGACCAGGTCATCAATATATCATCTTAGCCATTTAAACACTCTTTTGTGAGTATAATACAGTTTTGTGTAAGTATTTTTAGTGTCTACTGAGGGCAGTTTCTAGATAATTTGTTGTACAGGGCGAATCTCAAATAATCCCCCCTCCAAAGCTCATGAAATATATACCTCACCTAGTATACAGGGTTGCCCAGCACACTACCCCCAGTATATTGATATATGTATCTAACACACTGCCCCCAGTATATATATGCATCTATAAGATTGCCACATGTACACTGACCGAGTATATATGTATCCAACAAAATGACCCTTAGTATTTAGGTAGCCCCAGCACACTGGCCCCCAGTATAAAAAGTAGCTCCAGCACATTGGTCCCCAACAAATAGGTAGCCCAGCACAATGCACCCAGTATATAGGCAGTCCCAGCACACTGCCCTCTCAGAATATAGGTAGCCTTAGCACACAGCCCCAAAGTATATAGGTAGTTTTAGCACATGCCCCCCTTACATAGGTAGCCCCAGCACATTGGTCTTAAGTATTTAGGTAGCCCCAGCATACTGGCCCCTAGTATATAGGTAGTCCCAACACATGTGCTTAGTATATAGGTAGCCCCAGCACAATGATCCCCAGTATATAGGTACATCAGCTCACTAGCCCCTAGTATATAGGTAGTCCCAACACATGCCCTTAGTATATAGGTAGCCCCAGCACAATGATCCCCAGTATATAAGTAGCCTCAGCACACTGGCCTCTAGTATATAGGTAGCCCCGGCACACTGGCCCCCAGTATGTAGATATTCCCAGCACATAAGAAAATAAACTCAGTATTCACCTTCGGACGCTCCCCACGGCTTCCCTTCTCTTAGGGATTCTTCATCAGTACCACAGGTAGAGTGAGGTCCGTGGGCTCTGCCCAGGCATACAGTACAACTTCATGAGACAGTGACACGCCACGGTTTGGTGTGTGTGCGGGAACAGCACCGGGACCTGGCTCTGCCCGCAATACTGCTGAAGAATCCCAGGTAGAAAAGGAGCCCTGGGGAGCACTGTAAGGTGAGGACTAAGTTTATTTTTTCTGTGTTGGAGGGATTGTGCGGTGTCAAGCACCCCGTTCCCTCCACTGGGTGACGCCCAGGACAGTCACCCGCCCAGCCCGGTGTGTACTTTATTACACTATGCTATAATTCCTTGTCTCTGTTGTATATTTGTGCAGTAGAGACAACCATAGTCGATTGTCAAACTTGTATCTGAGCTACACAGCAGCTTCCGATGTATGATTACATGCACATTAATCACCAGGAAGAGTTAAAATTATAAGAATTTGGGATAGAAAATTTCCACAAATTTGACCATCTGTATAAGTGTCAGGTAATGACCTGGAGCTTTCATTGTGTTGTGTTATCCTCTTGACAAATAGTTAATCTTCATGTCTCCTAGGGCAGTGGGTGCACTGACATCATGAGCAGAAGGGACACAGAGTAAGGTGGTTGGGTGGTGGGGGGTGATATGGATGGGAGGAGTTCCAGGATCTCCTCAATAAATAGGTGCCCAGAACCTGCAAAAATCCAGAGACATCTCCTGCACAACCGTCCGCTCAGAGACAAGACCACCACAGGTGAGCCATATGGGAGGGGGCGATGGAGAGCGATTTCATGTGTGAGGACTAGTTTAGATCTAATACAATTAGTTATCTTCTTATATCAGTTTTTCCTACAGTTTCCTTGAGTGAAAAGCCAGAAATCTTTCTGTATTACCTTATATGTACAGTATTTTATATCTATGAAGATTTGGATCACAATAACTAATGCAGAAAACTGAGATGAGAACTCATCCTATCTATCTTTTTGATCATTTATGTATTAGAGCTGTCCATTTTCATTGTTAAAGAGATTGTACAAAATTTGATCGTTATCCCATAACCATAGGATAGGGAGAACAATCTGATCAGTGATGTCCTACCGTTGGGACCCCCGCAATCTCAAGAATAGACACCCACAGTCCACAAGAACATGTCCTGTTCTCACTTGTGGATGTAGAGGCTGGCCCCTCTTATCAGATTGTTATCCCTTGTCCTGTGTATAGGGGATGAAAATTCTAAGTTGGCAGAACCCCTATAAGACCTCGGAGTACCTAGCAGGGGTGCACTTCATAATCAGTTTGAGGAAGTCACCTACGTGTGATGTAATATGTGTAACGCCAGATCACACAGTATTTTTATGGTAAGTACTTTGCATGACAATATGTGAGGCAAAGCCAGAAAAAAATCCCATAATGGCAAGTTTTGCACTTTTTGAGTGTCTTGGATCCACGGCTGGTTTTGGCTTACACATTCTATTGCCGAATATTGACCTGAATACTGCAGTGTGAATAAGCCTACAGATGTGGTGGTAAAAATTGTCCAAAAATTCCTGGAAGTAGGATCTTCATAGACTAGGTTATGCTTGTTGCCTGGTCCCCAGTGTTCATCTATCTGTGATGTATCCTACCAGCAGGCGTTCAGTTCCCCCTTCAGGTGAAGTGATGTATTACACAACTCCATGCAGAATCAATGGCCTCTATCCTCCCATAATGCACAGACATGTTGTATTGCCCAGAACAAGAGGTGGTGATTGCAGTATAGGAGACCCCTTCTATTTACTTAGAATACAATTTTCATATACAGAGGGTGAATTCTATGGACAATACGCAATGACAGTCACTTATTGATGTGAGGGGTTACATTGCTTTTGATTCAGGTGACACAGGGAGATGTACTGCTAATCACCGCTTCTTGGATGAGTGTTACATTGGGTAACAATTTCTCTGACTAGTGCTTGTCCTACCAATTACAAACCGAATCATGTATAAAGACTGCCATGGGCCACGGGATGTGTGAATATTATAGCCCCTACAGGTCTGGAATTCACTTCCTACATATGGTACTAGAATCATGCTTCTTGTAGAATGGAGGATACATCCCTTCTGCCTGCTGTCAGTCTGTGGCTTCAGGACCTCTGGATTTATCATGAAAGGTCCTGAAATGGCTGTTGTATACAGTATATCCTGTATTGAGAGCAGGAACAGATCTATAAGGATTTCATGGGGGAAAATCTTTCTCAGTATAAAATTTGGTGTGTAGTTTGGGTGGCCATGGTCCAACTAGAAGGCTTGGGTCCTGGGCTAGCGCCCAAAATGCATATGTTATAATCTGCTACTGGTATCATGATTCTCTCTTTATCCAGAAATCCACCTATACATCTTACAACAGTAAACTCTGCTGTCTGCAATAATAAAAGAAACACAACTAATATAAATGAAATAAACATGCAAACCTTTGTGTTGGCACTAGGTGGCAGCAGACTCCACTGTACGATCCCCTGTGTTCTTTCATTCCAGAGATGGAGAGAAAGGTTGGTGTTAGTATCCTGTTAGCCATGCTGGCCACGGCTGCCCTCTGCAGGCCAATGACAGAACTGCAAGCACCAAGGCTTGGGCTACAGAAGAAGAGTCCAATATCTTCTGACATCAGCAGACGGGACCTCCTGGCATCCTTGACCCATGAACAGAAGCAAGTGATGTCACAACTTCTGCCTCATATACTTTCAGGTATTCAGTATTTACAAGATTAGGAGACCATCATGGATTCACCTTAAAGGAAATCTACCATCAAAATCAAGTATGATAAACTAGGGGAACTTACTCATAGATCTAGAAATCAGTTTTAAAAACTTTCTAATAAGGGTTAACCTGAGAGGGAGACCGGGTTTGAATTGGCAGCGAGTGTATCACCCCCGGGTCTCCAAAAAGGAGACAGAAGCGCTCTCCTTGTGTGATATAGTAAAAGCTTATAAAATGATCTTAAAAGCCAATTGAGGGGTGCTACTCTATTGTAGCTTAGGGACTCGGGCAATATACTGTAGGACTGGGAAGGTTTACCGCGCTATCTTCTTTCTACCTTATCCGCCCAGGGGTTTAGCACCGATAGGTAGTGGTGTGCAGTCAGCTTGTAGCTCTGAGCTCCGGGATGGAGCGAGGTGAAGTAGCCTCACACGGAATCAACTCCAGGGACATATTTAAATTCAAAGATGGTTTATTGCTACGCGTTTCGGGGCCGGTACCTGCGTAGCATTAACACCAGATGAATTTTAACTACTGTCCCTTGGAGTTGATTCCTGTGTTAGAGCTACTCACCTCGCTCCATTCCCATGGGCCAGAGCACAAGCTGAAAAAAATTTTCTAATGAGTCGCATGGCTCTGGGTCGAATTACCAACGCTCTTATGTACTGCAATTACAGGCTTTATACTGTGGCAGGAATATTTCCCCTCCTCCACTGGTCGTATGTTAAATACTTACTGCAAAGCAGTACGTGTCATCATGGAGAAGGGCGGGGAAGTGCTGAGGATCACAGGGGGAGGGGGGAGGAGAGAGTGTAAAGCCTGTAATCTGAAGATCCAGGGTTCTGGGAACACACCAGCATAATTTTCAAACGTTGATTTTAGAAGCATACATATATAGAGAAACATCCCACAGTCACAGTGGTGGATTAAGTGTCCCTGGTTTATCCGTGTCTGTGATTTTGATTGTTTTTTGTTATATTTTTTACACATACAGGGCGGGTGGTCGTACACACACAAGTCACTAGGGGCGTACTTGACATTCAAGCTGCTGTAGACATTTTGTCTGGGTGTCGGGTTTGCCAGGTCTTCACCATAACCCTCATTGATCACACGTCTTGACCTCAAACAGACTTTATCCTTCTAGAAGTCTTAATCTACTACATTTTACATCCTAGAACGTCCAATGCTGAGGGCCACCTTCACCCCAGTATGACGGGGCTACGCTGTGCGTGAATACGACTTATTGGCCGCCAGGGAGTTTCAGAAGATCAGTACAGTCAATTCTAAAGACCTACAGCGCGCGGAATAGCTCCCGAATGGGTGCAAAGGAGCAACAGAGAGAATGAGTCTTATATTATTTATTATCATACCCTGGAGTAATTGGTCTGAGAGTAAACTCTGTTCTGGTACTCTGCTGAGAATATGCCCTAGGGACTGTGTGGCGGAAGGCAATAAATGGAGAAATAAACAATGTTGGAAATAATTCTGTGTTTGTGTCGTTTTTCCAGAAGACGTAGCTTCTGTAATAGATTCGTAGGTCCGTTTCAACCAAATGTCCCTCACAACAGGGATTATTCACACTGGTGTCTTAGCTTACTGAAGGTTTGAATTATACATTTAGTAGTGACTTACAATGAGTTCATCGTGTAAGGTGTGAATGACCTGGCAAAGGGTTAAAACCAGACTTCTTGCATGTCCCACTGTGCCCCTCTCCGAACCAAGTAACATGACACGAGAGAACCTGTACCGGACTGGAATAATGGAAGCTAACTTACAAATCGCTGCCAGTGATAAAGTATTTCTGTATTCTCAGCTATTTCTGTGAATTCTATGGTACGTGCTCAGGAGGAGGTGACACATGGTAGAACATAGAACAATATAATATCAATCGCTGGTTCTAAGTAAAGAGGACAAGAGTCTCTACTCACTAATAAAGATTATAATTTTAAAAGTAGATTTTCGTATACTATGCCCTGTGGTAGTACCCATAGCTGTACGGACTCCGTTACTACTCTGGCCGGGGCACACCCTTCTCTGACATTACTTTGGCAGTAACTTGATGTGGCCACAACAGGGCGCTCCTAAGTACAAATGTGTTAATGGCTGCAATAAGCATTGTTTAATGGCGATACCATGGATATTAGAGCGGTAATGTCACCCATGCAAGATTATGTTTTCCTGCACCGGTGACACACAATTACATCATTGTACACATCAGCATCTGGATAGATCCACAATCATAATGGGGTCGGATGGTGGCAGATAGAGGGTCTGGCAAGACTTCTGGTTCTCTATCTTTTACACATCAGATATTGTCTCCAGAAAATGGAGTTATGAAACACTCTATACTTTACAATCTTACAGTTTTGGTAAGTCACATAAATCAGTGCAGAAAATATCCATAACAATGAACTTGCAGCTCTACAACACAATATTGTCAATCATTGGGGTCATCATCAGCCCAATACACAGGGCAGACCTGGCACAGACCTTGTGTGTACTGCATTACAACCATTTTTCATGAGTCTTAGACATTAAGAAAATCGTTTGCAACGATCAAAATGATCCCTTTCGAGCTCCAGACTTCGAACATGTACAATACCAAGTCCTCTTGTAGAGGAGGTAGAGTGCGTGGTAGGTTAATTGGTGGGTGTTATAGCAATACTACATTTCTTTCTGTAATCAAAAATAGAACCTTTGTCCTGTGTGAAACCAGGATATAGAAGGATTTGGATCAGTCCAGAGTGCAATGTATTTACAGTACAGTAAAAAGACCTCAGACAAGCCCTAGGCATTCCTAATACACATATGCATAAAAGGTTACATTAAACTTGACTTCTTTACCATGATGGTACCAGAGATGTTCTACAAAGAAATAAGATATGCCAAACTTATACGATTGTTATTCTAGAATTGTACAAATTGGCCAACCAAATTGTAGGTTCTTGTGACAGATACAAGATTTTTCTCTTGTAATACCTATGGAGAACATATGAAGGCAGGTAGATTGCATAGCAAGTGCCCATCACTAAAATCATTTGCTCCCACCACCATGACCCCTCCAGTAGAAGATGCAAGCTAAAACGGAATAAAGAAGGCTGTGTGGTCTCCTGATGCCACAATATAATGTCCCCCATTAATCAATTCAGTGCAAAGTGATGTCTTCAGTGTCTTGCTGCCTTTCTGCTCAGTCACATGATATGGAATCATCTTGGAGACTCCTTGGATTCTGTTGTCTTTTGAAAGGAAACTTCACCCCTTTCCACAACCCGATTCAAGCCGAGTCTCCGTAACTGTTCCACCAGGTTGAGACTAAAGATGTTTTTTTGGGTAGCACCAGAATTTGGTGTACCATTTGCTGAAGTGTTGTCCATAAGGGATCTACCAAAGCCCAGACCTCTTAATGCCGTACCCCATACTAACTGGAAGATAGGTGGGTAAGCACTGGGTGCAGGTGGCCTCCCTTCAGCCTCAGATGAGGTTTTGCTGCTAGGGTCTGCAGTCGCCGATATACCATGTTCTTTTAGGAGGGTAACTAATCCCAAGGGAGTGTTGCGTCCAGAGTTGGGGTTGTCATTCCTTGGTGGGACAGAGGTCCCTACTGTGGTCTCTTTGTGGGGTTCAAGGTTGAAGGAACTCAAGCTCTCAAAGCTTCCACACGAGGAAAGTACTGTACGAAGACTGAAGGAACACAAGAGAAAACCAGCGTAAGGAACATAAGCTCCACAAGGTGTCACAAACATTGTATTTCTATCCTCTGATACATGAAATCCTAACATAATACCATAAAAGAGGGGTTTTAGATCTTGGCTCCTAAAAATATCAGTGTAATGACAATGAACGGCAATGGCCACATTGGTGGATGACTACATGACACAATATCACACGTGACAAGCACTTGTCTTTAAATTCACTGGTCTCCAAGTCTTGGTAGATTCACTATGAAGTAAATTGGAGGTCTTTATTGTAATAGTGGTCCACATACAGTGAACCTACCTCCACACTAAAACTTTGTCCTGAATGATCAGTAAGTGATCCCAGACCAGTAAATAAACACAAGGCTTCTTGTTCCAGCAAGAGGAGATGAAGCAGTTAATGAGGACAAGAGCAGAGGTTAGCGCATGCAAGCATCCAAGGAAGGGTTAAGGGTTAAACAGAGAAAGATCTTCTTCCACTTCTACTCAGGGTTCTGTTAAAGGAACACTCCAGACAAAAACTGATACTACCTGCTGCAGCATTGACAGAACCCAGAAAAGTATCTGCTCACTCCTGCCTCGCATGGCCATAACAGGATTTCATAAAGGGTTACTAAGAACTAAACCCAAAATTGAAAATTTAGGCTGTATATTATAGAGCGGTAGGAGGTCCTACTCAGTGACTGAAAGCTTTCCTTGTATGAGAGTGCACAATCGCCCACTCAATTCCTATTCCCAAAATGAGCAGAGATTTTAATGAAGAAATGATATATTCATTCTCTCAGCTCCTCCTTGCTCTATAACAAGCTGCCGGTAGAACAGACTCATTTTTTTATATGGAAAGTTTGATGTAAATTCTAGGGACCTCGAATTCATAAAAAAGCTGCACTGAACCCCTTTAATCCTCATATGATAGCGGCCCCCATCAAGGGCAGTGCATGGCATAACGTTTAGTGCTGTGGTATACAGCATATGTGTATTAAATCAACTGCCCCTAATGGCATTATGTAAAGGAGAATCATTGTATATTAATATTATATGTCATAGAAAAGACCTTTATATGTGGAGCAAGTTGTGCAATAGGTCTGTATAATCTTTCGGACGTATTTTTTTCCCCATACATATGTACACATTGGGGCAGATGTATCATGCTGTCTGAAAATCTGAATATTTCTAGTTGCCCATGGCAACCAATCAAAGCTCCCCTTTAAAATATTCATAAGTACTGGTTAAAATGAAAGCTGAGCTGTGATTGGTTGCCATGGGCAACTAGAAATATTCTGACTTTCAGACAGCTTGATAAACCTGCCCCATTATATATTGCTGTACATGCAGTTAAATCTGGACTGTATTCCACTGTAAATCAGCTTGTAATACAAACAAATTTACTTAAGATTATCTGATGGATTTTACAGAGGATTTCTACTCTCCAACAAAGTGAGGAAAGATCTACTGCAAAGCCAAAGGAGAAAAACTGAACCCTGAGAAGAAGTCATAGCGTTTGCAGTAACCATGTTCAGGACAACTCAGTGACCAACTATGTGTCCAGTTCATATAGTGAGAAAATATTCTGATGCCTGTACCTACTGTATAGGCCAGTCCTACAAGTATGACAAGCAAGCGTCAATGTATGAGGAATATGTGACAAATACTATCAGCTGCAATTAGCAAAGAATCCACTAGATGTCACTATATAACAAATGTACCGCTGCTAGTACCATACTGGACAAGGACCAAACTCTGTGCCAGCTCTGATTGGTCACTGAGCCCCCCTAAAGGGAACTGAAGGTCACTGCCATCTGGGCTACCTGATGCCTTGCTGTGGTGTTTGACCCTGCACTCAGACGCCTCTCAGAAAGTCAAGCAATGGAAAAGGCGCTTCCACCAGGACTCGAAGTGCCTAGAACCGTGAGGATGGAAAATGGACACATAAGTGAGGGGTAGGGGGGAGACAGGAAGTGGCATAGGAGGGATGTCAGCGAGATGGCAACGTGGCACCCACAATCCAGCAGCTGCAAAGGAAAAATAAACCATGCAAAACATGCACACAACATGGGGATGTATACCAAAAAGTGCTCAGATGATGCTTAGGTCATTCAGGCTTTTCTGATTAGGAAGTATGGCGGGGGTAGACATTGTGGAGTATACGGCACAGTGTATATTTAGGAACTGCACAGAAGACACTGTCACAATAATGTCACATCATTGTGAACCACAGCGTCACTGAGGCCTGATAATACACCAAGCACCGACTCGGATTAGTGACATCCCAGAAGAGAAGGAAAATTTTAACAAAAATATTTCTGCCTTTAACATGAGGATTTTGTTTTGGAATGTGCAGGAGATTGAAAGATAATGATTGAAGTAAAAAGTGATGACCTGCAATACCAAACAAAGTCTACAGTCAAGACTTCTAAAGTCAGACACATTTTTTAGGCTTGCTGCAGACAAACGTGAAAACGGGCCTATATGTTGGTCCAATCCACCAGACTACATCTGTAGCACAGGACAGGAGTCCTTACTTTAAACAGAAATATGATGCAAGGATTCCCCTTTATGCTGGACGGACTGCAGTGCCGGTACTGTATTAACTGTTACAGTGCTGCTGTTACTGGAAGCCCTTGCATCATATTTCTATATGAAACAAGGACTCCCCATCTTGTGCATTGGGTTCAGTTCATGAAATTGGAGCAACATATGGCCCTGTTCATGTGCAGGTATGTCTCCTTTTAATTTATTCTTTATATGCACCAACATTAAGTGGAACTGTACAGCAATTCCCATTGCATACATTGGCCCATACTAAGGTCAAAGAAAATGTATTATCTTCAGTGAGTAGATTTGGTTGGGGGGGGGGGGCATAAAGTAGTGCGAGAAAAGTGAACAGACAAGTGTAAACCATGAAAAACCCACCTGGATGTGACCTGTGTAATGTCCTGCAGAGGGTGCGACATGCGACAAGTGGTTATGGTGTACGTAGATGGAGTCTGGGGAAGGTTGTTAGCGGAACGGAACACTGAAACATATAAGTGATCTATGTGTTACAGACAATGACAGATCTGATGGGACAGACACAACTACTACTTCTACAAGAGGAGAGTCAACCAGAGGAGGTGGCTACTGATGCGGACTATGAATGATAATGAATTACATTGAATTCCTGAACAAGTGAGTAGAAGTCGCTCTAGAGAGAGCTTAGTGTAGAATGACTGCTGCCTGATCAATGACTCTACCGGTGGCTCGGGAGCCCGGGCAAAGTAATAGCAAAATATGCCACATTTACTAAAGGATGTGTGAACGCTGAGACCCCCCACAGATGATGGGAATAGTAGTCATAGCAGCCTGGATATACATGAAACAACTGGTTCAAAGAGTCTGCAGGGAAAAACAATAACTCCCATAGAAAGACTTCTATATCTAACAGAATCCATAGTTTGGACAAAGACATTCCCCCCAAAAATACTCACAATTGGTATTTGGGCTGTTTTTGGTTGGAGTTGATGTAGCAATGGCTTCAAAAGTTATAGGCTCCAGGTCGTCCTCCTCAAAGTCATTGAGGTTGTAGACGTCTTCAACGTCAATGTCCAGTTCCTGGAAGTCTTTGGTTAACACGCCAGGCCGAGGATCCAGGATGCCACCCAAGTTGGGCTTAGCCAGCTGCTGCCAGTGCAGGAGGGTTGCTGACCCTAGACATCAGTGACAAGGCATATATCATACACACTTCTTGTATCATATTATCATTTTATACAAGTTGTCATGATTTCAGGAGAGTCTCCTCACCTTCTATAGGCTTGACTATCTGCAGCTTCTCCGGAAGGTAGGATCTTGAACCCAGAGAGAAACTTGAGCTGCCACTTGCCTCAGAGATGCCAGAGTAATTGGTGCCAGTGGACAAGACACTCTCATTAGGGGTGAGGAACCCGCTAGATGTCTCAGCAGGTTGTTGAAATTTGTGTTCCCTTTGTTCAAAAAGGTCGTCCGGAGAGTTGGAGCCTTGCTGAGCGCTCAGTCTCTGGAGAGCTGCTGCCAGGTCCTGACCGCCGGGTGTACCAGGGGTGCCCAACTTCTTCCCTCCAGCACTATAAATTGTAGAAAAGGAGTTAGGAATGGAACAAAATCGCTCTCAGATTTCTTAGGGATTTCTATATAGATCTCTAACTTACACAGAAGATTCACTGTTGTCTACATGTTGTAGGGTCTCCTCCTCCTCTAGCACTATGCTGGCACCCTCTGATTCACAGAAGCTCATTGGTGGAGTCCCAACACGACTTGGGGCAGCAGATGGTCTCTGAGAGGGAGCTCGAGAGCCTGGTACATTCTGAGGGGACTGGCACCGAGATCTGATCCTCACTACTTGGTTTGCAGCTTTGACCGTCTCAAACACTCGCTTGTAGCTCCTAAAGAAATTAGAGGACACTGATTAATTTGCTTCATTAAACTACATATTTCACGTTGTGGACCTTATCAATTAATGTAATTGTAGAAAAAGAACAGGACCAATATTACTAGTAGTTGTACAGTGATGTATACGTACTTGAGCTCTGAAGAAGCATCAATTCCTTTTCTCATTGTTCCTTCAATTTCCGCAGCTAAGGAATCCTGTAGATATGAAACAAATTGTGAGAGACTGGAAACACCTAAATAATATGATGTTATATAGACGGGGTTAACTTCCTACCAGGGGGAAGATGTTCAAGGTGCTGTATCTGCTGATGGTGCTGTTGGGCAGACTTCGGTTCCGCTGGTTCTTTAACTCCTCCTGGGCCTCTTGTAACATGTCCTGGCATTCTTTATGTTTCTCCTGCAGATCATGAAGCTGGAAGACAAGAAGTATTGTGATTATTATTATTGCATTATTAAAGATTATTTGGCATCTCTTCTTGAGCTTTTCTATAAAAAAAATTAGCATTATCCAGTTTGTGTAATTTCCTTAAAATATATGAATGTTGTGATAACTGAAAGTCTATATTTCTTGTCTATAGGGTGTGTCCATATACAGACACCATGCTAGGCTGACAGTGTAAGGGAGCGTGGGGACACAGTGCTCTACATGGAGCACTTTGAGGCTTTCTCTTCTACAAAAGCCACAATTTGATGCTTCCCTGCATTGTTCCTTAAAACATTTGACCTAATTTTCCAGCATTCATCTTTACCTCTGTTTTCAGCTGACGTTCTCGTTCCTTCACAGCGGCCAGATGTTGCTGAAGTTCCTCATTCTCAGCAGAGATCTAAAATATGGTAAGAAAATATAGATAAAGAAGTATTCCTACTATCAGAATAGATGGTATATTGATAGACTATGCTATAGCTATAAAATCAGGAGAGACCTCTGGGACCTTTATGTTGTCCCTGAAAAAGAAATAGAAAGTGGAACTGATTCACCAGCACATGCAGGGAACATGGCAATCTGTGAAGTCTCTGAGCTATTCGGAGTGAAGGTCCAAGTGCTGACACAACCACAGATTACAAAGAGAAGCATTATAAACACATTAGCACTTTATTGACTAGTTTTTGGTGGGATTATATTTTCTATGCTCCCTAGACCAGAACAGAGCAGTACATGGACCCCACTTACACTGCGGCACTTCTGCTGTAGATTCACTATCTGTGCCAGGAGCTGGCTGATCTCCTCCTGCTGTCGTGCTGCATCTTCTCCTCTTCGTGCCAACTCTTCTGCCAGCATTGCCACTTGCCTGCTAGCCTCCGCTATAAATAAAGTGAACAATGGAGTTAGCGGATGGAAAAGCAATTAATTTACTCCTGTCGCAGAGCATTTCAATGCAATTGTAAAATGCTTTACATATGAAATTCTGTAGCCTTTGGAGCATTATTGTCCGAAGGGTCAACAGCTCCCAAAAACACCAAAAAGTCCCAAGTAATATGGGTTCTGGACACAGTCTTACTCAGTGGCTCATGTTCAATAAATGCCACTTCTTATGCCACAGAGGGGATCACATTACGTTTATTACCTCTGTTGTAAAGATACGTCTGGGGGATTCCTCATGTATCCTTTTAACAGTGGTCTAGGGTGTATCCCATTGTATGCTCATACAGAGGGATACTTGGCCCTGTCCCTGCCCCCTAAAATCTGTGGCTGCTGCTGATGTTCAGGGTGTTTCCCCCAGTGAGGTCACTGACCTTACATACACAGTGACATTACTGGGGATGTCCCAGAGCGTATTCTCAGCAGAGGCTGGAAATGGAGGCCATATGATTGCATCCATCACCCGTAGCCTCCAATGGCCTTTGCTGAGCATATACGTCGCTCTGCAGAAGGATGGAAAGATGTAGCTTGCCGCGTCTTTCTATCATGCGCTTCCCACATATATTAGCTGAATACATGAAGAAAATGTCATGTGAATGTAGCATATGGTGACATAATCAAATCACTTTAAGATTGTCACATAGTCTAATGCTGCCTATAAATCTGTCTGTTTTGGGACAGCTTCTAAGCAAAAACAATGGATTAATATTCATTACAGGGTCCATAAAACTATCCAACCAAAAATACATCTCCATAAGTCCCTACACTTTGAAGACTGATAAAAAGGATAACATTCGAAAAATTTACAATGAACGTCACATAACACGACAGGTGTACAGCTGCCTGCAATATGTATCTGGCGATAGACGGTAGAACATATAGTAATTTCGCAAGGGCCCAAATTCTAACATTAAAGGCAAACTGATCACAGGTGTGTCCCTAGATATAAGCGATATTATAAGGGTCAGTTCACATCTGCATTGAGGCTTCCATTTAGCAGTTTCAGTATTTTAACAGATCAGTCCCCCCCACCCCCACACAACTATTTCATTGGACTTGTTACAGTGTCCGTTATTATCTATTTTTACATCTTCCATTAGGCCTTCAGGTAAGATGATGGAAGGTCTTTATTTGAATCAGTCAATCCATCCACTGTTTATATGGATCATGCTCTGATTTTACATTCCAGAGTTTTATGGCTACCACTAGTGGCCAAAGCATAGGTGGTTATTAAATAAATAATAATAAATAAATAATAAAACATGGTTATTAAATAAAGACAAGCAAGATTTCTGTTAAAAGCAACCATTAAAAGAACTGAGACTTTTCTATTGATGGATCCACCGAGACATCCGTTTAAATTACGGTACAGACCATTCCAAGAACTACTAAGCACATGTCTTAATGCAGATGTGAGCTGCCCTTACACGTGTGTTTTATGGAAACTTACAGAATTGTTCGACACAGTCCAGCATCAAAGACCCCTCCTGGTCCTCGTACTCACTGGTGGCTTCAAGCATATGATCAGCCTAACAAGATGGAAACAAAGCAATTGTCAGATATAACACTTACTGGCTGCCAATTCTATGCATAATGCATTCATACAGCCGACACAGAATACATCATCATCAGGTTTGCCAACATCATACATAGCATGCCCAGGACCAAGTGACCAGCGCCATGTATAGAACTTACATGTACGAATTGCTGACTTCACATAGCATAGCCGGAGATGCCCATACCTCACCTATATGGTGCCAATACCATACACACCACCAAAAGGAGCCCTGACCTCTCACCTGACTGCGCATCTTCTGGTTCTCATCTTCTAGGCTCCTCAGCTTCTCCTCCAGGGTATCAAGCTGAATGCTTTGTTGAAGACAAAAGGAAGACTGATTCCTACGTAACCTATCAACAGAAGCAAAGAAACCCATGAAAACATTCTGATATACAGGTAGATGCTGCTTGAAACACTATACGCAAACATATCTATTCTAGGATTCCTGATTTCTCAAAAACATTAATATATATGTACTTACGGAGTAGGGATTGTAGACACTGGCTCACTGTCTACGTTGCTGGTATACAGATGGAGAAGATCATCCCGCATTGAGATGTCATGTCGCAGTTGGAAGACCTGCAGGTAACAAATATAAAATACATTTAGGATACCAAATAGTAACCATGATGAGAGCAGTTGCTTCTTTCCTTGCAAAAAAATAAAAAGCTAGATCAACAGTGCCACTCCTGTCCACAGGATGGATCTGGTATTGCAACTCCGTCCTTGCAATAGCAGACATAAGTTAAGGTTTCTGCTAGAAAGCAGCCATGTTTTTCTAACTTCATGAATGTCATATTGATGAAAAGGAGGGTCTTATAATGACCCATCATCTCCCTCACCTCCTCTTTGGCAGCTTCCAGTTGTTCATCAAGAAATTCATTCCTTGCCGTCAGTTCCCGATTTTGCTTCAAAAGAGATTGGCCAATGCGGGCGGCCAACTCCAGATCTCTCTCTTTCTAATGACACAGGGAAAAGGGAGAGTTAAAAACATTCTGTGCCTAAAAAAACATCTAACAAATACTCGCAGTTATGCTGCATTTTTTATAGTGTCTTTTAAAGTGAAGATTACCGGATCGGTACTGCAGCACCTTTATTATCATGGAGCCAGTTATGGAATATTATCTTTCTAACCCCCTCCCCTATATCTGTTGTTGCATTAAACTTCCATAATAACACCCTAATCTGAAGATTGTGAGCAGATTATCATCTATATTGCTTGTATAACTGTGTTACTGTTCCCAACGACCAGAAAATAGAATCAAAATGAATCTAGAAACCAACAGCAGAACTTATACCCAGAATGATCTGATTATCCGGAAGCACATGAATAATGCCCAATACAGGAATCTCTGATCATGGGAGTGATGCTTCTTAACAGTGGTATATAATAATAATAATTCTTTATATAGCGCACACAGAGGTTGCCAAATTGGTCCATATATACTGAACAGTTATTTGTCCGCAGCCAGCACTACTGGGTAACTTACTAAATACTGAGTTCTACTTGAATTGTATGCAGAGAGCGCCCTCTAGCTGTGGCACCAAGCAGACAGAATCTCATCATGAAGAAGGCAATTTGAAGCTGCATGAAAAATACAGCTGAAATGTGTATTATAATTTTGTACAAAGCAATGTAAGCGTTGGAGGAGATAAGGATAAGTTTTTCATAGTTTGAACACCCGCCTACCGGATATATAGTTTTTTTTTTAAATGTCCAGGATAAGCCCTTTAAAGGATATTACCACCAGGATAAGACTGTATGCAAATGAGCCTGAGGGTCTCCAGGCCCCATTAACACCTATGGAGCCTAGAGCCCCTCAGGCTCATTTGCATAGAGTCCTTCATCCTGGTAGTAGATGTCCTTTAAAGGGATTGTCTAATATTACCACAGCAGTCCACAGATTGTGTCTAGTACTGTAGCCCAGATCTAGTGAAGTAAAGGGGGTTGAGATGCAGTGCCCCTCAATCTGTGTACCTTACTCTTTGCAAGGTTTTGGGCCCCAGGATTGCTGTGTACATCCCTGTTGCTGTAATTTCAAGTATTTCCGACTAGTTGATGATCTGGCACGTGTCAAGACCTGTGACTGCCAGATACAATCTTTATCTAAGGGGGGGGTTTATAGTTAACCTCTTTCTGTAATCTGGTTCGTGACCCTTATATGACAATCCCACAAGCCTCCATTATTGCCTTAGTATCAGGTTCTTACCTCCTCGAGCAGGCTAGTCACAGCGTCTATGTCCCGATAGGTCTTGGTCACTCTACCCACACGCTCAGCACATAAGACTGTAAAAAAGTAATAAAAGCCAAGATAAAGCAAAAATATAAATTCAAATACACAAAAAACAAGGCCAATTATAATAAAAAAAAAAATAATAATAAAGAGCCCAAATGGATATAAGATTTCTGAAAAGGAAGCACGGCAACCTACCATTATACAGACGGCCCCTACTTAAGAACACCCGACTTATAGATGACCCCTAGTTACAAACTAGGAATGATAATCGACCACCCCCATATTAATGGAATATCCCATTCCTAGACAAAGTTGCTAGTTTACCAGGCACAACCATAACTTCAGAGAAGGGGGGGTCATGTCATTTGTGGAGACACTAATTGGCAGTAATTGGGTTTTGCTGATGGTAAACACTCGCTGCATTCCAGTAAGGAGCCAGTAATGGGGTCAGCACTTCCTTAACCCCTTAAAAACTAAATTATCCTATTTACCAAAACATAAGAATAGAGTTAATTTCCACCAGTTATCTTGATCATCATTAGTAGCCGTGGCATAAAAACTCCTAGGATTCCCATTGGAGATGCTGGGAGTTGTAGTGACACCACACCTGGAAGTAGTTTCAGATTTCAGAGCAATGATTTATAGTGAAGCTCAGGTGTAGATTCCTGGAGACTATTCATCCCCTGGGGCCATGTATAACCGGTCTGTGGAAATACATGGTTTTAGCAGGAAGTAGGTGCCATTATTATGGAGATTTAGTTATAGGGGATAATTGCAGTTGTTTAGATGGCGATCTTAAGAGGTGTGAGGAGAAAGAGCCCTTGATAATAGGTTACGAGGAAGCTATAAAACAGGTTACAGACAAGAAAACCCTCTCCTTTGCATTTGGCAGGCATTGTTTCCTTGCTTTGGCCATTAAATGGAAATATAAAGTGGCATTTACAAATAAAAACCAATTAAAGTCATTCCTACTAGACATAGATATAACTAACAATACAGTATATTTAATAAATGTTAAATTAATGACCAGTGTTAAATAGAAATCTCTACATTTTAACACTAGGGCATCTTCCAGGCCTGCCAGCTGTTCTGACCAATATCTTAATATACGCCATAGAGGTCCAAATCCCCTAGATATAGACGTAAAAGACAAAATTCCAGCTACTTTCAGCCACCAGTGGAGGGAGCTCTAGAGTTCACTGTTTACTGGTTTTAAATAGAGTTTACTATATACAGTAATGGCGGTAGACATAGTACATTTAATCTCAACAAAGGTAAATTTGTTGCTTTGTGTCAGAAATCTATCATGGTCATTGATTAGACAGATTTTCTAACATAAAACATTAAAGAACCTTAGGTGACTTTAGATGCAATGATTTCACACCAGATATGGACATTTCTTACAATTCACTTGATTGTGACCAGGGATAAGCTGTGATCCATGAACAGATTGTGTTGCGGACAACCTTACAATTTATAATTAGTGCCCACCGGGTGCATGTCACAAGACATTTTCATCAATAAGCGACTACTTCAGAAATTGGAGATAATCCGCGACACTCCACATCTTTAGAGAACCATATTTTTAACCAACTTGTGGCTCAGGCTGAGGCTTGTGGTTCTATTCAAAGTCTGAACACACCACGAAAGCAAAGCACCAGGGGAAGGGGGGGCTGACATAAATCATCTCGACAAGGAAGACTTTACAGACCACCCAAACACCAAAGATGGGCATATAGTACAGACCACCAGCAGACATAGAACGGAAATTGATGAAAACAACAGCAGCAATGCCCAAGCTTATTCCCCAATAAACTGTACCTAGAGCAAAGAGCTAACAATCGAATTCCAGACCTAAACATCTTATACTGAATGGCCTCTCTTTCAGACCCTCGTCAAGATGTGAGAGTTGGATCTTACCTTCCAGGTCATCTTCCATGAAGTCCACCTCGATTTCGTAAATAAGATTTCCATTGCATTCGTTCTCATTTGTAAGATGACAAGAGTTTTCCCAGTACTCCATGGCTGCCGGAAGGTAGGTACCAGTAACCTTCTAAAAAAAGGTCTCTCAATGGGGGACGTGAACCCCTCCAGGAACTTTACTGGGGGTTTTGGAGAGCAGGCAGCCCCCAGCACAGTGCCTGGTCATATCCTGATGTCCGCAGTCTTCAGGCATCAGAGGAGGTGGCAGTGAGGGGCACGCTGTCATGTACTATGTCCAGTATGTCAACTTGTGAAGCTTGTTCTGGTCTACTCATTCACAACCCCACGCTTCTGTGTATATACACCTGGCTGGGCCGTCCCACACCCATGACAAGAGGGTGGGGACAGGGTGGCAAAACAGAACTCCATCCAATCTGCATTACAATCCAGGGCTCCTTTCAGATGATAATAAGTGACCCTCCCCTTCATTCCCAAGGAGAAAAACATCTCCATGGTCTTCTGCATTGTGACCGTGTACAAACTCATCATGTAGAGATCTCCCTTTCACTTATGAGACATGGTATGTCCCGAGCTTTGACAATACCACACTCCACCTGCTCTTATCTCTAAGCCATAAACATGGCATAAAGCACAATAACAAAGTGCGCGGAAACACGTCCGCAAAATAACACGTATGATAGATGGAAGCTGCAGCAAGACAAAAACACTAACCCAAAAATCCAAATTGTATAAGATCAAATGACAACTCAAAGATGCCAAATAAGACAAGTAAACACAATAATAATATAGCAACAATGTTTCCTTATAGAACGGTAACATTCAAAAAAAATTAAGAAAAATCTCTCCCCATTTGTAAGTGATAGTACAATAAACTGCATATGAGTAGAATGAAATGAGATTTGTAAAGTGCTATGGAATATGATGGCGCTATATACAGATTATTATTATAATTATTACTATAACATTTATATAGAATGTTCATCCTTAATTACATCTTTTGTGTAGCAAAAAGGGTGTTTGCTTGTCTGCAGCACATTGCACTGTGTAAGTACAGCATTGCAATATATTATTCCTCATCCCTATACGGCGGAGATGACAGCAGTCAGGATACGCAATAAATTTTACCCTAGGAATTGCGAGCACAATAAGATTACAAAGTAACTGAGCACACATTGCAAAAAGATTCCTCAAGAATACTGACACTATCCACAGATTTTACAAGCTGCAGAATATCTGCCAGCGGACTCACAATTGGTGAGAAGATAATCCTCTGAGAATAGGGGTTCACCACTGATTTCAGTCAGGTTTTACCTATGGATCAGCTGTTGGGCCTATTCCCATTCGTAAATGCAAACCAGACGAAACAAGGAGGCGTTTGGCTTGATTCAATAGAAATTGGTGGCTCAGTGGTAAGCACTTCAGCCTTGCAGCGCTGGGGTCCTGGGTTCAAGTCCCATCTAGGTCAACATCTGTAAATTGTTTGTATGTTCTCTCTGTGTTTGCATGAGTCTAAATCCGGGTCCTTCGGTTTCCTCCCACACTCCAAAATATACTGGTAGGATGATTAGATTGTGAGCTCCATCAGGGACAGGGACCAATTTGGAAAAATCTGTGCAACGCTGCGTAATCTATGTGCACTACATAAATAAAGAATTATTATTAAAATGCATGCCATCAGTAACCAGCGCTGGTGTTTACCACTGTTTCATATGGAACGTGTGAACGCAGCCTCAACTGGGCCATGTAAAAGCACCCTTAAAGACCTCTGTTATTTCACTCAAATAATCCAGTAGGATAAGTGGCTGCCAGACATAGTCCTTGGTGCTCATTTCCCAGGGGGCTAAGCATGTATGTGTGGGTCGGGTTTGGCAGAAGAGATAGAAAAAAATTCTCCTGTGTGAAGATAATTTCCCATAAACATAACCATGTTGTCCCTTAGAAACGAGATAGCTTCGCCGGATACGGCCACCTCTGATGGATTGAGTGCACAAATAAACAAAATGTTTTTGTATATGAAATGTCCGGGAGTTACTACATGTCCCTCAGCCGTCCTGTGGTAATGATCGCTTAATCCAGGTGGTCAGAAAGGACTCTATAGCACATGTCTGGCCACCGCTGCCAGAGTGTGAGGTGGTCGTAACCGAGGAAGCTATCTGGTTTCTAAGGGACAACATGACTACATTTATGAGAAACTATCTTCACACAGAAACATTTTTTTTTTTTAATAACATCGAATTGAAGAAATGTTTATACATGGAAGATTAATGAAACTAAATGTGAATGTCCAGACGAGAATACCCCTTTAAGTTATCCAGAAGATAGCAATCTGATCAATGGGGGGTCTGACTGCAGGAACCCCACTACCATGGGAATGGGACCCACAACAATGAGAACCTGTTGTCACTAATGGCTGGAATAGTAGGGTTTCCAATTTCAATTGTATGAGAATAATGGAAATAACCAAGTTCTGTGCTTAACTGTCTACACCTGCTCCCATTGGCTCCACTCAAAAGGGAAAATGGGACCTATTCTCATGAAGAAGGTCCCAGCAGTTGGGTCCTCATCGATTATTTTACTAGCCCCTTTGAATTCATCAGAAGTTACAGGAGTTGTAGAGGCAGAAGTCCTATCCACCATTATTACTGGGTCGTATGAAAAATATCAAAAGTGGTGTAAGTTAAAAGGGGTATTCTCATCTGGGCATTCACATTCAATTTGGGCGGCACGGTGGCTGAGTGAGTAGCACTTCTGCCTTGCAGCACTGGAGTCCTGGGTTCGAATCCCACCCAGGTCAACATTTGCAAAGAGTTTGTATGTTCTCTCTGTGTTTGCGTGGGTTTCCACCGGGTACTCTGGTTTCTTCCCACACTCCAAAAACATACTGTCAGGCTGTTTAGATTGTGAGCCCCATTGGGGACAGGGACCGATTTGACATGCTTTGTGCAGCGCTGCGTAATCTGTGTGCGCTATATAAATAAAGAATTATTATTATTATTATTAATTTAATTAATTTACCTGTGTGAAGATAATTTCTCATATATGTAGCTATATGACCCCTTAGAATCAAGACTGTGTACTTGAATACGACCACCTGTGCTGGGGGGGATTGCCAAAGAAACAAAAAGTTGTATATGAAATGTCCAGAAGTTACTGTATGAACCACAGCTGTCCTGTGGTAATGATTGCTAAATCCAAGTGGCCCGAGTGCTGCCAGAGTGCGGGGTGGTCGTATCCGAGGAAGCCATCTTGTTTCTAATCTTCACACAGGAACATTTTTTTAATAACACCCAATTGAAGAAATACAAGGGTTAAATACAAGATAGGGTCTGTAGGTTTGTTCTTAAGTTGAATTTGTATGCAAGTCGGAACTGTATACTTTATCATTGTAACCCCAAGCCATATTTTTTTGGTCTCTGTGACAATTGGATTTTAAAAATGTTGGATTGTCATAAGAACCAGGATTAACAATAAAGCTCAATTACAGACACCTGTAATAACTGTTATAGCTGCTTATTGTAGCCTAAGGCTAAAGTACAGTAAATTACCAAAATCCAGAGGTCCGTTTGTAACTAGGGGTCGTGTGTAAGTAAGGTGTTCTTAAGTAGGGGACCGCCTGTATGGCAAAGTAATTAAATTAAATGTGAACCCTGGATGGGAATACCCCTTTAAGACATAGTTAGACTAGACATTCTTATGCTGCAACAAATTTATCAGTGTCTGATGCTGGATAATTCTGGCGACTCTCTGGTCGTACTTTGCACCTCCTATTAGTTGGCTTAGTTTCCACCAGATAACTGTGCCACATTTCTGGCAGATTAGCATCATTTTTGTGCACAGATTTAACTGAGATTTAGAAGCCACAACCCTTATGTCATACATAAAAGTGCATGGAAACTTTTAAAACCCTTGGTAAATGTGGAACAAGCAGTTTTTGTTGTTGCAAATTTGTCAGTATTCTGTGTGTAGCTCCAGCCGCACCACTAGGGGTAACACATAGATATCATGAGATAGATGAACATCGGGTGCCTACAGGAAGGTTCTGGCTAGAAGTAAAGGGTCATACCTAATTCCACAAGTAGGGCTATTAAAATGAGGACACGCAGAAAACACACTACTCAGTTATTGTTTTCTTGTTGCTGATGGGAAGGAACAAGAGTTTTTATGTATTCAAGGATTCAAATACGGCAAATAGAACAATCCCAATGAACCCCATAATCTAATGGGTAGATATGAGGTTAGGCCCATGGCAACTAAATACTAAAATTAATAACCTATTCATTTCTGGATGTATCAGCATAATTTTTTAAAATTTACTAATTTTTATGACATTATGAATCACTGCTAAACTACTTGGCATCTCATCCCTCCACTGAGCAATGGGATCTTTCCTGGAAACTATATGAGAGGATTATGGAAACTGTAGCTTCATAAATGCTGGAGAGTAGGGATCTCTAATATAGGACCAAGGCACACAAAAAAGTCACATGCACACACCCTGTACAGTAAAACATGGAGCGTGGTAAGAAGATTACTACAGTCATAGTCCCTGGATCTAGGAGTGTGTAAGATTTATTTTAATATGATACATTTCACACTATAGAGGGAAGGAGTATGCCTTCCACAAAGTCAAGACTTACAGTACTCTGTAAGGTCCTAGATTTCTAAAAAAAATAAGGAGCCATTCAGGATGTAATGAAGTCATCTCCAGCCAAATACGGCAGTAATTACTCCAGCAGAGAAAATTCCTGGAGATGAAGAGTGATGAGGAACAATATACTTTACATCTAATATTAAGCATATAAGTATGAAGTGTTCTTGCTTAGCTAGCTCATCCACACCTCAATCCAAAAGCTCTTGGTCTAAATAGTAGCCTGAAATCCAAACCAGTTTGGAGACAGATTGACATCAATGTTCATACTTCAATGTTTCACCGCATAACCTTTCATGTTGATTAGCCTTTGTAGAGCCCATAAGATACAAGTCCAGACACTCTACTGAAATCTCAGTGTATAGAGCCAACTCATGTAAGACGATGAAATGTAATGCTACATACACACAACCGTAGGGGGGACATATGTACGTCCACAAGCTTGCATTGGGCGCACGGAGGGATACAGTGGATTGCTATGGAGAGGGGAGGGGTCACCCCTCCTCCTCTCCATGGCATCGGATGCATGCCCGCCTGCCCGGCCGTAGCCGTGCGGTATACGTTGTGTAAATGTATCATTAGACAATTCCATATTCTGGTCCACAACCTGTTTACGATCCAGATCAATCTGTCATACATACAACATTCAGCAGTTTTACACTAAGGTTATTGGATTTCACATTTATTCTGCTCAGCTTCACATGTCCATGACCAAATGATAGAGACATCTCGGTGAAGGATTGCTTTGGTTTTATTCATGGCTGGAATGAATCATAGGGTTACTACATGTCAAGTGCATCTTGTCTGACCTGCATCTGTTGTTTGGTGTCCACATGTTATACTCCTTGCATCCAACAAGGAAACTCCAAATAATGATACATTTTTTTACAACTAGATGTAAGCCATGTCTTAGGTGTAACTTGTAACTCCTGGGCTGCCTGCAAATGCTGTAATAAGGACCCCACCTGCCACGTGAGACTTATGATATTGGTGCACCCATTATAGCTACACCCATTTAATGGATGTTTTAGGCAATCCTATAGGTTGTCACCAAGTTTTCCTCAAAACTGATATAGTTATTTAAAGAAGTCCTATAAAAGGCTGAAAGTCCATATTCAGATCAATTTCATAATCCTCCCCATAGCCTCTAATAGGAAAAGACTAACTAAAATCAGGTAGCTCCTAACTACAGGGCAGGGCATTTTGGAGGAGTTTGTAAGAACACGCCTGTTGGATTAGTGCCCTGAATTCTGTGGAAGTGACTGATAAAGTGCTCAATATATCTAAGGTCGGTTTCACATAAGTGAGTTTGATCAGTGAAATACACTGTGTCTGCTTGCCAGAATAACAACAAAGCAACAGTCCAGTTCGGTTGTTGGGGCCGGTCACAGCGAGTTTCACTAGCATTACTAGTAGCCTTCAGAAATGTCTGCAGGTTCCCACCTTCAGCAGGCTTAATGCAGATCTTAAAGGGAACTTCAAATCAACTTTGATATGGAATATGGAAATAGGATGTATAAAGTCAAGGAGGCGGAGAAGTTTAGCACTAAAGTCAAGCTCTCCCCACCTCACCTTAATGTCCCCTCTGCTGAGATTGATATCATGTTCTAGGCTTCAAGAGAGCCGATTAGTAAAGTCCCTGGACACAGAGCCATCATTTATAGTAAAGGGAGTGTTTGGAGGTGGGGAGAGCTTGATTTCAGTACAAAACTTTCCACCCCTACATAAATTTACATCTCACTTCAAAGTAGATTTCATAGATGATGACACCAAACTGGGCCATGAAAGACATGTGATCTGAAAGGTGTTGGCAGTGCTTTGTTGGATACATTTCTACTGACAGGTTCCCTTTGTATCTGATGACTACCAAAAGGTATGCATTCTTTTCTCTTATTATGGATAAAGTCCTGTTGTAGTTGGATATTTGGACTTAGGGCATAGCCCATGTTATACTGTATCAGGAGTCATGTACATGTATTAATCATATTTACTCCAGCATTTAATTAAACCCTTAAAGCCATTTTTTTAGTGTAGAAATAGAAAGTGCAGATAATTTTAGTAAACTTTGCTATATACCGCATTAATTAAAGTAGCTTTTCTGTGTCTTTCTCTTCTTTCTCCTGCACTGAGTCCCATAAACAGCATTGAGATACAAAAAGGATGCTAAAGATTAACTCTTTCTATATTCAGGGAATATTGAGGTGATTTGACTACTTAGGCTGCATTCACACAGCTGTATGGGAGCCGTATATACGTCGGATATACGGTCCCCATAGACAGCAATGGGTGCACGGCGCCCTACGGGAGCAGTACGATACAACCCAAGTTCGGCACCATACGGTTCCGTACCCTGTGAAAAGATATGACAGATATGCTACAGGGGGCTGGCAGGCTATATGCTACAGGGGGCTGGCAGCTATATGCTACGTTGGCTGGCAGCTATATGCTAAAAAGGGGCTGGCGACTACGTGTCAGCTAACAGGGGCTGGCAGGCTAATTGCAAGGGGCTGCATCTATATGCTACAGCATGGCTCGGCTAGCTATATCTTAGGGGCTGGCAGGCTATATGCTACAGGGGACTGTCAGGCTAATAGGCTACGTGGTACTGGCAGGCTATATTAGTGGCTGGACATTTGTACGGGCTGGCATATTGCATAGGTTTCGATTATTGCTACAGGCTCCACCTAATCTACGGGGCTGGCAGGCTATATCTAACGGGTGCGCTACAAGGCGCTCTATATGCTACAGGGGGCTTGCAGGCTATATGCTATCAGGGGTGCCTTAGTTAGGCGCAGTCTTACTGTACAGGGCGTCAGTAACCAGGGCTGCTTACAGGGAGCTGCATGCTAGATCTGCTACATGGGCTGGCGCTATCATACTGGGAGGCTGTGACACAAATACATTTTTCCACCTTCGGCTTACAATCGGTATGAACAGGTTATTCCCAGTGTTTTTTTTGTCGTAAAAATGGGTCCACGCGGGCTTCACCTCGGTCGGCTTATACTCGAGTAATATACATGGGACTCTCTACTCCTCGCCCATGATATGTCCAGCATCACATATACTAAGAAAAAGCTTCACACACACTCAATTAGAAGTTTGCATAGGCAAAAAGATTCCAAACTACATGGACACTACAGCCAAGAAGTGCATGACCAAGAATTTTGGTCAGAATACTTATCCCGTAAACAAATAGCGTAAATGCTGTTACTCCAGCAGGAAAATGTGCTCAGAATTATGTAAATCCCCTACAGAAACAGTACTATTATGTTAAAATCATAAACACAAGGTACAAAAACCATGTGATGTTATTAGTTTCCCAGAATAAGAAGTGTCGGCCCTAACTAATCAAATCCAAGAAGTGGACAATACAACTCCCCTATCACATGGCAATAGCCCTAGAAATTTCACTCCCATGATGCAAATGGCCAGCAAGCAGCAGCTTGTGTTCCGACCAAAACACCTGTGGGAAACTTTGAGGGGTGCCTTTAAGGAGAGAAGCGGGGGTTACTGACACAAGGGTGCAGGTTGATTCAAGTAGAATAGGCTATTAACGCTAAATACAAAACACGTCCGGTCAGCCACACTCGTGAGCCCTCAATACCCATTACAACATATACAGGCTGCCAGTCACACCATGTATAGTTTCGTAATAAATACTTGTTTTTATAAATATGGCTGCTTTAAAAAAAGATGAAAATATAACTTTTCTCATATGTGGTCCAATTTGATGTAGATTGGTTAGATAATTCTTAGATAGGCTATACCGTACTTTTGTGAGCACACCGTTTTTTTTCAACTTTTTTGTACATGCAAAACGTTGGGAGTTATATATAATAGTATCTTCATGGTATGGTATTCATAATTTGTAAGTGATATACCAAATGTATCAGGTACATATAAAACCCTTTCTATTCTTCTTGTCTACATGTTTGGAGTAAGCCTCTGCAACACACACTACACATACATAACAACGCTTATATTATGTCGTGTGGAATGGCTTTCATGGTCCTACTACTGTGATACCCACAGAGCACATGGAGGTCCAGGTTGTCTCCGGTGTCGAGGACAGCTGGTCTGCATCTGCCATGTGCATTAATCCTGATTGGCCGTGTTTATCCAGGCTACATGAGACCTCGATGGCTAGAAGTGAATTTACAAGCTGACATAAACAATGTGAAGCCGGAGCTATGTGACAGCGTGCACGGCCAACCTAGCCTCCATCTGCATTAATATCTCCACATGTAAGCTCATCCCTGACTCATTCTTATATGTTGTGGCAAATTGTTGTCCCCTTCGAATTATTTTCCTTAACGTACTTACTTGGCTGTAATTAGAGCCAAATACTAGTGGACTCAATGGAACAACCCACATTCACAAAAAGCATTTTATAACATGAAAATGGGTAAGAGTGTTTTTGAACTTTTTGACTTTCAGCCTATTTCTATCATCACTTCAGCGCTGGGCCCTGTTTCCCCCCCGAAAAAACAGTGTCTTATTTTAGATGTTTTGCTCCTAAGACACTAGTTCTTATTTTTCAGGGATGTCTATTTTTCCATCAACAAAAATGTTACATTCACATTGAACAAAAAAAAAAAAAATCTACTTCTCTAACATCCTTAAACTACTACAAACTCAGAATTTCATGCTTATATTTCCTATGTGGACTTCACTTCGTATTAGAATCTATTGGCCATCTCCATAAATACCCTTCTTATCCTGGTGCTGCTGGTATCACATTTGCCAGCACAGAGACACGGTATTGTATCCTGAATTCTCCCCATGTCACAATCTTGCTGCAGCATCTAAAAACTTTCCTAATACTAAATTGTATGCGTGTGGGGAGCTATTCAATGACTATGCGCCGCAGGTCTTATTTTCAGGGAGGCCTTATATTTCTAAGCCTGACAAATTTGTCTAGTCTTCTTTCGGGGATGTACGTATTTTAGGGAAACGGGTATGAGATATCACCTGGCTACTGATGTACGTAAGTTTTTGCAGATTGGTGTGTCCTGTAGCTACATTGTTACCTGTCTGCTTCGGTAAGGACAATTTATCTTTAATTTTTTGCATTACAAATTAACAATCTGTTCCCACAATCCATAAACCACGTATATACTCGAGTATAAGCTGAGCTGCCGAGTATACGCCGAGTACCTCTAATTTTACCACAAAAAAACTGGAAAACCTATTGACATCTAGTATAAGCCGAGGGTGGGAAATGCATTGGGTCAACCAGACCCCACCAGTAGTCAACACACCACCTGCCAGTGTTACCCCACCCCCAGTAGTATACAGCCCCCTCGCCCCACTAGTATACAGCCCGGGCCTTGCCCCATAGTTACACCACAGCGCCTGCCCCCAGGTATACACGCACAGCCTGCCCCCGTCTATAAACAGCCAACCTGCCCCCCGTAGTATACAGCCCAGCCCTGCCCCCAGTAGTATACCCTCACTGCCCCAGTATTACGCCCAGCCACAGCCGATTGGGAGCCCCCAGTAGTATACAAGCCCGCCATGCCCCCAGTCAGTAGTACAGCACAGCACCCATGTGCGCCACTGCCCCCAGTAGTATACACACAGGCCTGACCCCGATTAGTACATACGTCACATGCCTCCCCCCGTGTAAACAGACACGCCTGCCCCATAGTATACAGCACAGCCTGCCCCCAGTAGGTATACAGCACCAGCTGCCCCCAGTAGTATACCACAGCCTGCCCCCTATCACGCTGCTCAGTATAATACAGCACAGCCCTGCCCACCAGTATAACAACAGCACACCTGCCCCAGTAGTTAAATCACAGCTGCCCCCAGAGTACGCCCCCTAGTATAGCCGTAGCCCCAGTAGTATACAGCCGTTCTCCCACAGAAAAAAGAAATAAGTTTATAATACTACGTGCGCCCCGATATGCGCAGCGCTGCTCCCCCCCCACCATGGCATCGCGGCCTCCTAGTCCTGCTTCGCTTCGCGGGCGCCGTCATTTTGTCTTCGCGGGCGGGCGCCTAGTAGACGCTCCGCTGCTGACGTCAATACTAGGCTCGCCGCCCGCAGAAGATGCAATGCGGCGCCCAGCCAACGCTGAAGAAGAGAACTGCCGGCAAGCCCAGAGAAGGAGTCGATGACATCGGGGGCACGCTGGCGCACGGGGCCACCGGTGGTGAGTATATAAGTTATATTCTTTTTTTAGTCAATTTTTAGTCAGTATTGGACTCGTGATAAGCCCGAGGGGACGTTTTTTCATTTCAGCCATTTTTTGTCTGAAAAACTCGGCTTGATACACGATAGATACGGTACATCTATGTGTTGCTTGGTGTGATTCCCAAAGCAAAAGTCATTCCCCCTAGAAAGAGACACACAGCATCATCCATCAATAGTGATCTCTTCCACAGCAAATAACATTGAATCATCTAGCATCATGCACAGGTGTAAGAATACAAAATAAAGTCTGTCCATCCATTCCACAGCCAGATGAGGATCCAACCAAGGCTGGCAGTGGATGCGGCTCGTATGCTTTGGAATAGTGGAGATCACCGCCGCCATCCAAGTACCCCCGCCCCCCCGTCAGTGGGTGTGACACACATTATCAAGTCTGAATGGGGGCCAAAATGTGAGATGAAAGAACTAAATATTCGACTTCACAATATCATTAGATCGTTTGTTCCAGTTTGCAAAAACTAAAGAAAAGTGGACAGTAAGGTTTGGGAGGACGATTCAAGTCGAATAGAAAGTCAAGAGAACTGGTACTCGATTGGTGCATACTTCCCATGGTCTTGGAAGAATCAATTGAAACAGGGATCTAGATCGGTTAAATCTTAGAAACTTTCAAGTCCGGTGGAGGAATCTTGATGATATTGGGTTTTTTCAACAGCCAAAGGTGTTGGATGGTTGACCAGATCGATGTGTTCTCGATGCTAGAGCTATTATGATATCCTCAGATTAGTTTCTTCATACCCATAGTACTTAGTGTTAAAGAGACCATACAACAATACACAACTCAAAGCATTTGCCAGATTGTAAGAATTTTATTCAATGACATAAATCCAATAACTGGATTGGGGTCTCTTTACTGTATTTCCTAGATCTACAGTATGTAGCATGATCCACGAGACTTTGGAACAATAATAGGTCTAATCACAGATAATCTCTGGGGTTGCCTGCTGCTTCCATCTCCCTAGATAGTTTTGCATCTAAAGCTCTTTTTCCAGCTAATAACTTCTTATGACCCAGGGGCCTCACCACATTACAGATCATATGTGACTGCACTGTAACATCCATTTATATATTTTTTATATCGCATCTGTCAGACGAGGCCCACTTTGGACAACCTGTGACTAATTTGTTGCCTAGTTCACCTTTCAACCTTGAAATAGGTCCATATGCTAAATCTTATTATTCCAGCTTGATTATTTGCAGAAAAAAATTCAAAAGGAATATTAAATTAAAGAATTTATCTTGACTTATATATACAATACTACATATACATCTCATTGACTTGTTATGTCCTGCAATACACTTTCGCTGTGTGCAGGCCCTACAGAAGAAACTGGTCAAAAACAAAAACAATAAAACACTAAGTACTTTATTTATAATACTATATTTAAGAAAGGGATTTCATATCTGTCCCAGGGCTTTGTCCTTGACACTGCTCTAGCCTTGGATAGTTAATCATTTACCTCATTTAGGTCATATCCCCCCTAGGAATAACACCATCCATGCTTCAAACAAGTGCAGGCAGATTAAGAGGTGCATATGTTCCCTGCCTCGTGGCACACAAACTTTGTCATGTAAAATGTAGGATGATGTGAGAACGAGCCCTGTATCCCTCCCCTCCTCTCCGTCCAACCTTTATTGGCCTCCATTGGTGATGTTCTCCCCTGTCACATCCCGCATGAAGGTAGGACGGGAAAGCCAAGCGGTCACTCAGGACTCCAGACAAACATCTTGTCAGTACAATGGGAGGTCAGGAGTGTGCAGAGACGTGTACACAGGGTGGTGGCGAAAGTGCAATCTCATGGACACCCTTCAACGTGACACAGCCCTTGTATACTGGCCACCACCGAGACAAGCTCAACAGGGGTCCCCCGCACCCCCCCAAATAATCCATTGCTAGATACCACAATTCTCTGGTGACCCTTTAGTGAAAACGAAAAGAACAGCCTAGTACTACGCTACAAAGGACCTTTCAAGGGACCCCTTTTTCAAAAGTCAGCCCCCCACCCCACCCATTTCTAGACTGACCGATAAGGTGGGGCAGATTTATCAAGTTTGTCTGAAAGTCAGAATATTTCTAGTTGCCATGGAGCCAATCACAAGGCTCAGCGTTCATTTTAACAGTGGCCATGATATTTTAAAGAGGATCTGTGATTGGTTGCCATGGACACTAGAATATTCCGATTTCAGACAGCTTATAAATCTGGCCAATAGTGTTAATCAAGTGCAAGGTCTAAGTAAGGCAACAAACTGAAAATATCAGGTTTCTAAACAATCATCTAATAATATCCTTTATTTATATACCACACACAGATACACAACGCTGCACAGGAGTTTTGCCACGGTCCCTAGTCCCCATGGCTCTCACATTCTAATCACCTACCAGTAAGTTTTTGAGTGTGGGAGCACTGGAGGACCCTGAGGAAACCCACGCAAACAACGGAGAGAACTACAACGTTTTGTCAGATATTGACCCTTGGGACTTGAACGCCGGACCCAGCACTGCAAGGCTGTAATGCTAACCACCGAGCCACAAAAAACCACCACCCCACAACCGTCTTAACATGGAAGTCTATGGGCAGTGGAACCTGCAAACGGTATAATAATGTATTGGATTTTATAAAACCATTACTACTTATGTTTATTGGCACTCACATCACTTTCAGGGCTCGTGGTAATTAATTATATTGGTCATGTTAATCTTGACAGGACTATATCTATATTATTTTATCATATTATATGGGCGGTCATCATTAGCCTATTAGTGTTTAATATGAGAGACAGTTGGTTCTCTCAGGGTGTGCATAGAAATCATAACAATCGGATTTTTTTAATAACTGGTATTATTCCTTCATATGTTGAATGATAGTGTATGCTGTGAGTGGATGAGTATTGTGTCACCGCTTATGTTTACGTTATTTTTCCTGATATCTTACATTCTGGCTAAGGTTTAGCCCCTTTTTTCTCCATGCTTTTTTCATAGTTCATCACTTATATATATTTTTTTGTATTAGAAAACTGATTCATTTTTAGATTCATGGGTCTAGCTTCGTATTTTTTATGTGTTGTTGTTTAAGAATCTGCAAACAAAATTGAATTAATGAGATCTCAGGTATATTTTTTTTTAAAACAAAGGATCATAGCCCAAATAGTATAACTAAAAAGTGGAAGTGTAAATCTGCTTGCAAGATCCACACATACAAATTGTGCTATTTTTGTCAAATTTACAATCTGATCTTCCTTCAGATACCCTAAGGCCTGAGACGCGCAAACCGCTGTTGTCTGTGAATCATGGCCGGTGGGCTGGCTGAGGAGGGGCTTCAGATCATTATCGTGATATATTATGCTGTGTTGCTTTTTTTTCCCATGTGGAACAATATGCTCTGAATGTAAATCATGAGTTCAGTTTAGCAGTGTTTTCCGTTGGGAGGTTTGTGGCGGCTCGCTCCTTGCATCATATATCACTATGAGGCCATAGTGTTTGGGTCACCAAATGGTCTAGATTCCCAGACCGATTGAGGATCACACTCCACATATACAGTTGTTAAAATCGGTGTCTCTCTGCTTCTCCATAAAATGGCTCCTTTGCTATATATAAAGATTATTATAGTGCAACTTATCCATAGATTACTTTTCTGCTAAACCAGACACCAAAGTTAAAGTGATTGAGCTGCATACCTCACACAAACATGATGGATTGGTGCGTTTTTTGGAAGAAGAAAAACATTTTAATGTAATTTGACAACCACCCCTTTGTATCATTCTACACCCCTTTTTTAAATAACACTTACTTTTATACGAGATACAGGAAAAAAGGTAATGGAGTTTTGTCCAATCTTGATATTATTGGTATTTTTGTAGGATTGTTATGAATATGACCGGTGTAGTTCCAAGCGCTTCCATGCACCGGCATATATGTAGCAGTACAACCCGTACATGTAAAAGGAAAATAGGAATGAAGAAAAGGGGCCGTTCCTTTATGCCGCCTCCTTTCGTACATTAGAAGGACATAATGCGGCACACGTCTCATAGTATTTCGGCTGCACTATTTTCAAATTTCCTGAGTTGGCCTATTTACTCATTGCAACGTATCTTTAGTTTTTTTTTTCCCCCCTTTGTTATACATGTAAGAGTTTGCTGTTTAGAGGTCTCAGTTTTTGAGACTTTTTTGTGGTGTGCGACTTTTTGGTCCCAAATAGCAGCCCCCAAAAGTAAGTGTGGGTCTAGCATGCTCTGCTTTGGGACTTTATTAGGCGAAAGAATGAGACAATTTCCGAGCCTTACGGCTCACATGAACAATCATCTGGATTACATTACAAAGATACATAACGACATCTGCACTAAATCCTTGAGGCATGAACTTTATACGCTGCTCTGGATTCGCGCTGCGATGGCGCTCGGAAAGTTATTGTCTTTTGGCAATAAACTTACCCTGTACCACTCCTCCGTCTGAATATGTGCACCACAGGGTAAAGTACTGTAGTACATATTATATGTGTGTAATATAAGGGAGGAACACGACTGACACTCTACTTTATATGATAAATTGCTTTATGTCAACATTTTTTCAATTTTTATTAACTTCAGGGCAGGAGAATGTTTTACTCCAATTCGCTGGTCTTTCTTATAAATGGAAGGAGAAGAGATCCATTCACCCACCACCCCCGAAAAGAACAATGTCTCATGGTCACTAACCCAACCGATAACATATCCTACTCTGATTGTGGCCCTCATCTATGTCTGTCATTACTTTCCCAAATGTCCTGCAGAACACAACCTAATTTACACTCCGGAGTAGATCACTTGCCAAGAGGGTCTATTTATCATGGGGAGATTCCCATAGAATCAGTAAGATCCCTTCCACACTTGCGTTTTCAGATCACGTCAGCGTCGGATCAGGGTGCGATCAGGGTTTGGTCAGTGAAAAACTGACATTTTTAATCTGAGTTCAGTCAGTTTTCAGTCAGAGTTGTTCAGTGTCTCAGAAGAACTGGCTCTATCTTTTCTACTATGCAATTGATGGCGTGAAAAAAACGCACTTGCAGCACTTGCATTGGACTTGCAGTGGTGGCAATGCGTTTTTGATGCGTCTCCATAGACTTGTATTTGCGTTTTCACACGCGGGACTTGCAAGTAGAGCATGCTGAGATTTAAACACATTTAAATGAAAAAAATATGCAAGTCTGAAAAAGCCCATTGATTACACTGGGTCAGAGTGCAATGCAAGTTTTGCACGTCAAAAGCACGCGCAGAACACGCGCGTGAAAAACGCAAGTGTGAAAGTAGCCTAAGATTTTCAGATGTGGAAAACAATCCTGCATGCCTGATACTCCCATGTTATGTATACACGTGCTTTCATATCTAATCTGTTATTTATCTACCCAGAATTCACACACCTTCAAACCGCATCTGTTCCCTTGTGCCTCCGATAACAACAAGTACCAAGGTTCACTCATCTGAAGAGACCTTCCGAACACCCTCTTTTACTGAGATAAGAGCAAGGAGTGTAGACTCCTCTGATACGGTCATACCCTTTCAGCGGTTGTAAACAACCTTGAACACCAATCCCCCAGAACCTGAGGCACAAAACGACAATTGTTTCCATCTACTCGGACATAACAAGACTTCACCTATGGCCACCAAAAGTCACAACAACTGAGCTGACCTATCTGCCCTTCTCATACATGGCATACACAGGCCGATGAGTATAGGGAGGCTATATCTGCCATAAGCCACATTTAGGTGTCTGTATTTACCTGGATAATAATAATTCCATTATTTATATAGCGCACACCGATTTCGCGGCGCTGCACAGAACTTGCCAAATCAGTCCCTGTCCCCAATAGGGCTCACAATCTAATCAACCTACCAGTATGATTTGGAAGGGACTTGAACCCAGGACTCCAGCACCGCAAGGCTGTAGTGCTAACCACTGAGCCACCGTGAAACTTTCAGGATGTCTTAGACACATAAACAGCTACCAACCGGTTGTTTTTCCCGAACGTCACAAACAATTACAATGATGTCCAACCCTAATAACTGGGAGTGTCTTAAACTGTGTACATAAACGGCCTTTAAGGCGTCCATGGGGGTGGATAGACCTCACCGGCATACCACTCCGGCTTGAATTAGGACTAGCACTTTACATCATCATAGGCTACCATCAGCAGCTGCCAGCTAGCAGTTGTCCTTTAATGTTGTATCAGACCTCAATTAGGTCAAAACTGAACCTCCTTGTGACTCTTCTCCACCTCCTTGACTACTTTAGGTCATTTGAATACAGTGCTCAAAGTTCTTTTTCTAATCAATGCTAAATCTTCCAGAATATAGAATGATATGTTTATAATTCTCTAACCATTCTGGCAGTTTTATGGGCCTAAATCCTCATGACAGGTTCCCTTTAACATGATTGTAATACTAGACACAGCCACTGACAAGAATGGTGTAAGAAAAAGAAGCAGATCCAAGATAGTCACTTGACTAGTTGTTTTGAATTATTTGTTAATTTGGTGATTTTTTTTTTTCTACGTGTTGTGGGACACACTGTGCAAAGCTGATCACAACCTGCCGACATGTCCCATGCTTACTTGTGAGAAATTTGGATATTTTGGAAATATGGAAGTTATAATAGGGGGAACCTTATCTAATGCCAAGAATACATTTATAGGCATATTTATTATAGTCTGCTTTATTTCATCCTTGTTAATGCTTTTTGTCTTGTGTAGTGGTAAAGCAAGCCTCATTAAAAATGTCTAGTATTGAAAACGTTGCCAGACCTTCGTAGAGGCGGCAGTCCTCTAGGAAGACAGGAAATATGGTGTGTGAAAATAGTTAGGTAAAAAAATCCATATGGTATAGATGGTTGCCTTTAATGCGTTACCTTGTGCAGCTCCCATCACTGGGAAAACATCCCAATATGTCAGCTAAATAGGCAGCTTGCAGCATACACATCTTCCATCCTCTCCATTGTTTAGCCAGGAGAGGAGGATAGGACACATCCGAGCTAGGTCATTCAAAACCCACAACTTGGTGGGAACTGAATGCCTACCAATGTCTTTTAAGGCCTGTACCGGCATGATGGGGGTGGGGGTTTTATGGCCACAGCTTCTGTTCTGGTGGAGGTTTTCCCTACTGATAAATTCATACCTGAAGGAGAAATCTGGATTGGTTGTATATTCTCTCATATCTTGAGTCCTGCAGACGTTCTCATATCATACCCAAACTATTCAAATCTTGAGAATAGGTCCATACTTAACTGTATGTATCAGGCAATAAAGTAACATCCCACAATGGAACCTTCGTGAAATACTTAATGTTTCTTCTATCTGTTTCAGGGTGAGGCGTCAGAGGCAATCCGGAGGGAGCAGATGGGTGTGCAAAGCAGTCGTCATGCTCATATCCACACTGGATTCGGGCCGTAGGGTGTATTGGGGCGGGAGCTGCTCTTAGTCATACTGATGATCTCCACCTCTTGGCATCCCACTGGGGCACACACTCTGCAGGGCAAAAGAAATGGGTTAAGCAAAGATTTTATCAAGGTTTCCCCATTTTATACCAACCTATAATATTATCATTAATATTCTGGCATATTCTAATGTACATATAATGGTGGATTGTAGTTAACCTCCTGTCTCCAACATCTCAACCACTTTTAGGTTTCTTTTATCTTTCTTTTTACTACTACTCCACTTCACTTTTAAACTTTTAAAGGGTATTCCCATTTCAATCAGCAAATTAAAGTTATTGTATGTATTATAAAACAGTTAATACAACTTTCCATATCTAATCGTATCATTCTTCCACGGCTCTCTAGATCTCCTCTGCTGCTGTCATTCTTGAAGCTTCTTGTTTTAACTTTGAGCATAAATCTGACCATGGTCCACAGCTGCACAGATCATTAGTATCACAGAGTAATCAGAGTCGTGTGATATATACAACAAGCCTTGCATCGGTGTGACCATGGCAAATTCTGTCCACCAAGTAAACATAGACAAGCTTTCTATGAATGATGAACACAAGCAGATTCTAAAAGCCTTACGAATTTATACAGAAGCATATTGGAAAGTTGTATTACCTTTTAATATACATACCCTAACTTAATTTGCTGAAATGGGAATTCCCCTTTAATAAAAGTTGGAATAAACAAACAAGCTACACAAAGGAACATTCAATGTGTTTTTGCTACAGACATATATAGTTTTTAAATCCTTGGTTTAAGCATAGAAGATTACCCTGTGTCCCTAAACGTATCCCACTATTGTACATAAAATGGAAATACATTCCTTGTTCCTCTCCTTCCACGGAAGGAAAGTAGGAAAGTCAACATTGCAGTAGCAGTGGTTGGCTGCTTGGCAGATGTAAGGGTTGTTAGGGCGTTTCCTTTGGTGACCGAGTGTCACAGATGCCGTGATGGTGCTATACAGTGGCTCCATCCCCCAGCGCTCCCAATGACCTCTGCCTGAGCATAAACCTTGCTACATGGTATTTAGCTGAATGTTGGTGCAAAAAAGTTATGTGATGTTAGCCTACATAGCATAGTACAAAACCAAAACAAGAAGCATGAGGGATTTTTTTTTGTGGGATAATTGTACTTCCTAATGCAACGCGTGATATACAAGCAACGTAGAGGGCCTGGAATTCAGAATAGCCTGAATTTAAAATAGGAAATATATTGGTTTGTGTTTTTTTTCTACAGGTTTTTTTCTACATTTTTTTACAGAAGTTTACATTCGTAACACTTAAATATTAACCGCTTATTGTATAGGTAAAGTACAACACCCAACCAGCAATCCACTTGAGATTTTTCAGGTTTTATAACCTTGTTTGCCTCTTTAAAAGTGTGGCTTCACATGTACCGATTTTTCAGACTAATAAGGTGCTTATCAATAACGGCCTGCCAAGTTGTCTAGGGTCATATATAAGGCCGCACCGGATCGTAGGGGGCAGCGCCCCTTTTTAAATGAAGAAAACCAGACCGTAAAGACAACTTTATTTCAACACTTTCAAATTACTCTCAACTTGTTCATTGGTATTGTAAAATCACACATTTACTTTTTCAGTTCACGATTGGACGATTTCTCGGCATCAAGCATCTCGGTCTTGTCCCCCCTCCACATCATGCATATCCGAGTCGGTCTGGTTGCTGATGCTAGCTCTTCAGTGATGATTTCAGCCTTTTCTGAAAGCTGGGATACACTGGAGACTGTACCTTCTTCCAGCAATCCAGTCCACTACACATAGTTGGTGATATGTGTCACCACTCTCATCGCATTTGCTCCTATTCAGATCGCAATTTAAACTCGAACTGACTTTTTGACAACCGATAGCTAGTGGCTGAGCTCTTTGGTAATCCACCCATAATGACATCAGGCTCCGAGTATTTTTCTTTTTTTTATTCTTTTCACTTGGGCTTTGACAGTGTCGGTCACATGGGCAACTCATAGAGGTCACAGACCAATAGGGATGGATATCTGTGAAAAAAGCCATCCGGTCTCTAGATGTAGACCTCCTCCCTCAGCCACTCACTCAACCTTCTCCTTGTCCATCCGCCCTTTGGGTTTATCCTTGATGGAGGACACCAGCAGGAAACTTTTCTTTTGGCAAAGTCTTCCTCTTGAAAATGACCATGGGGTGGCGCTTTCCGGCCCATTAGACTGACACGCGAACTACAGTTGAAGATGAGACTCTAGTTTCCTGTGGTATGTATAAGATCTGTTCTGTCCCTCATTTTCTCACAGTACAGTTACACAGGGATGTCAAAGTAAGGGCGCGACCGTCAACCTTGTTAGGTGTGGTATTCTGTTTGATATTCTTTTATTTTTTAATTATGCAGTAGGTTTGGAAATGGCAGCTTCTCTTCATAAGCCTTTGGCATTGTGGCCGGACAGTAGTACCAGGTGGGGATGAAGAAATTACACCTTTTCATAAAACGAAGCAACATAAAGGACTCCTCGAAGGCTTTGATCTCCACTCCACGTCACGTGCCAACGTTGTGGTTTTGAGTCTTACAGAAACAATGGAGATGCTTCTATCTGCAGTTCTCTGGTTCCATAAACCCACTGTTCGATCTTGTACTCCATGTGGCCATCTTGTTTTGTTTCCGCTCCCTCCACTTAATGAACCACTAAATGTTAAATTCTCTCGCACGCTCCCTATTGACATGCTCTATATGCATGACTTGTAGCTTTAACTAAATCTGCATCAAAGCATGTCTCTTTGTCTCTAAACAGGAGGGTTTTGAGGTAGTGGGTATTAAAAAAAAAAATTGTTACATGACCTCATATTAATGCCAAAACGCAATCTTCCATGGGGCTCTTCCAACGCACATACTGCGCTCAGTGAGGCTCCTGACTACATTGTCCCGTAATGCTTAATCCATTGTTGTTGCAATATAAGGCGGCCATCGAATAGAGGTGCACTTTGATTTCTGAGAAAATCTTAGATTTTTGTGTGCGCCTTATAAAAAAAACTGAACTTTGGAACAGCTGAAAGGTTTTTCAATGGGGACAAGCTGACTACCCCTATGGGAGCATAATGGTGCAAACTAATGACTGTTCAGACTATGACCACTAGGGTTCCAGAGATTGGAAACACATCACTGCCCTTACTGTTCACATCATGATACTGCCATACGCAAAGGGTTATCACACAAGCACTTCAATTTATTTGTATGCCACACATATATGTATTCCGTGTTGGGAAAAAATTTGTGTGTAAAATATTGTTTGTACAAAAAAAAAAAAAAAACAACAAACTACATATAAGGGTATTATCATGCTTCATTACAAGACCTAAGTTTGCATTTTTTCCCAAATTCCCCCAAATCCCCTGGATGTAAAAGTCCCACATTTGCATCGGATAAAATGAAGGACCTCACATGACATCCAGAGAACTTTTGTGTTCAGCTAAGTGCAAGATATTTTAGGCATCTGTTTCCATTTTTCCATTCCTTCCTCACAAAACCTCTAACACAGGTGTAAAACAAAGCCTAAACATCATAGAAGGGAAAATACTACTTTCCCTCTAATGTCAAGCTAGAGACTGTCAGAGAAAAAGAATTGGAACACCATGTACATGGACATGCACACGATAGTTACAGCTTGGATCTTTCTGTGGATGTGAATTTTAGAAAGTTTGATTTTGTCGAGGCAATACGTTCCATTTAGTCCCTAAAAGGGATAAAATGAGAAAACCCCATCTTTTTGTTATGCAATTTCTCCCGAATTAGAGACCCCTCACATGCGACTCACGTTATGGGCGTCACACGCGAGGCGCGAGAGGCCGGCATTTACCGTAGTGTTTTTAATTTTTTTTTCTGGACACACTTGTTGTGATCTATAAAAATATTTGTTTTTCTAAAAATAATAATAACCTTTATTTATATAGCGCCATCAATTCCATAGCGCTTTATACAAAAAAATCATAGGGGACATATCAATATAATATTACATTACAGAGTACAAACATCATATGGAACAAAACGAGTGAGGGTTTTTATGTTAATGTGGCCATGTGAGGGTTGCGTAGTAGATGCATTTTTCATTGGTAATGATTGGGGTGGCTTGGTAACGAATTTTTTTACTTTCTTTTGGTGTTTACATATCCCAGGTAACCACTTGTTCTACCGTCAGTACCATTTTTGTACGATCCTAAAAAAATTTTTTAATCACTTTTTACAGTAATACTAACTCCTCGAGTATAAGCCGAGGCCCCCTAATTTAAACACCCAATACCTGTGAAAAACCTATTGACTTGAGTATAATCCAAAGGGTTAGGATGTGCATTGGTCACAGCCGTCCAGTATATAGTCTCTGCAACCCCCGGTAGTAACGCCCTCCCCCAGCGGATGGAGCTGCCCCGCCCATTCGTGGGCGCCAGAGCACCAGTATGTCCGTATATTTTTATTTTAAAGACTATGTCAAGCCGAGGTTTGTTTGTTACACATGTTTTGTGCTGAAATCTCGATAACAATCATACTTTTTGGTGTTTTTTTCCACATTAAACAACATTTTGTTTTAAATTGGTCATTACGGACGTGGGCGATATTATTTAGGAAGGGTTTTATGGTGATTTTCGGTTTTTTAATTTTATTGTCGCATTATATGTACGTGCTTTTGGGCTTGAAGTAAACCCCTGAATGTTGCCAGGTGTTTTTTATTTCCGTTTTGTGCTCCGCCCGCCTCAAAGTCGAACTTTAACTTTTCTGTGTCGAGCTGTGAGGGCTTATTTTCTCTGCGTACAACTTTTAACTTCTCATTACATTATTTATTTTTTCCTACGCCGGGTACATCGAATTGTGGCAAAACTGGCAAAGAAAGACACTTGTGTCACTTTCTTAATGAGCTCGTGTTTATGACTTTCACTGTGAGCGACAATTTCTGTCTATTTTATACCAACATGTTGGGTATACAGGGGGGGAGATTAAATTTTTAAGTTTTTTTTTTACTTTTGTTAAACATTTTAAAATTTTTAGACCCCGCTAGGTACATTCCGTAGATGTCGATCCGGGGGGGGGGTGTCCTACCATATACTGCAATACTACTGTATAATAGTATATGTCTTTTACACGGATTCATTACAAGGGTCTGCCTGCACCTTGTAACAATCTGCAGAGAACATACGTGTTTTTTTAAATTAGACCGAGGTGGATGGCAACCGATTGCCGCTCCCTCGATGATGTACTACCAAGATGATTGCACCCACAGCCGCCTGTCTTTTAATTCTGCCACAGCAATTAAAGGGGTTACCGATAACCACCCATATCTGCTAGCGGGTGTTAGCGGGGATTTTTGCTGCAATATCAGCAAATCCCATATCTGTATACACATCTTAAACACAGCATTAAGCTGCTCTGCACAACAGTTTAATATTTGTTTTGCAGCCCGTGTGTTATGTTTGTGTGTTGTGTGTGTGATGTTCCACTGAATGTGTCGTGACACAAAAGAAGTGGCAAAACACGGCAGGGATAGGACCCAGCTTTTTTTTTTTTGGCGGCTCGGGTATTCGGGACAAACAAATGGGTTGCGGAAAACCACAGAGGTGTGGTAATGAGCCCAAAGAATCTAATATTGTCCGTGGTCTATCCTGTTAATAATAACAATAATAATCTTTATTTATATCCGCGCGGGGCATCAAATTCCGTAGCGCTTTTATAACAATCATGGGGACATATACAACTACTTTACATTACACAAGAACCAACAGTCCATATGGACACTAGAGTGATGGCCCTGCTCACAAGAGCTTACGTCTTTGAGATGAGGGGTGACACAAGAGCTTGTGTAGTCCTATGAGGTGAGGGGGTGACACAGAGCCTACAGTCTATGAAGGATGAGGGTGTTTACAACCAAAGAGGTTGTATAATGGGCCAGCCATTCTTTATAAGGAGCAATATAAAATAAGTAATAAATAATTTATTAAATCGAAAAATTTTATTTAACTTTTAATCCCCAGGGTCCTTGTGAAAAAGACTGCAAGAACCTGGAGCTTGGTAAAAAAAAATACTGCGTGGTTGCTCCAAACTAAACAACGGGAGGATGACATTGGATGGATTAAGTAAAGGGAGGAGTGACATTTATGCAGTTATCTGTTCAATTAAGGGGTAGTTTCAAAGACAAACATAGAGTGGAATTTCATCACCAACTGGGCACATTGATTGTGCAGTCCCGATACTTCCCCCGCAGCGCACAATGTGCCATATACTACATGTTAATTGATGTTTACTCTACATCAGGGGCCCCATACAGCCGTGATAATTTCCCCCTAGTGGTTTTTCTGCATGGAGCCTTAACGCACATTCAAAGCCGACTTTTTCACTCAACTTTCCTTAAATGAAATCTACAATAAAATGAATGATAAGCAGGGACAAACCGTGGCTCATAGATCAGGCAGTTTACTGTAGAATTACCTTCTATTTGTTATCCTCTTTTTCCTTCTAAATTCACCTTTAACGCAACGGGAGGGACAATCGCATTTGTGTTTCCACTGAACGATAGCCACCACTGTTTTAGATTTCAGTGAAATGTATATAGATCAGGCCAAGTCCTCCCTGTTGCTTCGAATTTGCGCGTTTCAAACACAATTCCAAGCCACTGTGAAAGCAGCCTACTAGGAACCATTCATATTTATAAACAAAACAAAAAAAAAAAAAAAAAAAGGATCGCATGTTCCCCAATATACGGTCACACGACATCAGCCTTCATGGAACAGGGCTCAATAGTAGATAGTACTGGAGGTCAGTGTTATATAAATTTCCGGAGAGGGAGAAATGGATAAAAATAGACATAGTGAGGTTGTGGTGTAGGTACGGGTATCCCCTCACCTGTGATTGAGAAGCATCTTTAAATGGCAGCTTTCTCTTCACTCTTGTAGTGGTTTGGCATCTTCCTTTGTTGTGGTTCTGGTGTCAGGCACTTGGATATCACCGAGCATGCTGGGTGTATCATGGTCAGCCTCCTCCCAATTTCGGAGGCGTCCGCTTGGGCATGAGTCAGCGTGAGATGCAGCTGTCCATGCACTGAGGCTTGAAGAACCCCTGGTCTGGTAGACAACATAGATAACCAGGCCTGTCCTGGCCAGGCAAACATAACTATAATACCGCTGATAGCCCTGTGTGAGACACAACGCATCACAGTCAGTAAAATTAACTGATTACAGAGAGCAATAGCATTTCACATCATTCACGACTTTTATGTAATATAAAAATATATTATAAACATAAAACCCACAATCAAAGTATAAGGAGGACATCACGATGTAACAAGTTTGTCTTATCCTGGGAAAGCTGTGTAAACAAAAAAATTATACGTTTGAAAAATGTATCAAACTTTTTACTCTGAATGACAGATAAGATCTTACAAATCTTACAATTAAGCCATGCCACCAGCAAGGGCAGCAAAACGCGTAGTCACAGACAGCATACACCAGAAAAAATGGGAAAAAAAAGCAGCCCCACACTTGTCCACCTACACATGGCCACATTTTAATTCAAGTGGGCGCCGTTTCTGGGCTTTGCAGGTTCTTGTCATGCAAACTGCCTGACATGTATGTTAAGAAGTGTCCGAAAACACATGTTGTGAAGCCCGCTGCACTAATAACCTACCTACCCGATGCGACACCAATTTCTTTTCTGCATCTGCAGGGGGGCGTTCCAGGTTCTCATCTGAGTTTAAAGGGGTTATCCGGGTTTAAAAATTCTGGGGCCGGGCTGGGGCAGGCTAGTTTAAACAGGCTAGTAAATTAAACTTTACTTACCTCCTCAGGCGCCGGCGATTCCCGTGCCGGGTCCCTTCGATCCGTTCCCCTGTTTTTTTGTTTGCACGAAGCCCGCGCCCATGAGCTTCCGGTCCGGGGTGTGGCCGCTCCCCCATCCGCCCGATCTCTCAGCAGTGTAAGCGCTGGGAGATGTGCGGATGGGAGCTTCCGCCGTCCGGAATCTCCCTGTGCAACCTTGTAATGGAAAACGGCGACAGAGAGACCGGCCGCGGTCGCGGGACAAAATCGGTGGCGCCAGACGAGGTAAGTACATGTTTTATTATTTTAAATAGCCCTCCCTCAGCCCGGCCTCAGTTATTTTTAAAACCCGGTAACCCCTTTAACATGCAAAGTCTGACACAAAATGTCTTGCATGCCCCATGTTAAGGCCGCTCCAAAGTGGTGCACATCTGCCAAAGCTGTGGCAGGGGCGCCAGATTCATGGACAATCGTGCGCACATTCCTGAACCATGCTGCCCCTACACAGTACATAGTAGCAGTGTGCACGTTTTTTATTAAATGTGGGCCAATAGGTTTCTGGGCGTACAGACTCCATCTGAGCCTAGGCCAAAAACTCTAAGAACTTATCTACTGCAGATTTACAATTCAATAATTTGGCATACTTGACCAAGCAATATCACGTGACATATTATTCTGCAAGATGAAAACGTGAATGTGATCATCGGGAGCAACTGTTTGTATTCCATTACACCTTTTCAAACCGTCCGTTACAAACACCCCCTGCTTCATCATCCTGTCCTGTGGGCCACCGCCTGGCCCCGTGCATCAACCCTGTAAAAACTTGTGCCCTCCCTGGCCAATTTCCTTTTCGTTCATCGTCCCCTGTACTGTGGGGGCCCCCATCCCCGCGCGCAAAAACGTCCCTGTTAACTGTGCCCCATCCCCTGCGCGCCCCTCGTCCCCCCCCCTGGTTTTACTGTGGACATACCTTGCGTCGCCCATATCCGTCTGGTACTGTGACCCCCTCCCCCTGCGCCGCATCCCGTCCCCCTTAACACTGTGACATCCCTGCGCGCATCGTCCCCCTGTACTGTGACATCCCCTGCGCGCATCGTCCCCCCCTTAACTTGGTGAAACCTCCCCCCCTTGCGCGCAATCGTTTCCCTGTTAACTGTTGCAAGTCCTTCCCGCGCATCGGCCCCCCCGGTACTGTGACCCAATCCCTGCTCGCCAAATCGTTCCCCTTTCACTTGGGGGGGAACATCCCCCCCTGTCGCGCAAATCGTCCCTGGTAAACTGGTTGACCATCCCCCCCCCTGCGCGCAATCTGCCCCCCTGTTACTGTGGGAAACTCCCCCCCTGGCCGCGCAATCGTCCCCCCTGTTCCCTGGGTTGACTCCCTGGCCGCGCATCGTCCCCCCCCCCTGTACTGTGGACTTCCCCTGCCCTGCGCCATCGTCCCCCCCCCTGTACTGTGGGGGACAAATCCCCCCTGCCCCGCGCAATCGCCCTGTACTCTTGTTGGGGCCCCCCTCCCCTCCTGCCCGGCCAAATCGTCCCCCGTGTACTTGAACCCAAATTCCCCTGCGCGCATCCCGTCCCCCCTGTAACTGGTGGACCATCCCTGTGGGCCGCGCATCGTCCCTGTACTGTGAACTCCCCCCCTTGCGCGCATCGTTCCCCCTGGTACGGTGAACCCAATCACCCTGCGCGCAACTCGTCCCCCCCTGTTACCTGGTGACCATCCCTGGCGCTAAATCGTTCCTGTTACTTTAAACTTTGTACATCAACTATCACTGCGCGCATCCCGTCCCTGTTACTGTGGAACATCAAACTACTTGCGCGCAATCGTCCCCTTGGTTACTGGTGACATCACTGCGCGCCCTCGTCCCCCCTGGTAAAACCTGTTGGACATCCAACTGCCGCGCATCGCCCTGTAAACTGTGGGGACATCAACTTTTACTGCCCCCCGCGCACATCGTCCCCTGTAAAAACTGGGTGGACATCCCACAACTGCCGCTCAAAATCCGTCCCCCTGTACTGGGTTGGACATCCACTGCGCGCATCGGTCCCCTGGTAAAAACGTGACAGGTCAACAAAACCTCAACTGCCGCGCACTCCGTCCCCTGGTACTGTTGGACATCCATGGGCGCCATCGTCCCCCTGTACTGTTGCCATCCACTGCGCGCATCGTCCCCCCCCTGGTACTGGTGGGGAACATTCCCTTGCGCCTCAATCGGTTCCCCCTGTACTGTTGACCCCAAAATCACTTTGCCGCGCAAAAAAATCCCGTCCCCCCTGTACTGTGACAAAATCAAACCTTGCTCGCCTCGTCCCCTTGTACTTGTTTGGGGCCATCCCAACTGGCGCGCAAATCGTCCCTGTCCTGGGGGGTGGGGTGGGGACCCTCCAATTGCGCGCATCGTCCCTGTAACTGTTGACAATCACTGCGCGCAATCAAAACGTCCCCCCCCCCCTGTTTAACTGTGACCAATCACTGGGCGCCGCATCGTCCCCTGTTACTGTGTGACATCAACTGCGCGCATCGTCCCTTAAAACTGTGGACATCACTTGGCGGCCCGCATCGTCCCCCCTGTACTTGTGCCATCACTGCGCGCATCGTCCCCCGTTTACTGTGACCATCCCTGCCGCGCATCGTCCCCCCCTGTTTTAAAAACTTGTGAAACCCATCCTGGCGTGGCAAAATCGTCCCCCTGTACTGTGGGGCATCCCTGCCCGTTGCATCGTCCCCACTGTATGTGACAAAAGTCCCCTGGGCCGTGGCAATCCGTCCCCCCCCCTGGTACTGGGGGTGACCATCCCCCTGCGTGCTCGTCCCCCCCTGGTACCCTGTGGACATCCCTGCCCCGTGCATCGTCCCCTGTACTGTGACACTCACTTGCGGGCCCATTAAAATCATCCCCGTAAACTGTTTAGTTTGGAAGGAAGGTTTCCCATCCATAAATTAATTATTCAGAAAATGGGTTTACTTCGTTATACTACAAAAAAACTCATATGAAACTACCGGTAAAAGTCCAATCAAAAAATGAATAAATCTTTTATTTGGTAAACACTTGTTTACGGCAAACCTAAACAATACACTTACACTCCCCATCTATTTGGGCTAACAGTGAAATCCATGAAAGCAACCCACTTTCCTGCCAACTAGGTATGGGGTTGTTGGTGGGTAATAATATAATATATTTATATATATAATATATATTATTATATATATATAATATTAATATAATCTATAAATTGCCTGGATTGGATTAGCAAACGTTTTGGGCTACATTTTTTTTAAAAACAAAGTGTTTTTTTAACAACTAAAGAAATTATTCATTTTTTAACATTGAATTTTTGTTTCAATCCCTGTACTGTGGGACCATCACTGGGTTGGTTGCCAACTCAAAATCCCCTGTAACTTGGGTTTTGACATCCCCCTGGGAATTATAATACGTGAAACCAATCCAATTGTTCAAAAAACTATAAATTCTGTAAACTATTAACATCATAGTAAGCCTTAAGTTTTTCTGTCCTCGGTAAAAAAAAAAATACAGCGAAATATTTTTTTTTTTAACTCCAATCCACCTTTATACAATAGTAAAAAAGTTTTTTTTAATTTTTATTTAAATGTTTTTTTTTCCCAAAAACCTATCCCACAAACTAATGAAAAATGAATTTAATCAAAAATCGAATTAACCACCCTGCCTTCCAAAAATTTTGGAAGAACATTTTGGGGGGTGGGGTTTTTTTTTTTTGCAGGGTGGGGGGGTCCAAAGGGCAATTGGAACTTTTCAAAACACGGGAGGAACAATCGCCCCCCCCCCCTCCGGCCCCCCCCCCCCCCCCCCCCCACCCCGTTCCGGGTGTTGTTTTTTTTTTAAACTGCTGAAAAGCTTAAGTTAATGTTTTTCATAATCCATGGAAACACAACAGAACAAAGCCCTCCAGCTCCCAGAACTTCAACAACCCCTAAAAATTGTCCCCCTTCAGAAAGGACTGTACTGAGCTGTTTTTACCCAAAAGTAATCCCTCAAATACAGACTGGGAGCCCCCAAAGCTTCCTATGGCTTCCACCTTGGGTGTAGAACTCCCAACTGGAACCCATTGAAGGAAACCCACTTTTTTTTTGGGAACATTTGGGGTTGCTCCCCTAAGGGCTTGGGTTCACTTTTTCCCATAGGAGATAACAAAGGAAAAATGAACAGCGCTGAGCCCCGACCTCATCCATTTCCTTTTGTACAAGATCCAATACGTAAATCTTTTGGTCCCCCATTTTTTCAGGCATCCAAAATCCAAAATCCCTTTCAAAAATGGCGAGTAACTAATAACTAATAATACCCAGTAAAAACTTGGGGGAACTGGGGGACCTTAAGGCCCCCACCACCTAAGGGAAAATTAAATCCCTTTGTGGGCCCGCTTCTTCAATCATCCCCCCCCCAGAAAATAAATTTACAGCCCTCCCCAATTTTGGGGTTTTTTTTTGTTTTTTTATTTTTCCTGGCTGGAACCCTTTGGGGTTTTTCAGTAAATGCCTTGAAACCATGGGCCCCACTGGAGAAACTCCCACAGCCCAACTTGCTTATACCCCAGCCTTGGGGGTATTGAAGAATTGTAAAAGGAAAAAAAATGTTTTAAATTCCTGTTTTATGAAAAATCTTGTTTATTTTAACAGGACTAAAGAGGGGGGTTTTTTTTTTTTTTAGCCCCGTTTCCAGACAACGGAGCCATTTGGAAATTAGAAAATTCTTTTTTGGAAAAATTTTTTGACCCAAGAATTTTTGGGTGGTCATCAAAAATTTTTTATACAATCTATTTTTCCTTTTTAAATATTTACCCACATATTGGTTAAAAAAAACGCTGTAAGTTTTTGGTTGCCATGGGGTTCCCCCCCTCCAGCTTCACCCCCGCAATGTTTCTTCAAAAACTGTCCTGAACTGGGTATACCACACACAGCCCCCCCAGCAGGGTGGTGGGGCGCTTTGGGTTTTCTGCAGGAAACGCAGCCTAGTGTTAAACGAATTCCTGAACAATCCCCTTTTTTATCCGTTTAACATAAATGGGAAGAAGACACATGGTAAACTTTTTAGTGTCCTGGTGAAAGTTAAATTTTTAAATCCTCCTCCGGGGCCCATATCCATGTGGGGAAAGGTCAGTCCTTCACACACCTTTTGTTAATAATGCAGGCTATTCTTTAATACAGACCCAATGAAAAAAGCTGTCCAACTGAACTTGTTAAAGGCCCACAATGAATACACAAAGAAAACAGCAGTGGCCAAGCTTCCCTTAAGGGTCCTTTTTAAGGGTTAAATGAATGGATCTTAACCAGTTCCACCCAAACAGAGAAAGTTCCAATGGCCCCCCTAATGACATTGGGAATATCCGATTTGTTTGTAAAAACTGAAGCTGAACATAATTTATACAGGGGGCTGGCAGGCTATATGCTACAGGGGGCTGGCAGGCTATATACTTCAGGGGCTGGCAGGCTATATGCTACAGGGGCTGGCAGGCTATATACTGGGAGGCTGTGACCAATACATTTTCCACCTTCGGCTTACAATCGGGTGAACAGGTTTTCCCAGTTTTTTTTGTGTTAAAATTGGGTACCGCGGCTTACACTCGGGTCGGCTTATACTCGAGTATATACAGGGACCCTCTGACTCTCTCCCAGTGATAGTCCAGCATTCACATATATAATGAAAAGCTGTCACACAACAGCAATAGAAGTTGCATAGGCAAAAAAGATTCCAAACTACATGGACACTACAGCCAAGAAGTTGCCGGCCTCCACAGTCACCAGATCTCAATCCAATAGAGCATCTTTGGGATCTGGTGGAACGGGAGATTCGCATCATGGATGTGCCGCCGACAAATCTGCGGCAACTGTGTGATGCCATCATGTCAATATGGACCAAAATCTCTGAGGAATGCTTCCAGCACCTTGTTGAATCTATGCCACGAAGAATTGAGGCAGTTCTGAAGGCAAAAGGGGGTCCAACCCGTTACTAGCATGGTGTACCTAATAAAGTGGCCGGTGAGTGTACTTTTCTTTAATTAGATGTCATTTAAAGAAAATTTACCTGTGTGAAGATAATTTCTCATATATGTAGTCATATGGCCCCTCAGAAACAAGACTGTGTACTTGGATACGACCACCTGCAGGGATTGCCCAAAGAAACAAAAAGTTTTAGTATATGAAATGTCCAGGAGTTACTGTATGAACCACAGCTGTACTGTGGCAATGATTGCCAAATACAAGTGGCCCAAGTGCTGCCAGAGTGCGGGGTGGTCGTATCCGAGGAAGCCATCTTGTTTCTGAGGGCTAATATTTATGAGAAATTATCTTCACACAGGAACATTTGAAGAAATACAGGCAGTCCCCGGGTTACATACAATATAGGGTCTGTAGGTTTGTTCTTAAGTTGAATTTGTATGCAAGTTGTAACTGTATATTTTATCATTGTAGCCCCAGCTATATTTTTTTGGTCTCTGTGACAATTGGATTTTAAAAATGTTGGATTGTCATAAGAACCAGGATCAACAATAAAGCTTCACTGTAGACACCAGTGATAACTGTTATAGTTGATTATTGTAGCCTAAGGCTAAAGTACAGTAATTACCAACATCCAGAGGTCCGTTTGTAACTAGGGGTCGTATGTAAGTCAGGTCTTCTTAAGTAGGGGACCGCCTGTATGGCAAATGAATTAAATTAAATGTGAACCCTGGATGGGAATACCCCTTTAAGACATAGTTAGACTAGACATTCTTATGCTGCAACAAATTTATCAGTGTCTGATGCTGGATAATTCTGGTGACTCTCTGGTCGTACTTTGCACCTCCTATTAGTTGGCTTCGTTTCCACCAGATAACTGTGCCACATTTCTGGCAGATTACGGTAGCATCATTTTTTGTGCACAGATGTAACTGAGATTTAGAAGCCACAACCGTTATGTCATACATAAAAGTGCATGGAAACTTTTAAAACCCTTGGTAAATGTGAAACAAGCAGTTTTTGTTGTTGCAAATTTGTCAGTATTCTGTGTGTAGCTCCAGCCACACCACTAGGGGTAACACATAGATAACATGAGATAGATGAACATCGGGTGCCTACAGGAAGGTTCTGGCTAGAAGTAAAGGGTAAAGTAGGGCTATTAAAATGAGAACACGCAGAAAACACACTACTCAGTTATTGTTTTCTTGTTGCTGATGGGAAGGAACAAGAGTTTTTACGTATTCAAGGCTTCAAATACAGCAAATAGAACAATCCCAATGAACCCCATAATCTACTGGGTAGGTATGAGGTTAGGCCCATGGCAACGAAATACTAAAATTAATAACCTATTCATTTCTGGATGTATCAGCATAATTTATTAAAATGTACTCATTTTTATGACATAAAGATGAATCACTACTTGGCATCTCATCCCTCCACTGAGCAATGAGATCTTTCCTGGAAACTATATGAGGGGATTATGGAAACTGTAGCTTCATAAATGCTGGAGAGTAGGGATCTCTAATAGAGGACCAAGGCACACAAAAAAGTCACATGCACACACCCTGTACAGTAAAACATGGAATGTGATAAGAAGATTACTACAGTCATAGTGCTTGGATGAGTCAATGTCACCGCTTTATTTTTGATGTTCGATTTAGTTTGATATGATCCATTTCACACTGATGTAGAAGGCAGGAGTATCCCTTCCACAACGGTGGGCTTACTGTGTAAGGTCATAGATTTCTAAAAAATAAGGAGCCATTCAGGATGTAATGAAGCCATCTCCAGCCAAATATGACAGTTATTACCGGTACTCCAGCAGAGAACATTCCTGGAGATGAAGAGTGTGAGGAACAATATACTTCACATATAAGGGATAATAATGACACTTCTCCAGCTCTCTGTGGTATCAAAATTAAACATTTAAGTATGATGTGTCCTCGCTTAGCTTTGGGATTGAGGTGTGGATGAGCTAGCTCTTGGTCTAAATAGTAGCTTGGAATCCAAACCAGTTTGGAAACAGATTGACATCAATGTTCATCTAACATGAGCATACTGTACTATCGAACTCCATTTTAGATCTTCAATGTTTCACCGCGTAACCCTTCACGTTGATTAGCTTTTGTAGAGCCTAGAAGATACAAGTCCAAACACTCTACTTGAAATCTCAGTGTATAGAGCCAACTCATGTAAGACGATGAACTGTAATGGTACATACACACGACCGTAGGGGGCTTGCGGCCGTACATACATCCCCCATAGTTCGGCAATGGGCGCACGGAGGGATACAGTGGATTGCTATGGAGAGGGGAGGGGTCACCCCTCCTCCTCTCCATAGCATCGGATGCATGCCCGCCCGTAGCCGTGCATGCATACGTTCCTGTAAACATAGCATTAGACAGTTCCATATTCTGGTCCACAACCTGTTTAATATCAAGATGCATCTGTCATACATACAACATTCAGAAGTTTTGCACTAAGGTTATTGGATTTCACATTTATTCTCCTGTTCAGCATCACATGTCCATGACCAAATGATAGAGACATCTTGGTGAAGGATTGCTTTGGTTTTGTTCATGGCAGGAATGAATCATAGTCATCTTGTCTGACCTCCATCTGATGTCCATGCCCACATGTTATACTCCTTGCATCCACCAAGTAAACTCCATCAACTCATACATTTTTTACAACTAGATGTTAAGCCATGTCTTAGGTGTAACTTGTAACTCCTGGGCTGTAATAAGGACCCCACCTGCCACGTGAGACTTATGATATTGGTGCACCCATTATAGCTACACCCTTTTAATGGATGTTTTAGGCAATCCTATAGGTTGTCACTAAGTTTTCCTCAAAACTGATATAGTTATTTAAAGAAGTCCTATAAAAGGCTGAAAGTCCATATTCAGATCAATTTCATAATCCTCCCCATAGCCTCTAATAGGAAAGGACTAACTATAATCAGGTAGCTCCTAACTACAGGGCAGGGCATTTTGGAAGAGTTTGTAAGAACACGCCTGTTGGATTAGTGCCCTGAATTCTGTGGAAGTGACTGATAAAGTGCTCAATATATCTAAGGTCGGTTTCACATAAGTGAGTTTGATCAGTGAAATCTACTGCGTCTGCTTGCCAGAATAACCCGATGCAGAGCAATAGTCCAGTTCCGTTGTTTGGGCCGGTCACAATGAGTTTCACTGCTCAAACTTGCTAATGAGTGATTTTGTGGTTACTTACTACTAGTTCCCTTCTGAAATGTCTGCAGGTTCGCACCTTCAGCAGGCTTAATGCAGATCTTAAAGGGAACTTCAAATCAACATTAAAGGGATATGGAAATAGGATGTATAAAGTCAAGGAGGCGGAGAAGTTAAGCACTAAAGTCAAGCTCTCCCCACCTCACCTTAATGTCCCCTCTGCTGAGATTGATATCATGTCCTAGGCTTCAAGAGCCGGTTAGTGAAGTCCCTGTACACAGAGCCATCATTTACAGCAAAGGGAGTGTTCGGAGGTGAGGAGAGCTTGATTTCAGTACAAAATTTTCCACCTCTACAATCAATTTACATCTCACTTCAAAGTAAATTTCCTAGATGATGCCACCAAACTGGGCCATGGAAGACATGTGATCTGAAAGGTGCTGGTAGTGTTTTGTTGGATACATTTCTGACAGGTTCTCTTTGTATCTGATGACCACCACAAAGTATGTATTCTTTTCTCTTATTATGGATAAAGTCCTGTTGGAGTTGGATATTTGGACTTACGGCATGGCCCATTAAGTAAGCATGCACATATATAATGAAGAGCTGTCACACAACAGCAATAGAAGTTGCATAGGCACCTTAATAGCAAAAAAGATTCCAAACTACATGGACACTACAGCCAAGAAGTTGCCATGGACCAAGAATTTTGGTCAGAAATACATTATCCGGTAAACAAATACAGTAAAATGCTGTTAATCCAGTAAAAATTGCAGAATTTATGTTAATCCCTACAGAGAACAGTAATATATTTTAAAAGCAGAAAACAAGGTACTAAAAACCATGTTAGATGTTTATTAGTTACCAGAAATAAGAAGTGTCTGGCTCATAAATAATCAGATCCAAGAAGAGGACAATACAACTCACTCTATTCACATGCAAATAGCTCCATATAAATTTCTCCCATGATGCAAATGGCCAGCAGGCAGCTCTTTTGTGTTCCTGACCAAAACACTGTGGGAAAACTTTGAGGGGTCCTTTAAGGGGAAGAGAAGGGGGTTAATGACACAAGGGTGAGGTTGATTCAAGTAGAATATGGCATTAACGCTAAAAATCAAAACACGTCCGTCAGCCACCACTCTGTGACCCTCAATAGCCCAATATATCAACATGTACAGGCTGCAGTCACACCATTGTATAGTTTCTGTAATAAATTCTTGTTTTTAAAAATATGCTGCGTTAAAAAACTGATGAAAATTAGAAATTTGTCCATATGTGGTCCACATTTGATGTATTTGTGTATGATATTTCTAGATGATAGACTACCATACTTTGTTGCCCTGTTTTTTCAACTTTTTTTGCACATGCACGGTTGGGAGTTATATATAATAGTATTCATGGTAATGGTATTCATAATTTGTAATTGATATATACAAATGTATCAGGTACATATATAAACCCTTTGTATTCCTTCTTTCTTAACAGGTTTGGAGTAATGCCTCTGCACACACACACACATACATACACGCTTATATTTATATGTCACTGGGATGATGGCTTTCATGGTCCTACATTGTGATACACAACAAGCACAGGAGTCCAGGCTTGTCTCCGGTAGCTGAGGACAGCTGCTGCTATCTGCCATGTGTCATTATCCTGATGGCCGTGTTTACCAGGCTACGTGAGACCTCGAGGGCTAGAAGTGAATTACAAGGCTGAGATAAACAATGTGAGCCGGAGCTAATGGACAGATGCACAGCCCAAACCTCAGCCTCCATCTGCAGTAATATCTCCACACGCAGCTCATCCCTGACCTCATTCTATATGTTGCGCAGATTGTGTCTCGATAAATTCCTTAACGTATTTATACTTGGCTGTAATTAAGAGCCAAATACTAGGGACCAATGGAAACAAACACACATAACACAAGTCATTATTATATACATGAAAATGGGTAAGAGTGTTTTGAACTTTTGACTTTCAGCCTCTATTTCTTATCATCCACTTCAGCGCTGCTGCCCTGTTTCCCCGAAAATAAGAGTGTCTTATATTAATTTTTGCTCCTAAAGAGGCACTAGTTCTTATTTTCAGGGGATGTCTTATTTTTCCATCAACAAAAATTTACATTTATCATTGAACAAAAAATCAACTTCTCTAACCTCCTTATCACTCTACAAACTCTGAATTTCATGCTGTATTTCTTGTGACTCCATTTCTATTAGAATCATTGGGCCCAATCTTCCATAAATGACCCCTTCTTATCCTGGTAGCTGCTGGTATCACATTTGCAGCACAACAGTCAGTGATTTAATTCCATGAATTATTCCCCCATGTCACAACCTTCTGCAGCATCTAAAAGATTTCCTAATACTAATGTATGGCGTGGGGGAGCTGCTGCAATGACTGCCGCTAGGTCTTATTTTCAGGGGAGGCCTTATAATTTCTAAGTCTGAACAAAATTGTACTAGGTCTTACTTTTGGGGGATGTCTTATTTTAGGGGAAACAGGGTATGAGATATCATCTTGGCTACTTATGTAACTTTTGCAGATTATTGTCCTGTAGCTACATTGTTACTGTCTTGCTTCTGGTAGAGGAACAATTTATTTTAATTCTTTGCATTACAAATTACAAATCTGTTCTCACAATCCATATAAGCATAATGTGTTGCTTGGTTGATTCCCAAAGCAAAAAGGTCATTCGATAGAAGATTCCCCCAGAAGAGAGACACGGCATCATCCATCAATAGTGATCTCTCAGCAAATAAAATTGAATCATCTGAGCATCATGACAGGTGGAAGAATACAAAATAAAGTCTGTCCATCCATTCCACAGCCAAGATGTGGAGTCAACAAGTCGGCAGTGGATGCGGCTCGTATGCTTTGTAATAGTGAGATCACAGACGCCCATGCAAGTACCGTGTGACACACATTATACAAGTCTGGAATGGGGGCCAAAATTAGATGAAGACTAAATATCAGCTTCAATATCAAGTGTTGGTTAGTTTACAAAAACGAAAGAAAAGTGGACAGTAGAGGTTTGGGAAGGGACGATTCAGAGCAAATAGAAAGTCAATAGACTGTAATCTGATGGGTGCATACTTCCAGGGTCTGGAAGAATCAATGGAAAAGGGAGCTAAAGATCGGGAATCTGAAGAAACTTTCAAGTCCGGTGGAGGAATCTTGATGATATGGGGTTGTTTCACAGCCAAAGGTGTTGGATGGTTGACCAGGATCGATGGTGGTCTCAATGCTAAGCTATTTATGAATATCCTACAAGATTAGTTTCTTCATACCCATAGTACTTTAGTGTATAAAGAGGACCATACAACAATACAACAACTCAAAGCATTTGCCGAGATTGGTAAAGAATTTATTCAATGGACAATAAAGTACAATTACTGGATTGGGTTTTCTTTACTGTATTTCTAGATCTACAGTATGTAGCATGATACACGAGACTTTGGAACAATAATAGAGTCCTAATTCGCTGATAATCTCTGGGGTTGCCTGCTGCTTAATCTCCATAGATAGTTGCATCTGAAAAGCTCTTTTCCAGACTAATAATCTTCTTAATGACCCAGGGCCTCACCACATTACAGATCATATGTGACTGCACTGTACATCCATTTATATCTTTTTATATTGCATCTGTCAGAGCCCACTTTTTGGACAACCTGTGACTAATTTAGTGCCTAGTTCACCTTTCACATTGAAAGAGGTCAAATCTGCTAAATCTTATTTGCAGAAAAAAAATTACAAAATGAATATGAAATTAAAAGAATGATATTGACTTATATTATACATACATATACAGTCTCATTGACTTGTATGTCTGCATTACACTTCTCTGTGCAGGCATCCTACAGAAGAAAATGGTCAAAAACAATAAAAAACTAAGTACTTTATAATACTTGTATTTAGGGGATGTCATATCTGTCCAGGACTTTGTCTGAACACGGCTCTAGCCTTGGAGCAGTTAATCATTTAACACTCATTTAGGTTCAGATCCCCCCTAGGAATAACACCATCTTCAAACAAGTGCAGGCAGAGTAAGGAGGTGCATATGTTCCCTGCCTCGTGGCTACACAAACTTTTGTCATGTAAAATGTGAGGGATGATGTGAGAACGAGCCCTGGATCCCTCCCCTCTCCTTCCAACGATTATTGTCCTCCATTGGTGATGTGCTCCCTGTCACATCCGCATGAGAGGTAGGACGGGAAAGCCAAGCTGTCACTCAGGAATCCAGACAAACATCTTGTCAGTACAATGGGAGGCAGAGTGTGCAGAGACGTGTAAACAGGTGGTGGCGAAAGTGCAGCTCATGGACAGCCCTGCCACGTGCACAGCCCTTGTATACTGGCCACCACCGAGCACAAGCTACAGGGGTCCCCCGCACCCCCAAATGAATCCATTGCTAGCATACCACTAATTCTGGTGACCCTTTAGAAACGAAAAGAACAGCTATACATACGCTACAAGGACCTTTCAAGGGACCCCATTTTTCAAAAGTCAGACCCCCACCCATTTCTAGACATGACCGATAAGGTGGGGCAGATTTATCAAGCTGTCTGAAAGTCAGAATATTTCTAGTTGCCCATGGCATCCAATCACAGCTCAGCTTTCATTTTAACAGTGCTCATGAATATTTTAAAGGGGAGCTGTGATTGGTTGCCATGGACAACTAGAAATATTCCGACTTTCAGACAGCTTGATAAATCTGCCCAATAGTGTTAAATCAAGTGCAAGGTCTAAGGTGAATTGCACAAACTGAAAAATATTCAGGGTTTCTAACATCATCATAATAATATTTCCTTTATTTATATACCACACACAGATTACACAGCGCTGCACAGAGTTTGCCAAATCGGTCCCTGTCCCCAATGGGGCTCACAATCTAATCAACCTACCAGTAAGTTTTGGAGTGTGGGAGGAAACTGGAGGACCCTGAGGAAACCCACGCAAACACGGAGAGAACATACAAACTTTTTGCAGATGTTGACCCTGGGACTTGAACCCAGGACCCCAGCACTGCAAGGCTGTAATGCTAACCACTGAGCCACCGTGCTAACATGGAAGTCTATGGGCAAGTGAGAACCTGCAAACAAGGTATATAATGTATTGGATGTTATAAAACCTTACTACTTATGTTATTGCACTCACATCACTTTTCAGGGCTAGTGGTAATTAATTATATTGGTCATGTTTATCTTGACATGACTACTAGCTATATTAGTTTTACATATTATATGGCGTCATCATTAGTCCTATATTGTTAATATGAGAGACATTTGGTTCTCTCAGGGTGTGCATAGAATCATAACAACGGATTTGTTATAACTGGTATTATCCGTCATATGTTGAATGATAGTGTATGCTGTGATTGGATGAGTATTGTGGTCACGCTTATGTTTACGTTATTTTTTCCTGAATATCATTACATCTGGCTAAGGTTTTAGCCCCTTTTCCTCCATGCAGTTTTTCATAGTTCATTTATATATATTTTTTTGTATTATAAAAACTGATTCAGTTTTAGATTTATGGGTCAAAGCTTCGTATGTTTTTATGTGTTGTTGTTTAAGAATCTGCAAACAAAAATTTTAATTAATGAGATCTCATGTATATATATTTTTTTTAAAAAAGGATCATAGCCAAATATTAGAACTAAAAAGTGGAAGTGTAAAATCTGCTTGCAAATCCACACATACAAATTGTGCATATTTTGCGCAAATTTACATCTGATCTTCCTGCAGATCCCCTAAGGCAGTGATGGCGAACCTTTTACAGACCGAGTGCCCAAGCTACAACTAAAATCCACTTATTTACCATTAAGTACCAACATGGCATTTTAAGGAGTAACTTATTGCTACCTGTTCTTCCTATATTTTCAATCGTATCAACCCCCTGAGACCACCAATACAGATGAAAGAAGGGCAAATGCAGACTTTCACTGTAGCACCTCTCTGGGTTCTCTCTGTAGAAGGAGAATGGTGGGTCCAACAGGAAAACCTCCAAAAACATTGCAGTTCTGGCAACATCTTCTCACTTTTCCTGCAGTTCCAAACAGCCAATGAAATGTTGCTTTATAACAGTATCTCTTAAGTTGCTTAGGACTGCAGGATTTGGTCTTATATGGTAAACTCTGTCCTGAAGTGATGGTCTGTGTGCCCACAGAAATGGCTCTGAGCGCCACCTCTGGCACCCGTGCCATAGGTTCGCCACCACTGCCCTAAGGCCTGAGATGCGCAACCATGGGTGGTCTGTGAATCATGGCCAGTGGGCTGACTGAGGAGGGGCTTCAGATCATTATAGTGATATATGATGCATGTAGTTGCTTTTTCCCCATGTGGAACAGCTCTGAATTGTAATCATGATTTCAGTTTAGCAGTGTTTTCCGTTGGGAGGTTTTTTGGCGGCTCCTTGCATCATATATCACTATAAGGCATAGTGTTTGGGTCACCAAATGGTCAGATTCCCACACCGAGTGTGGATCACACTCCACATACAGAGTTGTTAAAATCAGTTCTGCTTTCTCCATAAAATGGCGCTATATATAAAGATTATTATTATTATAGTGCACTTGTCCATAGATTACTTTTACTGCTTAAACAAGACACAAAGTGAAAAGTGATTGAGCTGCAATACCTCACACAAGACATGATGGATGTGGTGCTTTTTTTGGAAGAAAGACAAACATGTATGAAAATTTGGGCAACCCCTTTGTATCACCCCTTTTTTAACACTTTTTATACGAGATACAGGAAAAAGGTTAATGGAGTTGTCCAATCTTAGATATTATTGGTATTTTTGTAGGATATGTTATGAATATGAACGGTGGAGTTCCAAGCGCTTCCACGTACCGGCATATATGTAGCAGTACACGTAACATGTAAAAAGGAAATATGAATGCAGAAAGGGCCGTTCCTTTATGGCCGCCTCCTTTTCAGTACATAGGAAAGGAACATAATGAGGCACACGTATCATAGTATTTCGGCTGCCACTTTTTCAAATTTCCTGAAGTTGGCCTATTTAACCATTGCAATGTATCTTTAGTTTTTTTCCCCTTTGTTATACATGTGATGAGTTGCCTGTTTAGTCTCAGTTTTGAGACTTTTTGTGGTGTGCGACTTTTTGGTCCCAAATAGCAGCCCCCAAAAGTAAGTGTGGGTCTAGCATGCTCTGCTTTGGGACTTATTAGGCGCAAGAATGAGACAATTTCCGAGCCTTAAAGGCTCACAAGTTGAACAAACATCTGGATTACAAAGATAAATACGACATCTGCACCAAATCCTTGAGGCAGGTAACTGTAGTACCCCAAAAGGTTGCTTAGAAAAAAAAAGGCAATAGGAGTGATACATGTCCCCCAATGAGTTTCTTGGAGTTTCTTGGAATGGCTCGGAAAGTTACTGGTCTTGGACATACACATTACCCGGACCACTCCTCCGTCTGATATGTGCACACAGGGTAAAGTACTGTAAGTAACATATTATATGTGTGTAAATATAAGGGAGGAACACGACTGACACTTTATAGTGATAAATTGCTTTATGTCAACATTTTTCAATTTTTATTACTTCAGGGCAGGAGATGTTTACTCCAATTCTCTGGTCTTCTTATAAATGGAAGGAGAAGAGAGCCCATTCACCCACCACCCCGAAAAAAGAACATGGTATCATGGCACTAACCAGCACGTATCTAATCTGTTGTGCCCTCATCTATGTCTGTCATGAAAGTTCCTACATGAAATATCACGACCAGATGGTTGGACTGGTTCTCTGTAGTACTGGGGTTTCTCAAGCAACCCAGGATCTAAAACAATTACTTTTCCAAATGTCCAGCAGAACACAACCCAATTTAGACTACGGTGTCCATCACTTGCCAAGAGGGTCTAATTATCATGGGGCAATTCCCATAGAATCAGTAAGATTTTCAGATGTGGAAAACAATCCTGCATGCCTGATACTCCCATGTTATGTATACACGTGCTTTCATATCTAATCTGTTATTTATCTACCCAGAATTCACACCTGCACCGCACTCATGTTCCCTTTGTGCCTCCGATAACAACAAGTACAAGGTTCACTCATCTGAAGAGACACTTCCTACACCCTCTTTACTGAGATAAGGAGCAAGGAGTGTAGAGCTCCTATGATACGGTCATAACCTTTCAGCGGTTGTAAACACCTGAACACCCAATCCCCCAGAACCTGAGGCACACGACAATTGTTCATCTAACTCGGACATAACAAGACTTCACCTATGGCCACAAAATCACAACTGAGCTGACTATCTGCACTTCTCATACATGGCATACACAGGCCAAGTGAGTAATAGGGAGGTTATACCGTGTTTCTCCTATAGTAAGACGTAGTGGGTGTTTTAGGGGGGGGGGTCGGCTAATGTAAGACGTACCCCGAAAGTAAGACATAGTTAGAGCAGTTTTCCGACGGATGCGGACGGAGCCGGGAGCTGCAGCCTCTTCATGTCACTGCTGTAGCTCCCGGCCCGCTAGAAGATTATGTGATAGAAGATTATGTGGCCGGAGCTCAGCTACTCCGTGCAGGCTCCAATCAAATGCCGGAGGAGACAGGGCTGCACACTGTGCACTCTGCAGCAGCTTCCTGTTCTGTGCTGCCTCTGTGTTACTGGAGCAGCTCCTCCCCCTCCACAGGAGGGGAAGGGGCAGGGGAGCACATGTCAGCCGGGACCAGCCTCTACTCAGCCCTACAGTCAGTGCCCATCAGGAACTATGAAAAGTATGTATGTTTATGTGTATGTAGGTGTGATGCCTGATCTATATGTGAACACTGTGTGCATGTTTATTTACATGTAAAATGTATGAATGTAGCGTGTGTCAGTGTGTCCCCCACTTGCACTGTATAATGCCCCTACTCTGTATAACCCACCCACACTGTATAATGCCCCCTCGCACTGTATAACCACCCCTGCACTGTATAATGCCCCTACTCACACTGTATAATGCCCCTACTCTGTATAACCCACCCACACTGCATAATGCCCCTACTCAGACTGTATAACCACCCCCACACTGTATAATTCTTGGCACTTGCTTTTATAAAATTGTTTTGTGGTGAATACCATACTGTTCAGGTTGTTAATAAATGTTAATTTTATGGTTAAAACAAAAATCAACATTTTTTTTTCATACCCCGATATATAATATAAGACATACCCCGAAGGTAAGACATAGTGGGACTTTTGAGGGTAAGACACTGGGGCAGATTTACTTACCCGGTCCATTTGCGATCCAGCGGCGCGTTTTCTGCGGTGGATTCGGGTCTTCCGGTGATTCACTAAGGCAGTTCCCCCGACGTCCACCTGCTGCGCTGAATGCACTGGAGTTCACCAAGCCGGGGCGAGTGAAGGCAAGCGCGTGTCCAGCGCCACTTTTTTTTTTTTTTTTTTTTTTAAATGTGGCGGTTTTCAGTGAAGTTGGTGAGATGGTGCTCCTCAGCGTAACGGCATGACGTAGGTGCGTCACGCTGCACGAGCCGCCCATCACCCAGTCATATGGAACAAAACGAGTGAGGGTTTTTATGTTAATGTGGCCATGTGAGGGTTGCGTAGTAAGATGCATTTTTCAGTGGTATGATTTTGGGGTGGCTTGGTAACGATTTTTTACTTTCTTTTTGGTGTTTACATATACCCCAGGTAAAACTTGTTCTACCGGTCAGTACCATTTTTGTACGGATACTATTTTTAATCACTTTTACAGTATATACTCGAGTATAAGCCGAGGCCCCTAATTTTACCACCAAAAACTGTGAAAACCTATTGACTTGAGTATAAGCCAAGGGTAGGATGTGCATTGGTCACAGCCTTCCAGTATATAGTCTGCCAACCCCCGGTAGTATACAGCCAGCCCCCCACAGCGTATGAGCTGCCCGCCCATCGGGGGCGCCAGAGCACCAGTATGTACGTATATTTTTTTAAAGACTAGTGTACAAGCCGAGGTGTGTTTTTTTACCACATTTTTTGTGCTGAAAATCTCGAGTAGTAGTACCAATATCAGCCACTGAACAGGAGTGGCAAAAAAAAGGAAATGTGTTTTATCAACAAGATATGTTGGGTTATAACAACTTACATGGAGGGTGTGTACTTTGGGCAAGTGTCTAGTGTTAGAAGGTCATCACAAAGATTACAGCATGCACTGAAGTAGGCGACTAAGATAATTAATGGATAAGTTGAGAAAATTGGGTTATCAAGGCCAAGGTTTACTTAGAGACGGAAAAAATACATACATACATATATATCAGACTAGTGGATTTAAGAATAGAGTGAAACTTGCTTATTCTATAGGGGATCTGTTTGCAGCAGTCACCTCATTTACATCGCTAGCAGGACTGATGGCATTACAATGAATGATAGCCCCTCCATAACATCACTACTGACAACAGATGATGTCACAGCTTATCTACATCTCCCATCTGCATGGCTAGAAAACTGACCATAGGCCTGAATGAGTTGGCTCCCTCCCATTGCTCCCTATGGACATGAGGATGCTGTAAAGCACATCAATAAATGCTGTTACTAGAGTTTACATAAGACTCAGTCATGGAACAAGAGAAAAAAAAAAATCTAGTTTTAGTGAGCCACAACAACAGCTGGCCACAGGGATTCTTTACTGTAGGGGTACAGGCACACGTCACATCGCTGTAGAGGAGGAAGGATGAGCGCCCCTCTGCATAGAGAAGCCCAGGGCTGGCGCCGTAACACAGCGAATAGGACATTATTTTGCTGTGCGGTGAGACAACACGTGCTTATATCAGTTCCTATTACGCTCGTGGGAATAAGCCCCAAGACAACTTAAATTGCTGCAAGTTTAATAAAGGTCTAGAGTCCTTTCATAGTAGAAAAAAGCCCGATTCTTGGGATGGGACGCTGATCATGGAGTTTCTTGAGTACCATATGTGGCTTAGCAGACAACCCCATTAAACCCTGTATTCATCCAGAGCCCCTTTATTAGGTACGGCCAGAATAAGGGGGTCCACCACATTGTACTGTAGGATTGGTCTAACCCTGGCTTATTCTCTAGAGCTCCACCACTGGAAGAACCAGACAGACAAGTCATCAGAAACTGCATGGAAGTGTGTACAGCTTCCAGGTAAGGCCGTGTGAGATTACAGGATAGTCACCCAGGACAAGCCTTCCTCACACCAGCAACGCCCAGCTGCCCTCCGCTTCCTATAGCGCAGCTATAACCTGGCAGCGTCCCGGCCTCGCCCCAGGCCCTGCCCTTGTCTGATTACTCTTTGTAGTGAGAAACATTCTCATGACTAAACCAGGGAGTAACCCTGAAATTTTGCACATGGATGAGATATGGAAAAGCCAGTGTTAACCCCTGCAGCACTGGCAAGAAATATACAGCATAAGGAAAACAAACAAAAAAAAAAAAAGTTGTGGCGACAATTAGTTCCACATTTGAGGTTTTATGTGCGGAAGAAAATAAAAATGTAAATCCAGTGACCTCATTACCCAGAGCTCCACATTTGTTCCCCATTTGCAGGCAATCACATGCTTTCTGGGCTGAAATAGGCTCTTACAATCCCTCCAGGATATGAGAGGAGCATCTGTACATCCAAGATCTGGGGCAGGACAAGGCGCTTCCATCACAAGTCTTAAAGGGATGATCATCATGACACTATTGGTTTGACTGAATAGGTCCCCTGCAGCAGACGACTACCGTGTATGGGGTGGGAACCAAATTTTCCCTTGTCAAAGAATGGCGCATCCAGTGCTTTGTGTTCTTATTTCCAATTTTTGGTCTAACTAACAGGAATAACAAGTGTTACAGGTGGCTCCACCAAGATCCCCATTGTAACCGGTTTGTATGGGGGAGGTAGATAGAATAATGGCTCTGGACACAGACTTATTTATAGGTCCCACCTCCAGGGACACACATGTAGAGCAGCTCATTTATTACTTTTTATTGACCGCTCTTCATCATGTCCTGAAGACCTTACTGTAGAGAATCAAACCCTTTTAGAGGATTGCTTAAGTAACAACTCCCTAATGTCCATTAAACGTAATGTTCATTCAAGAGAATGTTCTAATATACCTAACCGCTTTCTCACCAACTCGTCAGCAGAGTACAGACTGTCACCTACAGTTATGTAGTGCACAATGTGCTGTACAGGACAACTCATGTCCATGCCAGAAGCAATGCCATAAATCTTAACCTAAACTGGAGAAACTTGATTTTCATGCTGAAGTTAGATGTTATAATCTGGGGCTTGAAGTTACCTTTATTCTGCAATTTCTTAACAGATGTTGTAAACATTTAAAGGCTGATGTGCATATAATAGCACATGAAGGTGGAGGTTCTTACTCGGCACTCTGTCTATTAGCTGCCAAACAAGAACATGGATCCTCATTCATTTCATGTACTAACACATATTAAGGGATCCATAGTCTACTTCCTACATCTTTCCAGAGTTTCTGGAATATCTCTGGATTACAGTATTTGGAATGAGACTTATCCAATTATTCTGGACCTCTGAACGGGTTTGCAAGTAGCCCAAGTCATCAATTGTCACAGCAGCTGCCTTGTATTGATGCCCGCCTTTGTATCCTCACACATATATCCATCACACACACAAAACAAAACACTGCCCGAAGCCATCCAGCAGCCTAAATCATCCTCCGACTGATGACAAAGGCAGAATTTCCCCCCACACAAGCAGCCATTGTCCTGCTCCATCAGCAAATAAAAGCTGGTTACTTTACAGAATATTCCCATTAGTGGCAATGGGTACGTGGGCGGAGGCCCTGCCCAAACTCAATGTACAAAGTTCAGAGCACAAATAGGGGATGGACACGGCGTGTTCCTGACAGCAGAGGGTGGGGGAATACCGTGTACACCCTATATTGACATTACAGCCTCCGGGAAGGGGCCCAGACATCAATATTGTGACAGGACAAATAACAGAACATCTAGTATAGAGATACAATGTATACAGACACTAGGTGCCGGCCAATTCCATATAATCCAGGAATCATGGAATGACAGGTAAGGGGCGATCACAAAGGAAGCAATGCCAGCCCACAATGAGGTCATACAAAGACATCAAGCACACTACAATGTAAGGAGGAGGCGGCGAGGTAGCAGAGACGGGTTTGTCACTGGTGGAGAGATAGGATGTTACTAATTCGGCTCTGCTAGACGTGTACAACATTGAAGGTCATACATTTATTACGTGAAGCGGGGGGCAGGGAGGTTTCTGTAACAACACAGCTTCAAGTAGTTTAACAGCAAAACCAGCTCTGCTACATCCATAATATGTGTATGTCATATGTCCAGAATATAAAACCCGCCACCATAGGTGCACAGCACAACATGGGAGGATCTTACCACACCCCAATAATACTGTATAGCAGTACAAAGCATAATGTAACCCCAAGGCACACAGGTGAGGGAGAACTACAACTCCCAGCATGCCCCTTCTCATGCAGACAGCATAGTACTAGCAGCACTGCTATGTAACACGCATAGAGGAAAGCAATATTAGTTACAACCCCCCCGGCAAGTAATGCACACAGCAGTCACCCCTCCCCGCACAGACATATACACACGCGTCTGGTTATTACCCTGCGCTGCAGCTCGCTGGAAGAAGCGCCTCTGTCCTCACACTATACTCCGGACTCACCCAGACCTCAGCACTCCAGCAACTAACCCACACACAGCACTAGCTGACAGCGACACCCCCTCCCAGCCAATTAGGAGCCGCCCCTCTCATATGCCCACCCACCTACCGCAAGTTCCTGCGCTCTCATTAGATAACACATCTGTCAATCGTTTAACCAGTTTCCGCGCTGAGCCCGCCTCTTCGTAATTTGATTGGTTCAGTTTTACGCTTTTCTTCTTTCCCGACTTATTATTGGGTACAAGTTCCGTGGAGGAAGGCTATTGGGTAATACTCGTGTCATTCGAAACGTACTGAACCTATGAAAAGCTTTTGGACCGCCCAGATTTTTATGATATGGCCACGCCCTGGGGGTGACGTTATGGTTTCACCTGGGCAGGTGAGGCGAATGATGAGCGGGTGAGTCAGGGCTTAGTCATTATGTGGCCAGACGTGTAACACACGGCGGGGCCCAGTCATAGGGCGGCCAGGCGGAGGCACAGAGAGACTGTGACATGGGGTGTACATGGGAGTAATTGCCCCACTGTATAGTGTTCTGCCCATCCAATGGCAAAAAGAGCAAATCCAATCCGAGAAACAGGGGACACATAAAGTGTATTTAATAATCCAACATAAACTAGAATAAGAAGCAATTGTGAAATGCCAGATTTCTTAATTTTATTTTTAAATTTTCGTTTTTGCATGAAGGCTTGTTTTATGTTGGAGAAACTGTACTTCCTATTGTCACCATTTAATATTCCATACAATGTCCTGGGAATTGGAAAAAAAAATTCCAAGTGGAGCTAATGTGCTTTTTTTTCTTATTGGATTTGTTTTTGCAGATCTCTAGGTAAGTACAATCACTATTATTTAGTCTTTATTATGTTTAATACATAATGACAGAACACCCCCTGCTTCTACCAGAAGCCAGCAGGACACATGGTATCACAGGAAGTCCCAAGTCCTGCTGCCCAGGGATCCTCAGCTACTGGTGTCACCCAGGTAAGTATAATATCAGGGGGTTAAACTTACCCTGTTATAGTTTGATCTAAGTTGCAAACCTTTTCAATTGATCATCGGCAAGTGTGACCACCGTAACTTCCAAATTCAGCAGGACAATCCTGGACAATAGGTGTGCTTGTTCTCAACCCTATCTGCGTCTTCCTAAGGCCTCATGCACACAAACTTGTATGCTAAATGGGTTATACAGGCCTGTGGGCATTCGTGGTCAGACTCCTTATCATTCCCCCGCCAATAGGAAGTGATCGGCGGCTGCTCGGCACAGTCACGGTGAGGTGGCATGTAGTGCATGCACAAGTCTATTGGGGGCGCTGGCTTGTCAGCTTGAGAGCCAAAAAAGATGCATGAGGCCAGCAAACGCAATTTGATGACATAGTCATTGCCTGCATTAGAAAGAGACTCTCACAGCGATGGCTGAGGCTGCGTTCACACGGGGCTTTTAGTTTTGACAAAGAAAAAGACCAGTTTTCAACTGCATTTTAAAATCGCAATAAGTTGAAAACTATTGTCTTTTCCCCCCTTGAAAAATGCATTAAAAGTTGTGACTTTGATGAAAAGGTTACGCCGGAAACTGCCTTCAGCAAAAAACACAAAATCATGTGCTTTTCAAAAACGCAATGCTAAGGTCAAAACGCAACATAAGGAAAGAAGGGTGCGTAGACGCATGATTGATAGGCAGGAACAGGAGCGTCTTTACAAATGCTTAAAATAATGTAATACCACGTGTGTACAAGGCCTCAGAAGGAAGCAGGACTGCTATGGGGGATTTATTGTTTAAAATTATATTAGAAAAGGCAAGCTAAGATTGGGACTGCAATGTGTATGTATGGGCTGCATACAGGACAGGAGATGGTATTGGGAGGGTTTATATTGTGGGGGCTACTATACAGTATGGATGGACATGGGGAAAGGGGGCATTATGTAGGGTGGGGATGTCTCAGAAAGGGGCATTATCCAATGCAATACATTAAAGTATTCTGTAAGAGAATGTCTAAATGAAATTGGGAAGTGTACCCAGCATATTTTGTTCTATTTCCCCACTGTTTAAGTTGTGAGGTCTGGTGACCACTTCTATAAATGCAGAAGTTTTGTCAGCTTGGTCGTCTGGTGTGTGTTAACCCAATGCAAAGGAGGAAAGAAATTAACATTAATCAACAAACCTCCTAGTGGCGCTTTTTTTTTTTTTTTTTTGCTGTCTATGAGTCTGGGAATGGTTATAAGGTCACCTCCAAACAATTTAAAGGCCGTCATTCTACAAGGAGGAAGTTTATTTCCAAGTGGAAAACATTCTAGACCAGCGATGGCGAACCTTTCTCGATGCCCAGGTTTTCCACCAGTCGCAGTCTGTGGGTCATGATAACCTTCTTGACATAGTGGAAGAAGTGTGTAAAGAGGTGTCGGATGATGAGGAGACATGGTTGTCAGACAGTGGTGAAGTTGTTGTCAGGGCAGAAAGTCTGAGGGGGAGGGGGCAGACTGAGGAATCGGAGGATGATGAGGTGACAGATCCAAGCTGGGTTGATAGGCCGGGTGAACACAGTTCAAGTCTTGACAGTAGTCCCCTCCTTTCAGGATGGCCTCTGGAACATCCTAGGGCAGCGATGGCGAACCTATGGCACGGGTGCCAGAGGCGGCACTCCAAGCTCTTTCTGTGGGCACCTGGGCCATCGACCCAGCAAAACGGACAAGACTCAAAGAATTTTCCTGCAGTTCCAAGCAACGTTAAAGATGCTGCTTTCAGTGATATTTTAAAGTGATACTTGGCTACTTGGCACTGTAGAAAGAGGGAGAATGTGTAGACAGGGCCGAATTATCTTTGGAGGACCTCCTGCTGGCCCCACGATTCTCTGTGTACAGGGGGACACTGGAAAGAAGCTTCAATGATGCAAATTTTCCTTCTGTCTTTCTACTGTGTTGCTGTCCTCAGGAGGCCAGTATGATTGAACATTGGTGAAGAACA
>CM033646.1:40762317-40907350 GCA_019512145.1 Engystomops pustulosus
GGAGAGGCCCTACCTGGAGAGCTGAAAGTGAGATTGCATTCTCACAGCAAAGGTAACTGAGGGTCTCCTGTCTTTCTGCTGGCCAAGAGCGTGTGCCAGGCAGCCTGGTACTCGGATAGCTAGGGTCCTCAAAATGTATTAGACAGCGCCTAGCCGGGCAGGAATTACTTTTATAATGTTTTTGCATGTGCCTAAGCCAAGGCTAAATTTGTGTTCTGTTTTGCAAGTGTGAATAAACAGTTAAGTTGGACTTTTAAACCTGCGTGTGTCACTGCTTCCTGCACTGCTACCAGTCAACTACCAGAGCAATTCCCCACAATAAGTATTATGCTTTTTTTTTGTTATCCTTAAAATAAGGCCATTGAAAACTACAACTCTTACCGCAAAAAACAAGAGCTCATATGTCTGTTCAAGCATGAAAAAGGACACATAGCTCTTGTCCTTAAAGCGTTTTTTCCAGGAACAAAAGTTAGGCTCTAGCCACAGGAGTGTTGAGACCCCCACAGATTGCAAAATGAGGGGTCCATAAAGATTTTTTAAGGTGTTAAACAGTCCTCCTTATCCTAACAATTGATCAACAGTAAGTTTTTCTGGGCAGTGGCCATTGAGGTTAGTGTCATCAGCATGTTACAACCGATAAACTGGAAGAGTCACAGAAAGGCATAGAAGTGGATGTTCTTTGGTCACATTCCAGGCTGCTGACCTCTTTGTTCTGAACAGTGCACTACAGAAGCGGATGATGAATGCCACACAACTCCAGGCACAGTAAAGATAACCTATCATTTGATTTGATGCATTATGAAGCAAACACACCTTGAGAATGCTGTAGCTACCTTGATGCAGGATCATATATTGGTTAATCCCTGTGCTGAGTGGTTTTGCTGAAAAAACAATAACATTCAGGACCTTGGGAAAGCTGGGTCAGGCTGGCTGCCTAAATCAACACATTAGACACTGAGCTTGTAATTACAAATGAAGGTTAGTTAAACATGACTAATCACCTGAGCTGGATCACTCATACACAGCAGCTGGGGGATGGTGCAGCAATTGATTATTCTGTCTGGCAGGGAGAAGAGTGATTGCATCATCATCTCCTGCAGAGAAAAACTCATGTGCTAGGAGAAGCGCTGAACCAAGCCAGCCATAGAAGGGACAGAGCTTCATTATCAGAATGTTATAATGTTAATCTGTTTTATCAGAAAAACTCTCAGCTCAGGGATTAAAGAAGATATGATCCTGCATCAGTGTAGCTACAGCAGTCTCAAGGTATGTTTGCTTCATAATGCATCAAACATAGGGAGACTAGAAGTACACAAGTGTCATGTATAAACTTTCACAACCATTTACATTGGTGTGGCCTTTGTGCTAGGCAACTTATATGTGTATCTGACCACACCCCTAGGCACAGGTGTATATGGCCCAAGTAGTATCTACTCTGTTAAAGTATGAAAGTCATTTCCCGCTGAGCGTAAACTATGGCTGCCTCTGATGTTGGAAAAGTCAACATTATGCATCAGCCACTGTTGTCACCTGTGGTGGTACAGCGTGGGCAGTTGTGTCTGGTTAATACAGAACTGCCGTGCACTTAGAGAATGACAGTGACAAGCCCATACTACTAGTACATCATTAATCCAGTCATTTTGTGTTTGCATAAGCCGCAAAAGCTGAATTGTATCTTCACAGACAACAATGCACTAGCTCCTCCAGGTCACATCATTAACCCCTTCAAGACGCAGCCACTTTTTGTAATCTGTGTCGCTTTATATGGTTATAACTTAAAATCTTTAACTTACCACTTTAACTTATAAGTGGTTAGTATTACAGCCTTGCAGCGCTGAGGTCCTGAGTTCAAGTCCTATCCTTGTCAACATCTGCAAAGAGTATGTATGTTCTCTCCGGGTTTGCGCGGGTTTCTTCCTGCTCCCCTGGTTTCCTCCCACATGCCAAAAACATACTGGTAGGTTGATTAGACTGTGAGACCCATTGGGGACAGGGACTGATTTGGCAAGCTCTGTGCAGTGCTGTGTAATTTGTGTGCGCTATATAAATAAAGGAATTATTATTATTATTACCAAAATGATTTTGAAATTGTACTTCATGTTAGTAGTAGATTTTGGTTAATCTGCTTTGCGTTTATGAAAAAAATAAAATTTTTTGAGAAATTTGTCATTTTCAAAATTTGAAATGATCTTGTTTTGAGACGGTTTCACCACCCAAATTAGTTATTTACTAACATTTCCCATATCTCCGCTTTGTTTTCATCATTTTTTAAAAATTCCTTTTATTCATATATGACGTTAGGTATTTTTTTTTCTTTAAATTTCAACATTGAAATTAATGGAATAATTTTTGCTTTAAATGATTTTGAAATACAAAATTATTAGAATCAACCTATGAATCCCCCCTTCATTTTTAAAAGGGCACCCTTCAAACTATTAAACTGCTTTTAGGAAGATTTTTAACCCTTTGAGCACAAAATGTTGATGAAATTTAGTCAAATTTTTTCGTTAATACATTCATTTAGCCCTAATATTTACACTTTTTTCAAAAGATTAAACTCATCTTAAAATTTGTTACACAATTTCTCCTGCATACAGAGACCCCCACATGTGGATGTTACTAGTTGTATGGGTGCACAGTGAGGTGCAGAAGGGAAGGAGCTTCCTGCAGCTGCAAGTTTTGTCCGATAGAACGTAGTGGATTTTAGTTTCCCCGTTGGCGCACCTTTTGAAGACTATACAATTTTAGCTTTTCCCTTAGTGGGGCCATGTGCAGGCAATTTTTTTTGATGAGATGCCTTTTCCAGTGATACCATTTTGGGGTTAATTATGTAATCACTGTGCTGTGCCTGACCGGAAGTAATCAATCCACCGGTTCCCATCCCCCAGCTGCTGTGTATCACCAGATCAGTTTATAGTACTTCTGGACAGTCAGGAGGATCCACGTGTATATGTGTGGCAGCCAGGCTTCCCAAGTCCTGAATGAGTATAATTGTTTTTTTATTCTGCATCAGTGTAGCTACAGCATTCTCAAGGTATGCTTGGTTCACAATGCATGAAATCAAATGGTAGATTTACTTTAAATGGGTACAAATCATATTTTTTGTGGGGTTTTACTTTTTTTCGTGTGGGTTCAATAATTTTTTTTATTCTACAAGTCGTTACGGACGCAGTGATACTATATGCGTGGGGTTTGTTTTATGATTTTGACCTTTTTTCACTTTATATGTTATTTTATGAGTTAATGGGGATTTGGGGCATTTTTATTATTATTATTTTTTTTTTTTTTAATTTAATAACATTTTTTCTTTTTACTTTTTTTATTACTTCCACCATGGGACGATAATACCCTGCAATACTGATGTACTGATGCATAGGTTAACACTGTGCCTTTAAGATCCCGTCACAGTTGGGATCTTACAGGCATTGTCTGTGGACAGCACTGGGGTCCTGATCTGTACACCAGAAACACAATGACCTGAATGCTACCCTTCAAGAATGTCTCAGTAGACAAATAGTAGACTTGTGAACAGTGTGAGACCTCGTTGTCAGCTGTAATTGACGGTCAGGGCCACGTAACAAATTGTTGAGACAGTGACATTTTTGTGGGTGTTTACCCACCATTGATGTACGGGCACTATACTTTACTATACACTTATCTAATATGGGTACAGGCTATGTTACCAACATAGCAAAGTTCTTTTATTACTATCCTGCCATTCCTATTAAAGGATGCACAAATTTGAAGATTATGAATGGTCAGGGATCGAAACCTCAATTAGAAGAGCATAACTGTAAGGGTAGATGCACATAAATATGCCAATTCACATCTTCCCAACCGTGGTAAACGTCCATTTTTCATGATCAAGTTCTCCTTATGGAGAGTTTGCCTATTAAGTCCACCTTATAGGCGTGTGGAGACTTAAAGCCATAGATGCTCCACTAGGGATTTCTGGGAATAATGCAAATCCCTTTTCCAAGGTGTTAAATGGAAAACAATGCCTCCTTTTGCTACCTTGAAAGGCAGCCCCCTTAACATCAAGTATGACCTACAAGAAGTCTAATGACATGCCAGTATATCTATTCCAGAAGAAACAGATTCCCAACTGTAGGAGACATTGTTTTCCATCTTGGAAAACGGATTTGCATCATTCTGACAACGGCGTATTTGTTTAGGTGAGACCACCCTTTTAGGTGAGACAACCCTTTTAAAGAATATAAGGTACTGTTCAGACATGGTACAATTTTGCTGACAATTCACTTTTTGTTACCCTGCTACAGGCCCCTTTGCTACCCATTTCAGTCTCCATTTTCTACTCCAAAAGCCGTTAAGAGATCTACTAATAGCACAAACCCTTCTCTTCTCAACCTCTTCTAGTATTTAACTTCTGCTCTTAGTTTCCTATGCTTTTCATGCTCTATTTCTAGAGCTTTCACTCATCCACATAATTGCTTGGTTTTTTTTACAACCACAAGAATATTCTGTTAATAAATCTGTTTATTTTTACTTTAAATGGGCATTATGCGTGCATGTGCTTCTCGCTTCATCTGCATTTATGAATGTGTGGTGGTTTTGTATGTTTTTTTATAAAGAGAAGAAAGCTGAAAACTGAATATTAAAGGGGTTATCCGGGTTTAAAATTTTTTTTTATGGCCGGGCTGGGGAGGACTAGTTAAACATAATAAACATGGACTTACCCCCTCCGGCGCCGCCGATGTCCCGCCCCGCGGTCACTTCGATCCGTGCCCCTGTAAACAAACAGGGGCACGGAAGCCGCGCACAGGGAGCTTCCGGTCCGCGATGTGGACGGCTCCTCCCATGCGTCCCTATGTCTCAGCGTTGTAAGCGCTGGGAGATCGTGCGCATGGGAGCTTCCGGCCGGCTAGAAGCTCCCTGTGCGCGGGTGTAATGAAACCGGCGCACGGAGAAGACGGACCGCGGCGCGGGACATCGGCAGCACCGGAGGAGGTGAGTAGATGTTTATTATGTTTAAATAGCCCTCCCCAGCCCGGACATAAAAAAAATTTTAAACCCGGATAACCCCTTTAAACCTTAGAGGCAACAGTGGTGAGAGTCTTCATAATATTTCATCTTAACTGCAACAAAGAGACCAAAAAATTTACCCAGTGGAAGTCGGCAAGGGATGGACCATGAAGAGTCCAGACAGTCCTAGGCAATGGTGCCACCTCTTCTTTAGATTATGGTTTTGAGATGGTCTGCCTGCAGCCACCAACCATAGTTTTAGTGGTGAATACATAAAGAAACAAGATCAGGATAAGAAATTTATCCTTATTTTAGAGCAGATGGGAGGCAAATTGCTACTGGTTTCAAGCAGATTTCCCACCAATGTGTAAACATATTGTAAAAATTACTTTATGGATTAAGCTCCAATTAATGTGATATCTAGTTTTACCATTAAAGTTAATGGAGGTCAAGTTTTCCCCATGGCATTAAAATAGGGAATGTTGCATTCATTGACATCGCAGATTATGCCAATATTGTAATAAAACTGTGTGGCGAAGATCATTCAGCTCTCCTCTTGCATGATTTAGTATACAGAGGATCGGTCAGCTCTCCTCCTGTGTGGTGGATTATGTAGAGGATCCGTCAGCTCTCCTCCTGTGTGGTGGATTATGTAGAGGATCCGTCAGCTCTCCTCCTGTGTGGTGGATTATGTAGAGGATCCGTCAGCTCTCCTCCTGTGTGGTGGATTATTGTAGAGGATGCCGCAGCTCTCCTCGGCTGTTGTGAGTTGGATTATGTAGGAGGATCCGTTCAGTCTCCTCTGTGTGTGGTTATGTAGAGGATCCGTCAGCTCTCTCCTGTGTAGGTGGTATTATGTAGAGGTATATGTCAGCTCTCCTCTGTGTGGTGTGATTATGTAGAGGATTCGTCAGCTCTCCTCCTGTGTGGTGATTATGAGGAGCGATCCGTAGCTCTCCTCCTTGTGGTGGATTATGTAGAGGATCCGTGCTTTCTCTTTGATTTGAGTGGCCGTCAAGGGGCAGTACGCGAATGTGTGATTATGTAGAGGATCCGTCAGCTCTCACTCTGTGTGGTGCGATTATGTGAGGATCCGTCAGCTCCATCCTGTGTGGTGTGATTAGTAGAGGATCGCGTCAGCTCTCCTCCTGTGTGGGGATTAGTGTAGAGGACCGTCAGCCTGCCTCACTGTGGGTCGTGATTATGTAGAGGATCCGTCACTCTCCACCTGTGTGGTGGATATGTAGAGGATCCGCAGCTCTCCTCCTGTGTGGTGATTCATGTATAGTATCCGCTAGCTCCTACCTGTGTGGTGGTATTATGTAGAAGTCCGTCAGGCTCTCCTACGTGTGGGTTGATTTATGAGAGGTATCCTTCGCTCCCTCTGTGTGGTGGTATGTCAGGATCCGTCAGCTCTCCTCCTGTGTGGTGGATTATGTAGAGGGATGCCGTCAGCTCTCCTCCTGTTGTGATCTGGAGTTATGTAGAGGATCAGTCAGCTCTCCTCCATGTGGTGGATTATGTAGAGGATCCGTCAGCTCTCCTCCTGTGTGGTGGATATGTAGAGGATCCGTCAGCTCTCTCCTGTGGGTGGATTATGTAGAGGACCGTCAGGCTCTCCTCCTGTGTGGTGGATTATGTAGAGGATCCGTCAGATCTCCTCCTGTGTGGTTGTAGAATTTCTCCCGGTGATGATTTAGAGGATCCGTCAAGCTCTCCTCCGTGTTGGTGGATTATTAGAGGATCCGTCAGCTCTCCTCATTGTGGTGGATTATGTAGGGATCCGTCAGCCTCCTTGGGTGAGACGAGATCTCCCCCCCCCTTCGTCCCGCTCTCCTCCTGTGTGTGATTATGTAGGAGGATCCGTCAGCTCCTACTGGGTATGTAGATCCGTGTTCTGTGTGTGGATTATGTAGAGGATCCGTAAGCTCTCCTCCTGTGGTGGTGGATGATGTAAGATCCGTCAGCTTATTCCCGGGTGATTATATAGAGGACCGGTCAGCTCATCTGGGGTGGTGCATTATGTAGAGGAGCAATCTGCGATGGGAGTACGAAACAGAAACCAGTTCATATGCTGAGTATCTCGCCAACAGTGCATATACTCATGCAAAAGCTCATACTAGTCAGGGCATTATTGGTGAGCATTATCTTGGCGGTGGGCACAATGCGAGAGTCGCTCCGCTATAGCGATGATGCACTCGCCTCGGTGTGAACGTCATATTTGTACGTGGAGTCAAAGCTTAGCGCATGTGTTTATTGTACACGTCTCACTACATGTATAAGAGCCGTGGATGTGCAATCGGCTGCGCATTGCCGGGGGAGGGGGGGAAATCAAAACACAGGGGGCACCCCATAGTTGGGGAACTTTCCCCTGGGCACACCCGATGGCCTCAGGTGTCGCGGCACACTGGTTGAAAATCATGTTGTAAGGACCGCGTCGCAGCTCTATTCTGGTTGGGCTGCATTATGTAAGAGGTATAATCGGCCTTCTTCCTGGTGTTGTAGTACTTGTTGGATTCTAAGACCATTGCAGGACCTTCTGCTCCACTGTGACCTTTCTCGTGGAACTCTCGATGCTGGTATTTTCTGATTTTAGCCAAACTCCGCAATGATCAGCTAATCAAAGGTGTCTACTATAAAGCTTTAATTTATACAATCGTTATTCCTGACAACTGCAAATTTTAAAACCACATGTCACGAGGTATCAACAATGGCACATACAAAAAATTCTATTACTGACATCACCACTGAAAAATAAAAGGCTAGTATCTCTCCTCCAACTTTCTTCACTTGGGTCCGGTCCCTTACGGTTTCCTTTAAGATAGTGATTATTGCTCTCACGTAGTTCCACAAAGGCGTTTGAAACGCCTCATGTTTATGTTCTACCACCATCAAGAATTGTAAACAACACATGCAACTGGATGTGTGCCAGTTGGCAGGGAATCTGCTCTTCTTAGCTGCCGATATGCCCGGTTTTTACAAAAAGGCTTTTAGATATGCAAATGAATTGAGGGCATCTGGCCTTAAGTATGTTAATGGTGTTAATTTCTGATAAAACAAGGGAAATAAGTAGCGTAAAAGAATCCACCTTAAAAGGAGGTAATCATCAGAAAAGCGGTACCATCTGTCTTCCAAGGAAGCGTTTAGCGAGACTGCGAGTCAAATAGGGACACAACAGAAACCCCCTTGGCAAAAGTAGGGGGGTAGGAAAGGTGACTCCATCATTAATTGGGGGATCAAAACAAAATTGACTAGGAAAAAAAACTGAGTGAATCATGGAAGACCCAGAAAAAGCTGAATTCTGGATTCTCTACAAATGTAGAAGCAATTATTGGCGGTACAGTCTGTTCTTTTCTTCCTTCAGGTGAAATATTCAAGGAGATCCTCCTACCCTCATATCAAAACAAAACCCGTCAACTGCATTTCCCCAGTACATGTTATACCAACCGCAATGTCTACGCTCGACAAACCTACGAATGCGTATCTCCTAGCTGTCAGGTGATAGTGTTATGTCCTGAAAGCCCAAATTGTTCCAAGAGTGTCATGGAGGGGAATTTGGTAGCAGAAAACACTAGAGCTTTACCTTACCTATCACATATACTTATGCTTTCTCATGTCGCAAAGATGGATTCATTGTGTGGGGCCTAGTTGTGGACAGCAGAAAAGACTGCTCCAGCCACCAAAACGGGAAGGAATAGGAACTACTAAGTTGCACTTAAACAATCTCATGGTGAAATTATTTCGGGATGGTGTGCCGTTGGACTCAACACGCATGATCAACACAGGATGAGGACTTATCGTGTAGGCTTTAGGTAACTTGGATAATCAAATATTGAGTAATATTATAAGAAGATCTTATAAAGCAGCATTGTGCCATTGGCTTTTATGTACGATTTGTATATAAAACAGAGCATTCACCGAAGAGACGTACATAGATACTCCTTAGCAGTCTAGGGAACTTATTTGTCTAAGGTAGGTATGGTACCAATGAGTCTCTGAACACCAATACTACCATTGTTGTAGCTCACTCTCATCGACTAACCCAAGGTTTAACTGGTCTTCTTCTATATTTATTGGCCTAATTTGGAATTTTGTGAAATCTGGTGGTATAACTAATCATTGTTGCATTGCAGTAGCATTCTATAATTGGAATCTGATTATAGAGATGGTGTGTTCATTGTGGATCTCCATCATATAGTAGAGACTTGCACAAAGTGCGGACCTACGTCGCCTTGTTATAGTATATGACACACCAATATTTTGACATGTAATGTTGCCCTATAAGGTAGTGCTTCAGATAATTGCTCGCTTGACTGTCAGAATACTAGCGATCATGGAGTTCCCCATCAAGGGAGGAGATTGCCGTTTAGCAACAAACAGTCCCCTGTTCAGTGCAGTTGATTTTAGTATCCGCAACTTCTGAGTGAGATATACACGAACATATACAGATAGGTGGGCACAGGTTAGATCTTTCCTCCTCATCAGGTGAGTTACTATGAAAAAAACTATATGTTCGCCATCCTGCCCCCAAATACATGGTTGGATAGGGGTCATTAAACACCCTGGGGGATGTGAGGAAGCTCCATGTCAGCAGATGTAGAAGGCACCAAGAATAATCATAGATTTCCCTCTTCAAGTAGAAAGGGAATTGTGGCCTACTAAAAACTAATATGCCAGTTATGGCAACCCCAGCCCAATACAAGTACATTTTGCTAGCATTGGGCCAATGGATACGCGCAGAACTCTTAGTGGATATAGTAAGTGGATCATGTTCGGTCTCAAAACAGAAGATCCAGGATGGGGGGCTGATTGCCCCTGGAACCAATCATATGAACTTTCCATTGAGTTATGAACTCATCAAGAGTCCTGGGTTGGGTACCGGAGATTTTTCTAGACTCTCCTAGGGGCAGAGGGTGTTTCTACAATACCATAAAAGTCACCCTTCGGATATTGAGTTCTTTCCTGGGGTCATCACAACATCAAGAGCGCATTGAGAATCATTCCAGTGCTAGGCCTTACCCTGCTCCCCAATCATGTATAGTACAAGTAACTGACTTTCATGTGAATTGCTTTAGCTTGCTGTACTCTGCTTTATAAGCCTAACTGATCATAATTGTCTTTGTAACACATATATAGTGTGTCCCTTAAGGGCTTGTTGTAAAGGGATATAAATGAAAAATAAAGAAGTACTTACCTCTGTGGCACCTCTGTCCCTCACACCAGACACCCATCCTTATACAGCTCTGGAAGAGGGGATGGGTGGCCGTGCCAGTGGTCTGGAAATGCATCGGAGTGGATGGTGCCATGCTCCTGTAAAACTGAACAACCACATGGCACAGAGTGAACAGGTGGCGCGTTGGACAGTGGGTTTGTTTGGAGGAACAACTAGCACACCATGTTTCGGTGTATACACCACCTGGTTGGATTCTGGACATAATAAATGGTGGTTTCGACCAAGTGTGTATCAGTGGCGGTGGCAGTCTACAGTACTGTAAAGCCTCTGGTTCACTGAGGCTATTCAAAGGGGACTTCTCCATATTGATTAACTCTGAGCCTTCAGGATTGTAGGGTGAGTGTTGTGTTGTGCATACCTAGAGGTTTGGATAGCTTCATCTTGTAACTTCTTGTGGCTTCGGAACCAGTTGTGAAAACACTTGAAAAACAATGTGAAAACAATTCTTTGACCTTTCTTATCTTAGGGTACATAGCAAACCTGTACTTTAGGAGAACCTCGTTATTAGCACTCGCTTCAATATTTTCACATAGGAGACGCGGAATCAGGAATGCAATATGATGCATTACTACTGGTCATTTATCTTTTGCTCTTGCGTTTCCAGTACGTTTATTTTAGCAATCGAAAAATTCCCATCAAACGAAACGTAATCACGACCATCTATTCACAATTTTTTTCATTATATATGGTATATATCATGCTTTTGACACCCATGTTTACTCTTTTTAGCCTTCTTTCTCAAAAGAGTCATGATATACAGGTTGACTCGCGGATTATGGATTCTGCTTGGTAACAGGTGCACCAGCAGTGGTAGCCACTGACTCCAGTGCACTCAGAAGCGCCATATACTTTATTGAGAGCCAAAACATCCCTACAAGTAACAGATAAACCTTCCCCATTCCCTATAGAACACAGTAAGCATTGCCCCCTCTAATGTTTTGGTGCATGTTTTCAGGATCTCTGCTGAAGAGATCAGTTGTCCCAGGGAGTCGGTAGAAATATATGTGACGTTCCCACACTAAAGATGGGAAGCAGTTTGCATAAATTGCATTAACACCTGTATTAGCTCCCGATATCAGAGGAATGAGCCTCAAGGTATTGTATCTTCTGTGCTCCTACATGGATTTTCAGCCCCCTTGTGGAAGCTGAGGGAGGATTACTCACTTTACAGGCGTCCCCCCATCTTAGGGCACAGGGAATTGACAAGAACTGATGCGGTTGCACATAGATCACACATCTTAGAGACTTGAGAAGCTTTTAACCCCTTCATTTCTTATTAAGTCCATGGGAATGTCTTCTATATATGTGTGAACAAACTATCATAGAAATTGAATAATATATAAATTGTACATTTCAGGCCCATGTAGTCTCTTCCAATACAATACCCAGCTTGTGGCTGGAGCATTCACATTCATTATCATCTATATTTGTATAGCACCATTGTAACCATACAATTGGGAACGCAATAATAAGTAATTGTTATAATTTTACGCCTGTGTTTATGGCTCCATACCAAGCTATCCCATGAATGTCCATACAGTGTGATCACTGTCAGGTTAAATGCACCCATCAAGCGTGCAATGGAACCAATATTGTTAGGAATATCCAATCCCAATATTTCCCCTGAATTGGCCCATGTAAATGTCTCTTACAGTTTTTAAACAAAGGACAAACCATGGGACCAATAGAAATATATCACCTGCCTGTTACAGATATAGACAGGATGGTAGGAGATGTAAAACGGACACTTGCAGTCGAATTTGCAGTCTGAATCACTTGCTATATAGACTACCTCGAATCAAGCTTGTTGTTGGATGAGATGTGTCCTCTTCTGCCTCTCCGCTTTTTAAGCTGCAGTGACCGAACTTTTGGAGCACTTCAAAGGTCCTGACATGGCTTTTGTGTATATGTGTATTAGGACAATGAAACAAAGGGACCCAAATTATATGGTGAAGGTATTGCAAAGTATAAAATTTGGTAGGTGAATTGGGTGGCCAGGGCCTCCTAGAAGGCCCTGCCCTAACCGCCTATTTTATACTCTACTACTGCATGGTCCATAGTTATTGGTTATCTTAATGGTCGTCTTTAAGAATAGTTATTCACTTTAGAGACTATCATGACATACATGCTTGCAAAAAATTGAACTATAGCATGCCAACCATTTTTTATTTACCATCAACATTTGCTGCTGAGGGAGGTTTGGAACACCTTCTGCTTCCAGAGCACCTTCCCCTCTCTCTGCCTGGTGTAATCTCACTGCTGCATAGGAATTTTCAGCACACAGTGGGGGGGGGGGTATGTGAATCTTCATCATGGATATTATGCTAATATGCCTGAAGGGCTCTAGAAGGTGTTAACAGAGCCCCTCAGGCTTATTAGCATAATAAAAAAAATGATTTTAGAAAGGAGGCCATGGTTAACTTTAAGAAGTTATTTTAACACAGAGCAGTGAATTCTTTAGAATGAGGGTAGCAAAGAAGAAGTTCCGCAGAAAAGTGAGAAGAATGTTATGAGAGAACTTGCGTCACAGTTGAGCGAAGACCACAACTCTGAACGGACTAGACTGATAATGGGAGCTGCGTTTTTTCAACCATGCAATAAGAAATACATTGGTGTACGTGAACCATTGTGTCCGTCTGGATGCTCTTCATGGCACTGACAGCTTGCCCCATTATTTTTGCCTTGCACAGGGAATGTTGTGTTATACAGCTGTTTATTTATTCAGGATGACGATATAATGTATTAGTAATGTGCATTTATCTGCAGAGCCGGTGAGATAGCCATCAATCTTCCCTGCAGCTGTCTGCTACCCACACATAACCCATCCTGCTTAGTACAGCTGCTATCCAGAGCTAGACATTCTTGGGGCCCCTTATCTCCCACAGCACCCAGACCCTTTGCCCTATACCTGGGGGCAGCCTGGATGCAATTGTCCTGTTGAGAGTGTTTTACCCTCGGATCATTGTTGGAAGACATAGACTAAGCTCATCATTTGTATTATAATGTATTAGAAATTGAAAAAAAAAAAAACAAAAAACATGTTTTCTCTGGGAGCAGATTTAGAATGAAAACTTGTATGTCTTCATAATGTATCCGACATGTTACAAAGCCTCTCCCACCCAGCAGATCATTTCCACCCAGGGGTGTGCATGCACTGAGTATGTGAGATTCGCGTCCTGTCTGGGCACGTCCATTTTCTGATGGCTCTGCCAGACGTTCCCACAGATAGCTGGCACATATGGGGTGAGGTGTATAAGTAAATCTTATGAAAATGAAATCATTCCAAATCTGGATTAGAGTCCTCTTTATCAGTGGGTGTTAATGGATGTTTAAGAGAGTTCAAGTGTTGTCACAGCCGATTTAAGCTATAATAGTTATGTTTAAATTATATATTATTATAGTTACATTTATCTTTGTATTATGCCTTATTATGCAGGATGGGAGTCCCTACTATTACTAGTGCTTGATCCATGTGGCTTTTCCAAAGAATACAGGATAACCTGATCAGTGGCGGGATCACCGCTGATTACGAGAACGGCAGTGCGTTGTATCCCCAAATTAACACAACAGCTGGTGGAACATACACTCACCGGCCACTTTATTAGGTACACCTGTCCAACTGCTCGTTAACACTTAATTTCTAATCAGCCAATCACATGGCGGCAACTCAGTGCATTTAGGCATGTAGACATGGTCAAGACAATCTCCTGCAGTTCAAACCGAGCATCAGTATGGGGTAGAAAGGTGATTTGAGTGCCTTTGAACATGGCATGGTTGTTGGTGCCAGAAGGGCTGGTCTGAGTATTTCAGAAACTGCTGATCTACTGGGATTTTCACACACAACGATCTCTAGGGTTTACAGAAAATGGTCAGAAAAAGAAAAAACATCCAGTGAGCGGCAGTTCTTTGGGCAGAAATGCCTTGTTGATGCCAGAGGTCAGAGGAGAATGGGCAGACTGGTTCGAGCTGATAGAAAGGCAACAGTGACTCAAATCGCCACCTGTTACAACCAAGGTAGGCAGAAGAGCATCTCTGAACGCACAGTACGTCGAACTTTGAGGCAGATGGGCTACAGCAGCAGAAGACCACACCGGGTGCCACTCCTTTCAGCTAAGAACAGGAAACTGAGGCTACAATTTGCACAAGCTCATCGAAATTCGACAGTATAAGATTGAAAAAACGTTGCCTGGTCTGATGAGTCTCGATTTCTGCTGCGACATTCGGATGGTAGGGTCAGAATTTGGCGTCAACAACATGAAAGCATGGATCCATCCTGCCTTGTATCAACGGTTCAGGCTGGTGGTGGTGGTGTCATGGTGTGGGGAATATTTTCTTGGCACTCTATGGGCCCCTTGGTACCAATTGAGCATCGTTGCAACGCCACAGCCTACCTGAGTATTGTTGCTGACCATGTCCATCCCTTTATGACCACAATGTACCCAACATCTGATGGCTACTTTCAGCAGGATAATGCGCCATGTCATAAAGCTGGAATCATCTCAGACCAGCTCTCCTCCTGTGTGGTGGATTATGTAGAGGATCCGTCAGCTCTATTCCCGGGTGGATTATATAGAGGACCTGTCAGCTCTATTCTGGTGTGGTGCATTATGTAGAGGATCAATCTGCTGGAGTACTAAAAGTACCAGTTCATATGCTGAGTATTCTGCCAACAGTTCATATACTCAGGCAAAAGCTCATATAGTCAGCATTATTGGTGAGCATTATCTTGGCGGTGGGCAAATGCGAGAGTCTCTCCGCTCTCAGGATGATGCACCGGCCTCGGTGACGTCATTTTGTCGTGCGAGGTTCAAAGCTTGCGCATGTGTTATTGTACACGTCTCCTACATTGTAAGAAGCCGTGACTGTGCATCGCTGCGCATTGCCGGGAAACAAAACACAGGGGGCACCATAGTTTGGGGAACTTTCCCCGTGGCACACCCGACCATGTGTCGCGGCACACTGGTTGAAAATCACTGATGTAGAGGACCCGTCAGCTCTATTCTGGTGTGGTGCATTATGTAGAGGATCAATCGGCTCTCTTCCTGTGTGGTTGTAGTACTTTTGTTGGAATTCTAAGAACATGCAGGACCTCTCTGCCCACTGTGACCTCTCGTGTAACTCTCTGGATGCTGGTAATTTTCTGTATTTTATCCACACTCCGCAATGATCAGCTAATCAAAGGTGTCTACTATAAAGCTTTATTTATAATCCTTATTCCCATGACAACTGCAAATTTTGAAAAACCACTTGTCACAGAGATACAAAAATGGCACATACAAAATATTCTTATTCTGACATCAACCACTGAAAATATAAAAGGCTAGTAATACTCTCCTCCACTTCTCTTCACCTTGGTTCCGGTCCCTTACAGGTTTCCTTTAAGGATGAGGTTATTTCTCTCACTGTATTCCACAAAGGCGTTGATAATGCCTCTGTTATGTTCTACCACCATCAAGAATTGTAAACCAACACACTGACAAACTGGTGTGTGCCAGTTGGCAGGATCTGCTCTTCTTTTAGCTTCCTATGCCCTGGTTTTTACAAAAAAGGCTTTTAGAATTATGCAAATGAGCTTGAGGGGCATTGGCTCTATAGATGTTAATGGTGTTAATTTCTTAAAAACAAGGGAATAAGTAGCTAAAAGAAGTCCAACCTTTAAAAGGAGGTAATCATCAGAAAAGGGACCATGCTCTTCAAAGGAAGCGGTTTACTAGACTGCGGTCAAATAGGGAACACAACAGAACCCCCTTTGGCAAAGTAGGGGGTAGGAAAATGTGACATCAGTCATTAATTGGGGGATCAAAACAAAATGTGCTAGGAAAAAAGAACTAGTGAATATTGAAGACCCAGAAAAAGCTGAATACTGATATATACAATAGAAGCAATGTATTTGCGGTACAGTCTTTTTTTTTCCTTCAGGTTGAAATATTATATGGAGATCCTCCTACCCTCATTATCAAAACAAACGCGGCTCAACTGCATTCCCCAGACATGTGTAACACAACCCTGCAATGTCTACACTCGAAAACCTAAGAATCGTATCTCCTACTGTCAGGGATAGGTGTATGTCTGAAGCCAAATTGTCAAGATGTTCCAATGGAGGGGAATTTGGTAGCAGAAAACTAGGCTTTACCTTACCTACACATAAACTTATGCTTTCTCATGTCGCAAACATTGGATTAATTGTTTGGGGCCTATTTGTGACAGCAGAAAAGACTGTCCAAGCCACAAACACGGGAAGGAATAGGAACTACTAAGTTTGCAGCTTAAACAATTCATGGAAATTATTTTGTCTGTGTGCTGTCCGCTGAATCAACAGCGCATTGATCAAAACATGATGAGGACTTATCGTGTAGGCTTTTAGGTACTTGGAGTTAATCAAATATTGAGTAGATGATTATGAGAAGACTTATAAGCAATTTGTGCCATTGGCTTTTATGTATAGATTTTGGTAGTACAAACAGAGCATTCCACCAAGAGAAGTACATAGAATACTCCTTAGCAGTCTATGGAGTATACTTATTTTTCTAAGGTAGGTATGGTACAATTGAGTCTCTGAACACCAAAGCTACCATGTTGTAGCTCATCTCATCCTACTAACCCAAAGGTTTAACTGGTCTTCTTCTATATTATTGGCCCTAATTTGGAATTTATGGAAATCTGTGATAAATAACATGTTGCATTGGCAGTAGGCATTCTATAATGGCATCTAGAGTTAATAGAGATGGTGTGTCATTGTGATCTCCATCATAGAGTAGAGACTTGCACAAAGTGGACCCAGCACTGTTATAGTATATACACATACCATATTTGCAATGTAATGTTGCCCCTAAGGTAGTGCTTCAGATAAATTGTCTGCTTGCTGTCAGAATATAGCTGATCAATGGAGTTCCCATCAAGGGAGGAGATTGCCTTTAGCAACAACAATGTCCTGTTAGTGACAGTTGATTTTATGTATCCAGCAACCTTCTGATGAATATACAGACATATACAGTAAGGTGGGCACAGGTTAGATCTTTCCTCCTTCATCAGTGAGTTACATGAAATAGACTATATCTCGCCATCCTGCCCCCAAAATACAGGGTGGATAGGGTCATTAACACCCTGGGGGATGTGAGGAAGCTCCCACCTCAGCAGATGTAGAAGCACCAATAATAATCATAGATTTCCCTCTCCAAGTAGAAAAAGGGAAATTTGTGGCTAAAAACTAAATATGCCAGTTATGGCACCCCAGCCCAATACCAGGTACCTTTCTAGCATCTGGGCAATGGGATACGCAGAACTCTTAGTGGGAGCATAGTAAGTGGATCATGTTCGGTCTCAAAACAGAAGATCCAGATGGGTCTGATTGCCCCGGAACCATAATCCTATGACTTTCCATTGAGTTAGAACTCATCCAAGGTCCTGGGTCTGGTCTGGAAGTTTTCTAGACTCACCTAGGGGCAGGAGGGGTGTTTCTACAACACTAATAAAAGTCACCCCTTTCGGATATTGTTCTTTCCTGGGGTATCACAACATCAAGAGGCAGGAAGAATCTTCAAGTGCTGGCCTTCCCTGCTCCCCAATCATGTAGTACAAGGTAACTGACTTTCATGTGATTGCTTAGACTTGCTGTACTCTGCTTTATAAGCTAAACTGTACATATATTCTTTTGTACACATATATAGTGTGCCCTTAAAGGGCTTGTTGTAAAGGGGGATAATTAAATTAAAAAATAAAGAAGTACTTACCTCCTGTGGCACCCTCTGTCCCTCACACCAACACCCATCCTTATACAGCTCTGGAAGAGGGGATGGGTGGCCGTGCCAGGTGGCTGGAAGCATCGGAGTGGAGGTGCCATGCTCCTGTAAACAAACAACCACATTGCACCGAGGAACGGTGGCGCGGGACAGTGGGTGTTTTGGAGGAAACTATGCAACCATGTTTCGGCTGTATACACCACCTGGGTTGGATTCTGGACAAATATAATGGTGTTTTGGACCAGAGTTGTATCAGCTGGTGGCAGTCTACAGTACTGATAAGGCTCCGTTTCACTGAGGCTAGTCAAAGGGGACTTTGCAATATTTGATTAACTCTAGCCTTTCAGGATTGTAGGTGAGTGTTGTGTTGTGCCATACCAGAGGTTGTTTGGATAGCTTCATCTCACTTCTTGTGCCTTCCGGAACCAGTGTGAAAACACTTGAAAAACAATTGTGAAAACAATTCTTTGACCTTTCTTACCCTTAAGGGTAAATCGCAAACCTGTACTTTAGGAGAACCTCAATTAGCAACTCGCTTCAATATTTTCACATAGGAGACGCGGGATTCAGGAAATGCAAATTGACATACTACAATGTCATTACTTCTTGCTCTTGCGTTTTCCAGTACTTTATTTTAGCAATCTGAAAATTCCCATCAATACAACTGTAATCTACAGGACCACTCTATTCCCACAAGTTTTATCATTATATGGTATTATATTACATGGCTTTTGCACCCATGTTACTCTTTTTATGCCTTCTTTCTCAAAAGGGAGTCAGTGATTATACAAGGTTGACTCTGGGATATGATGTCTGCTTGGATAACAGGTGCACCAGCAGGTTGAGCCCTGACTCCAGTGCACCAAGAAGCGTCCATAGACTTTTATTGAGAGCCAAAACCTGTCCCTACAAGTATACAGATAAACCTTCCCCATTCCCTATAGAACACAGTAAGCATTGCCCCCTCTAATGTTTGGTGCATGTTTCAGGGATCTCTGCTGCAGAGATCAGTTGTCCCAGGGAGTCGGTAGAATCTGTGACTTCCCAATAAAGAAGGGGTAAGCAGTTATTTCATTACATCTGATTAACTCCGAATTATCAGAGGGAATGAGCCTCAAGGTCATTGTATCTTCTGTGCTCCTAATGGATTTTCAGCCACTCTGTGGAAGCTGAGGGGCAGGATTACTCACTTTACAGGCGTCTCCCCCTCTTAGGGCCACAGGGAATTGACAAGAAACTGATGGCGTTGCACATAGATCACAATCTTAGAGACTTGAGAAGCTTTAACCCCTTCATTATCTTATTAAAGTCCATGGGAATGTGCTTCTATATATGTGTGAAACAAACTATCATAGAAATTGAATAATAATATAAATTGTACATTTTCAGGCACATGTAGTCTCTCAAATACAATACCCAGCTTGTGGCTGGAGCATTCACATTCATTATCATCTATATTTGTATAGCACCAATTGTAAACCATACAATTGGGAACGCAATAATAAGTAAGATTGTTATAATTTTACGCCTGTGTTTATGGCTCCAATACCAAAGCTATCCCATGAATGCCCATACAGCGGTGATCACTGTCAGGTTTAAATGCACCCATCAAGTGCGCAATGATCAGGAACCAATATTTTTAGGAATATCCAATCCCAATTTTTCCCCTGAAGTGGCCCATGTAAATGTGCTCTTACAAGTTTTTAAAACAAAGGAGCAAACCATGGGACCAAATAGAAATATATCACCTGCCTGTTACAATGTATAGACATGGAATGGTGGGAGATGTAAAACGGGCACTTGCAGTCGAATTTGCAGTCTGGAATCACTTGCTATATGTGATGCTCGAATCAAGCTTGTTGTGGAATGAAGGATGTGTCTCTTCTGCCTCTTCCGCTTTTTAAGCTGCAGTTACCGAACTTTTGGAGAACCTTCAAAGGTCCTGACATGGCTTTTGTGTATATGTGTATTAGGAGCATGAACAAAGGGACACAAATTATATGGGTGAAGGTATTTCATAGTATAAAATTTGGTGGGTGAATTGGGTGGCCATGGGCCTCCTAGAAGGCCCTGCCCATACCGCCTATTTTATACTCTACTACTGCATGGGCCATAGTTATTGGTTATCTTAAATGGTCGTCTTTAAGAAATAGTTATTCACTTTAGAGACTATCATGACATACATGCTTGCAAAAAATTGAACTATAGCATGCCGAACATTTTTTTTACCATCAACATTTGCTGCTGAGGGAGGTTTGGAACACCTTCTGCTTCGGGAGCACTTTCCCCTTCCTCTGCCTGATGTAATCTCACTGCTGCCTACGAATTTTCAGCACACAGTTGGAGGGGTATGTGCTCCTGCACAGTTTAACAGCATGTGAATCTGCAGCATGGATATTATGCGAATATGCCTGAAGGGCTCTGGAAGTTGTTAACAGAGCCCTCCAGGCTTATTAGCATAATTGATTATAGAAAGAAGGAGGCCATGGATAACAAATGTAAGAATATTACCACAGTCACTGCACATGGATCTATGAGTAAGTGTCCCTGGTTTATCATTCTTGATTATTATAGACAAACTCCTTTAAGAAGTTATCGCAACACAGAGCAGTTATTACTTGGAATGAGGGCAGCAAAGAAGAAGTTCTGCAGAAAAGTGAGAAGAATGTTATGAGAGAACTTGCGTCACAGTTGAGCGAAGACCACAACTCTGAACGGACTAGACTGATAATGGGAGCTGGGTTTTTTCAACCATGCAATAAGAAATACATTGGTGTACCAGAACCATTGTGTCCGTCTGGATGCTCTTCATGGCACTGACAGCCTGCCCCATTATTTTTGCCTTGCACAGGGATTGTAGTGTTATACAGCTGTTTATTTATTCAGGATGATGATATAATATATTAGTAATGTGCATTTATCTGCAGAGCCGGTGAGATAGCCATCAATCTTCCCTGCAGCTGTCTGCTACCCACACATAACCCATCCTGCTTAGTACAGCTGCTATCCAGAGCTAGACATTCCTGGGGCCTGGCTCCTTATCTCCCACAGCACCCAGACCCTTTGCCCTATACCTGGGGGCAGCCTGGATGCAATTATCCTGTTGAGAGTGTTTAACCTTCGGATCACTGTTGGTAGACATAGACTAAGCTACCATATATACCTGTTATAAGCCTAGTTTTTCAGCACAAAAAAATCTGCTGAAAATCCCTAACTCGGTTTATACTCAAGTCAAGAAAAAAAAAACCAAAAAGTTACCTCACCTTCTGACGCTCTCCGGCATCCATCGCGGCTCCGACATGGGGTCCTGGTCCGTCACAGTCTTCGTGACGTCAGCCGCATCACCACACACTATGATGTCAGCTTGTTGCTGACGTCATGGTGCCTGCGACGGACCGGGAGGGGCTGGCAGGCTATATACTGGAGGAGGCAGGCAGGCGAGCTATATACTCCAGGGGGATGGCAGGCTATATACTTGATGGGGCTGGCTATATACTCCAGGGGGCTGGCAGGCTTTATACTGGGGGGGCTGTGACCAATGCATTTCCCACCCTCGTCTTATCGAGTCAATAGGTTTTTCCTGTTTTTTGTGTCAAAATTAGGGGTCTCGGCTTATACTCGGGTCGGCTTATACTCGAGTATATACAGTAATTTATATTATGATGTATTATAATTTGAAAAAAAAAACCCCAAAAAAACATGTTTTTGTTTTCTCTGGGAGCAGATTTAGAATGAAAACTTGTATGTCTTCGTAATGTATCCGATATGTTACAAAGCCTCTCCCACCCATCAGATCATTTCCACCCAGGGGTGTGCATGCACTGAGTATGTGAGATTCGCGTCCTGTCTGGGCACGTCCATTTTCTGATGGCTCTGCCAGACGTTCCCACAGATAGCTGGCACATATGGGGTGAGGTGTATAAGTAAATCTTATGAAAATGAAATCATTCCAAATCTGGATTAGAGTCCTCTTTATCAATGGGTGTTAATGGATGTTTGAGAGTTCAAGTGTTGTTACAGACAATTTAAGCTATAATGGTTAAGTTTAAATTATATATTATAATAACATTTTTGTTTGTGTTGTGCCTTATTATGCAGGATGGGAGTCCCTACTATTACTAGTGGTTGATCAATGTGGCTTTTCCAAAGGATACAGGATAACCTGCTGATCAGTGGTGGGATCACCGCTGATTACGAGAACGGGGGTCTGTTGTACCCCCAAATTAACACAACAGCTGGTGGCACATAGACCTAATGTTTAAAGGGGACCTGTTACCTTAAAAACCGCTCTAGGAGCTGCTTACTAAAGTAAGCGGCTCCTAGCGCTACCCCAATAAAGCTAGCGAATACTGCACTGCATTACCCTGAGAACGCAGCCCCCTCATGAATATGCCGAACCACTGTAAACCTGGTCCGGTGTTCTCAGGGAATGGCAATGCAGTGGGGTAGCTTTATTGGGGTAGTGCTAGGAGCCAATAAAGCTAGTAGTTTAACACTGCTAATAGTGGGGTACTTTAGTAAACAGCTCATAGGGCATTTTTTTAGGGTGACAGTTCCTCTTTAAGTTCCCTAGAATGGATCAGTATTTTGCACATCCAACCTGCTGCTTCATTCATTTGGTTTACAATGCGCCCCCACTATTTCGCAAGTAAACTGGATGTGGCGTTTAATTCCTCATTTAGTTACTTATATCCAACAAATGATTACTATAAACCAAGAAGTTTGCTGATTATGCTGCATTGAGCTATAAAATTGTTTAAGGCTAAAAACTATTTGTTCAAAATGCTTCAAACCAAGTGATGGTACTGTTAATGATATATTCCTTTACGGCAGCCATCTTGGACCAAGAGAACCAAACATAAGCCATTTTGAAAATCAAGCGGCCATTTTACGTATTAGCCGGGGGTCACGCCGGGGGTCAAGCACTGTCCAGCTGATGTCTTGATTCATGATTTATGTAACCCGTTTGCTCGCCTGTCGGCTAATTCTTCTTGACATTTAATGAGAAGCCAGTCTGTCCTTCACTTTTGTTATATATCCTTGCTCTAGCGCCAGCATATCTTACGTTTTGACTTGCCCGAGTCTTCTTCTCAGGGAAATTAGTATAAACAAGGCCTCTAAGAAGAAATAGTTTACCTTTTTGGAGAATGTGCTGGTAAATTCATTATGGCCAATAGCATTGCAGTATTCTATCTCCTTGTGACGCCCCGCAATGCCGATTTTTCTGTCTTTGATATATGCAGCTGAGGCTAATAAACTGATTTTTACATACACTAAGAGACTGATGTGTCTTGGTTTTTGTTCTCTTCTCCCAGTACCGGGCAGCCAAGAAAAGGGTTAATTAGAAGTTCACCTTCACAACTAATAAGGGCGGTTCAAGTCCAAGATAAAAATCTCTAACAGTACCATTAGGCTTTCAATGTTTTTCATTAAAGCTATTTTTTTTTAACTTTCTATTTTTAAGTATTAATTTTACCTGGCTGCAGGATTCACACATTTTTACTATAAGCACACTTTTTTAATGGTAATCTGTAGACAGTTTGGACCATACAAAGCTGCCGTATTGTCTATGAAAAATACATTTATATTTCTGCATTGTAGCAGGACTTGAAGCACTCTTGTAAACTTTTGTGTCAGATGTTCTCTGAACACAGCACAACACAGATCTTCTATGAGTCGCTGCTGTAACAGCTTCTGTTTGAATACTACAGCAGTTACTCTTTGTTCGGATAAGCAAACTCAAACTCCTGTGCACTTCTGTGCTCCAAGTCCAGATACAATCCTGGAATATAAATCCAGTTTGACCATCCTGCTGCTACTAATCACACACACCAAGGTATGGTTACACAGCTCTCCAGGACTACTACCTAACATTGCAGCTTTGTTTGGACTGCTGATATACTCAATTTATTACTCACTAAAGCAAAGCTTGGTCCAGGTGGTGGGAAAACAAGAAACAAATTATACCTACTGTAGCCCTTAACTCAACACAGCACATCTTCTGTCACTGCCACCCTCTGTTAGTATACAGTCATGATCTTACCCCTGAGTGACAATATGGGTGGGTTCCCTCTCGTTCTGCCTCACCTAACCTTTTTGGTACAGGTGTCTGCAGTGTGCACTGTTGGACCGATACTTAGAAGTATATGTTTTACACACTTTAGATATGTTTTTCATATTGGCTTTACACTTTGCTGCAGGCTCTGCTTTTATCTAGTGCTGGAGCAGGGATCCAACTCATTAGTGCCACTTGCCATATTGTCTGACTTGTTTGCCTGGCAGGAGTTTTTACCCATTGGAGACTAGAGGTATTGGTGTAAGTGTATAAGACAGTGTTCACACTAACCCACCAATTTTTGTATCTGTCTCACCACTACTATGTCAATCTCTTTTGCACAAATAATTGTTATATCCTGTTTTATTACATATTTATTTTAAACTTTGTTTATTAACACATACTTTCACATAACATTAATATCACTTAAATAATATTTTATATTTTTCCCATCCCATTGTTTCACACTGGCTTTTTTTTCACTGATTTGTTATTTGAAACCTTACCTATTTATTTAACAGTTGCAGATCATGGAAGACCATATGGGGGAGATTTAGCATATGGCAGCGCCCCCACTCATTCCACCGGATACATAGAAGTGTCCGCATGTCACGGGTGCTACCAAAACCCATATCACGGGTTGCGGGCTCACCCTTGCCCCTCTGTGCCAGCCTGCACAGTGCCCGTGCTCCTCACCTCTCCGTGTTCCTGCCTCTGGTCCATCGGTCGTGCGCGTGAATGCTATTTAAACTGGCCTTTTCCTGCACTCCCTGCCGGATCTTTGTGCCTCACAGCCTTAGAAAAAGCTTGTTTCCCATGACTTTTGCGATTAGTGTGATTTGCTGTTGTGATCCCAGACCTGTTACCGTTTGCGCTAAAAACCTAAACCTTCTCCTCTGCCTCTGAACCTTTGCCGCCCGTCTTGATCTCCTGCCTGTTCCTGACCACGAACCTGCCTTCCATTTGTGTACCTCGCCTTGGCAGCCGCCGCGGACAAAGCCGCACCTGTGAAATGACCTGGTGGTACCACGCCGCAGCAAGTCCAACCCACTTTGCGGCGGGCTCTGGTGAAAACGGGGAGCCACTTACGTCATTGTCCGCGGTGGTCCAATGGGTACACTACCCCTCGAGCCTGACACCGCACTGGTGAGGCTGGGAAATCATGTGTTGTTTTCTAACCAATGATAAACCTTAGTCTTTTTTTTTTTTACAGACACCTAGACCAAACAGAAGCAAAACAGAGACAACATTGAACATAAGTCTTACTGGCTTAAACAGTGATTCTTGAAAGCAGATAATATAATGCGGCCAAATCTTTTATTCTAGGATTCCGAACAAAATATTGTACGTATTAATGGAAGAAATCGCCGTGCTCTCCAGCATCAGCATGTAATTGAATACTGAGTCGAGTGTCCATTACAGAATAGCAGAACGCCTTGTAATTAAGTTCCAGTGTAAATTGATAAATCGGGTTAGACGGCTGTAGATTTCCTGGGGGATGAAGCTCAGCCTGTTACAGATAAAGAATAGAGGTTGGGAAGCAAAGATTCGTTGATGGTGAAAGCTTAAAGAATTCTGGGAATAGTTGCCTGACCTCTACCTGACTCTGAACAAGTTATAATTCAGGGGCCAAATGCCACTTGGATGAAACGAGCTGCTGATCCAGAATTATAGAGCAGGATTATTTAATGAAACACAACGCTTACTCAGGTTATGTATAGTTACTTTTATTAGACACATAAACTCGACATTGTTCTTCAATTAAAGGGAAGATTTACATTTCAGGAGTGACCTTAAAATGATATACAAGATTCTAAGGAACCAGAAATAGTTCACATGACTCTGGAATTGTTAACTCTCATAGATAAACTGTAATAAGCCAACAACAAGCCATAAAGCATACGACTGAGAAAAGCACTAAATACAATACATTTTAATGGATCAGTGCCTACAGTCCTATTATTTTGATGGTCCAAGTGACCGATCTGTTAAAGAGTAGAGTGTGTCTCACGTAGACTCAAGTTTGAGGATTCCTAAAAAACAGATTTCAAACTGATGCAAATCGCCCATGAAAACTGCAATTTTTCACGGCATAGAATCGGGCAACTTTTGGGAAAATATAGGGGCACATTTACTTACCCAGTCCTGTCGTGATCCCAGATTCGGACGGTCCGACGAAGATGAAGTCCGGCGCGATTCACGTAGCTAATGCGCCCGAGTTCCTGCATCCGTCGCTTCCCCGCCAAGGTCCACCGGAGTTCACTTTCTTCTTCCCGGTGCTTGTAAGTGCACGTTTTGCCACACAATTCGAAATGATAAATCCTGCGCTTAGTCCGAATCCGTCAGGTTGTCCGACAGCCCGCCCCCCGATTTGTGTCACGTGCAAGCCAGCGCCAAAATCCGATCGCGTGCGCCAAAAATCCCCTGTTAAATGCGGCGTAAAACTGAAATCGTTGGGAAACCCGAAGAAAATGCGCTCCGTGGACCCTTAGTAAATGAGCCCCATAGGGAATTGTAAAGTGTTGGGAATTTCATCCAATACAAAACAATACAATAAAACAAGCGGACACACAGTTGGGGTGCAAAGCAAACCCCTTTAAAACAAAAACCTCAGGGGACAACAATTGCAATGCACACCAATATATAATATAATTGAAAAATGACCAGGAAAAAAGTCCCATATATAGAACTATATCCTAGAGTCGCTACCAATGTGTATGTAACGGGGAAATTGCATGTAAAGACATCAGTAGACAGTAAACATGCCCTAAAGAACCATGTCACGTTTAAAGTGCAGAAAAAAAACCAACAACTTCAGATAATCAGGTAGCATGGACAACAATAAATGGCAGGACAAGACTACACTTATTATCAATTGCCCAACTGCCCCTGTGGTGTAACTCCAAAAAATTTACCACCTTACCCCATGCAAATTCCCAGCTGTCTAGCTACCCCATAGGAAACCGGACGGCTAGGTAGGGAGGTAAATTTTCTTGAAGCTGCACCACAGGGGCAGTTGGGTTGCTAATTATATGTAATGTAGGGATGTGTATAATAAAGTGCTGTACAGTCAGGTAGTTTTAGTACTGCTGATTATTGCTTAGAGTAATTGTACAACATTAAAAATAAACTTGCTTTCTTGCAGACACAGCACCAATGTGTAGAGGTCATACACTTTTTTTTAAAGGGGTACAAAAACTGGCATAAATATCTAATAGCTGGGGGTAGGACCAAGTAATCATGGGAATAAGGGTCCTAAAGTACATTCGAGTTTATTGAAACCTATTAATTCTTTAAAACCGAAGTACAAATAAGTTGTCTGTGGCTATCCCAGTGTGCAGTCATGTGAGGTTTATTGGCAAAAAATGGAAGAATCAAGAAAAGGGAAAGAGGAGGGTAGGGATACCAGACCGATGTACCTGACAGGTCAGAGTCAATATGGTAATGTTTGTATATATATCGGCAACGGTATGGTAATGATCCCACCACATAATGCTTCCCATAAACTTAGGTTTATTGGCAATACAGTATAGGACCATTGATCACAGAGGGGCTAGGGTAACTGCTCGTGCTCATTAGCATAATTTTAAAAGTTGATTCAAGAGAGAAGGAGGCAATCGATGACCAATATAACCAATCACAGTGCCTGGATGAATGAATAAGTGTCCCTGGTTTATCATGATAGATTTTAAACTGGGTGTTAGCTTGTACCTTTTCAGCTATTGTTTGTGTAATGAAGTTACACAATCTTCTAATATACTTTCTGTATCAATCCCTCATGGTTTTCTCTGCTGCTATGTGACATCACATGACCATGGTCCGTAAACAATGGACGATAAACAATGCCAGCAAAAGGGGATCTAGAAAAGAGCGGCAGAGAAACAATATATCACTTTGGATGAAAGTGGAGAATTCCTTGGCTGATGTCTCCAAAGACAATAGTGGGCTTATTCCACCAAATCTGGTAGTTATTGATGAAGTTTATCTAATGGGTACCCCCAACGTTTGACACATCTTTGACCGGGAACACCACTGGAAAAAAATATAATTATTTGGATTGTCAGATACTAAAATTATTTGATTGACAGATCTTAGTAAAGGAAAGCACCACACCTTGATGTCTTGAAAGCAAACAATAGATTTAAGCTGAATAGGTGCTGGGTGACAATGGTGGTTGGTCTCCTGTCATTGTTTTTGTGCTACATATTATATTCTAATCTACAGTAATCCCATTAGGATCTCATGATAAAACCAAGCCTAGCTGGGTTATAGCTGTTACTGAAATACAGGTGACATCAGTTTTCCATTTACAGCCCTGAATATCCCTGTATCATCTTCTGCTGTAGTCAGGAAAACAGGGGAGGTGCATCACGTTTGAGTTGTGTCAGCAGCACCCCAGCCTCTCCCCACCCTGACCAGACTCATTTTATGAAACTATTAAAAAAATTGTTGAAGTGATGATGATGATGATGAATAATTTAGGGAAACTGGATATGTGAACCTGGTGTTAGATACTTGTACAGGGAAGTGCAGGGATAGTCCTGACTAGAAATCCTAAGGGGTTGCTTACTTGTCCTGGCCGCTAGTAGCCTCTTAATAAATCTTAAAGTGAAATCTAAGATTTTGGAATAGAGAAACAATTATAGTAGACAAATGAACAGAAAGTGAAAAGTGAAATACAGAGAAATGGGTGCACAATCAAAACAAGGGGGTGCACATGGTGTGCAATAGTTTAGTACTAGGGTATATCTATTAGAGAGTCAAAGTTGTATACAAAAAATAAACTAGCACTTGTACTTAATGGAAGAGTCTGGATGCAGTCTCTGCCATTAATTAGCATCATAGTATCAGTTTATTTTTTGTTTAGAAGCTGTAAAGTGACTACAGATTTCATGGAAAAAGATCGGTGGATTCCGATCATCAAAGGCATTTTAAGCATCCTGCCTCCCAATTACTTGGAACGATGAATCTAGTGAAAATAGTGACTTTGCCAACATGGCCATATATTTTCATGAAACACAACAGGGGTCACTGGTGTAAAAGCCATGAAAAGTTGTGCATGGCCAGGAATTATGACCTTGTTATCCATAAGCTACCTCTATGCTAAGGTGTAGAGGTTCAACTCAAATGGTAGCCTCTAGAGAGGCAGCAGTCTTTCAGATGAAAAGTACAGGTGTCTTTATTTTGGACATAAAAATAACAGGAAAAAGGGCAAAATGAAACGCTTAGATAAATTTCAGTCCAAATAATTAAGCACAGTACACATTAACAGTCACAGTACAGTACTTCACTTCCTCCTGGGTTCGGAGCACCTTTTCAGTCCTCATACTTCTCCACACAGCAAGAGCCAGCCCTGGTTCTAACATCTACTGTGTTCCACTGAGCTACACACAGATAGGGAACCACAACCCCTTCCACCTAACAATGACACCAGCAATCTTGGTTTTAATTCGCCGAGGCCAGGCACCATGGTGAAACGTATCTACCATCCACCACGACACCTTGTGCCTTCCTACAGCGGGTGTAGAGAAGTGCAGACTGGGTGGGCCTGGAATGGTAAGCACCAGCACATTGGCTATAGCCTGCGCCAGAAATGGCAATTCAGGTATTAAGTGTTATTTTCTAGAAGTAATTCTGCTTGAGGAGAAGACTTTCCCTTTACATTCTCCCTGTTGTTGTCCTTCTAAGACTACATGTACATGGACATTGTCTGTGCGGAGAATCAGCCCAAGTGCTCTGCTATTTTTACTGGCCCATTCACCTCATTTGTTTGATCCACTAAATAATAACACACAAAACTTATGGTCAGAAAATACAGGTGTGTGCATGGAGCCTAAATAGGTGAATTTAGCAGCTGTATTCTTGTGGACAACACTGCTACTGTCCTTATGTCTCATAATGAAGCTTTTACTACACGTGACTATGTCTTCATGTTTTATGAAGGTAAAATAAAGTAGACATCTTGATATTATTAAACCTTTTTTTAATGGCCTGCGGAAATGATGTTACAATACCAAACTTTTTGTCTTCACTTATACAGTCCATTTTCTAGTTCTGCCATGTCCTCCATCCATGTGCTCATGAGTAGACAACATCAAATTGTGCATAAGGAAAGAAATTTGATTCTTTTGAAACCAAAGAGGAGGATGTTTAGTGGCTGTCATTTATAGTGCCTCAGCAGATCTTCACACAAGGTGATTTGAGAAGAAATGTCTCCTTTCATTACGAAAACTGAGAGCAAATGTAGCTGTAATAAGTGACCTTTACTATACAGAGAGGATGTTTGTATTTGTCCAGTAGTGAATACCATAATTGCAAACAGAAAATCTCCTTGTGCTATCTCTAATATTCAGCAACTAATATCTCATGTCCCACCATCTTAACTTGAGATATACAGTGGGTACAGAAAGTATTCAGACCCCTTTAAATTTTTCAATCTTTGTTTCATTGCAGTCAATTAAATTTTTTATGATATTAGATATTTTTGCTAATTTATTAAACAAGAAATACTGAAATATCACATGGTCACAAGTATTCAGACCCTTTGCTCAGTATTGAATAGAAGCACCTTTTGAGCATTAAGAATGATGCAACAAATTTTTTGGGGATCCTCTGCCTCTTTCTTGCAGATCACCCACATTTAACATCAACATGCCGTCCCCACTCAGGGTCCTAGTATCTGCCGCCTGAGGCGAGATACTCATCACATCCATTGGCAGATGCGGCGCTGCTGATAAACCATTGGAATCTTAGATGCTGTAAAGTTGAAGGATATTTATCTTGTTTTCTTAAATTTTTTCTTGGTAGCTGCAAGAATTTCATTTCAATAGATGTAATTGAATATGAGGAATGATCCATTCAGTATTCATTATTTAAAGGAAATCTACCATCAAAATCCATCATGATTAACCAGAGACACTTATTAATAGAACCAGGTGACTGTGGTAATCTTCTTATATTTGTTATCCATGGCATCCATCCTTCTAAAATCAAGTTTTAAAATTATTATAGCAGAACTGGTGAGTTAGTATAGTTGAGGGTATTATTGTGTGTTATATCCATCTAATGCATGTCATCATCTCTCATCTCTGATCTGTCTCATCTCTCTTTCTATGTGTCAGATACTAGTACAATGTTCAGAAGCCAGATGAAAGTGTATATAAACCTTGTACCCTGATAGTCTAACCACATTGTCAGTTCACAGAAGTAGAGGGATCATAATTAGAGATGAGCGAGCACTAAAATGCTCGGGTACTCGTTATTCGAGACGAACTTTTCCCGATGCTCGAGTGCAGGGTCGGTCTGGCCCGCCGGGGAGTCGGTGAATCCCCCGGTGGGCCCCGACTCCTGTCACTATGGCATGGGCCTTTAATCGAGGCTGCTCCTCTACTACTAACAATAGTACTTGCATCATTCAGATGCAAGTACTATTGCTGACAGCGCCGCGCAGGACGTCCTGTGCGGCGCTGCTGTGACACAGCAGAACCCTTGCTAGCGCTTCCTGTGTCATTAACACCCCTGGATAATCAGCAAAGAAGAGGAGCGACAGGGCTGACCGTGAAGGCAGCCCCCGGCCCTCGGCATACCCTGCTCCCGTTCAACTGCCAGAGGATATATCACTAGGCTCCACCACTGCCATGAGGTACCCTCCCTCGCAGTGACCGGGAACTCTCTGCTACGGATTTCAGGTAATGTGGTAATTTGTATATGTGTTTGTCTTTCTCCCTGTGATATGTGTGGTTTGTTCCAATGCGTGTCATGCAATCATATTCCGTAGGCCTTTCATATTTATAAATAAAAAAATGACTAGTATATAATATATAAAGTTAAAATCTTACACTCTAATATTAAATACAGAATTGTGGTAAAACATGTCATTATGTCTTTCGGAATAGGCATGCACATGATAACATGCTGAATAAGCCGTGTATATATGCGGTCGGACTGTGTTTATTCTCTGCTGTTTAGTGTCTCCACCTTCCTATGGTCGACTTCCCCCTGTTCTCAGTTGTAAGTTTCTCCACTCTCTCCGCCTGTCATGCTGTCTGTGTATCTCCAAGGGGTTTTTTTTTTTCTTGTTCTACCAAATGCACGTGATCCGCGATGACCAGTTTATCATATAACCCGTGTATCTGTAACATAGGTTGTGTCATACTTTGGGCTCCTAACAAATACGTATTTTTGATTCTTCTGGGGGAGCTGTATATCGTGATTACTCAAGGGGGAGCTTAGTCGGACTGTGATTGGCTGGGTGGAGCTGTACCACTGCTTTCTGGGGAAGCTGTATACCTGATTTGCTGGGTGAACTGTATCGGTGGTTGCATTGGGGCAGACTTTATACTGTGATTGCTGGTGAGCTTAACACTGATTTCTGGGGAAAGCTGTAGACACTGTATTGCTGTGGTGCGCGTATACGGTTGGGTGATGGGGGAGCTGTATACATGATTCTGGTGGAAGCTGTATACGGGGATTGATTGGGGGAGCTGTATATAGTTATTGCTGGGGAGCTGTTATACAGTGATTACATCTGGGGAGCTGTTCTAGCTGTGATTGCTGGGGACTGTATACGACTGATTTCTGGGTAGAGCAGCTGTATACCGCTTAGTGTCTGGGTGACCTTTATACGGTGGTTTGTTTTATCGGGGATCTGATATAACAGTGATGCTCCGGGACTGTATACGTGTATTGCTGAGGGAGCTTTATATTAGTGACATCTGCTGGGGGAGCTGTATATACAGTGACACATTCACTGGGGGGAGCTGTATTATCGGGGATTGCTGTGGGGAGCTGTATCCTGTGCTCTGTCTGGGGATTCTAGTATTAGCGTTGATTGCTTGGGGAGCTTGTAATACGGTGAGTTCTGGGGGACGGGGCATGTATAGTATTTAGATCTGCTGAGGGTCGGCTGTTTACTAGTGACTTTCTGGGGGAGCTGTATCGAATGATATTCTGGAGTGCGCGTGATGATATAGTGATTGCTGGGGGAACTTCAATATAAGTGATTTGGCTGGGGGGAGCTGTCTTCGTTATTGCTCGGGGGAGGGCTGGTATATATGTGCATTCGTGGGGAGCTGTATACTGATTGGCTGCGGGAATGAGCTGTATACTATAGATTGCTGGGGGAGCTCGTATACTTCGTGATGCTGGGGGAGCTGTCTCACGGTGATTGCTGGAGGACGCTGTATACCTGTTTGTTGGGGGAGCTGTATACGCTGGTTGCATGGGGACTGTATACTCTATTGGTTACTGGGGTAAGTCTTATAAACCACCCTGGGTTGTCTGTGCTGAGTAGCCTGTATATAGTGATTGCTGGTGGAGCTGTATACCCCTGGTTGCCTGGAGGAGCTTCTAATAGTGATTGCTTGGCCCTTAACCGGTTCCTTGGCTGATCTGTTTTGTACTCCAAATGGGCGGTACGTTTATGAAATCGTGGGGGGAAGGTGGCAGTGTTGTATGGACCATTGTCTTTATGTTCTAATAATACCTCCGGCCGTGACCATTATCTGTAGATTACTGTGGTATTGTTTAGGGTGCAGTAGTAGGGAATATCTATCCCTCAACCTACCCAGAATATTTCTATGTGGTAGTAATGGGCGGGCTTCAAAAATTTAAGGGTTGGTAAAAGCCGCATCCAAATCAAATTTCACTAGGTGGCGCGGGACGCGACCTCAAGGTAAGTGGGGATAGCCAGTCACCCGCCTGGCCCTAGCCGGCTAGAGGGGTCTCGAGAGGCCTTCTCTTTCGAATAACGGCCGCCATAGAATGGGTTAATTGTATCACTCATGATCTTTTTCATGTGGTACACGATCTCCCTGATGCATCCAGGAAGCTTTGGCCAAACACCTGGGAACTACTCAGAGAACGTCTGGAAACATCGCCGACGGAAATAGGGACATACACGACCAGGTAGCAGGTCATGCATGGGATCGCCCTCTTAGGCTTTCTTTCAATCGCGACATATATGATTTTGGGTCCCCAAAAATTATTGGGCATGTACAGCATAGCGATACAGAGTGACCGAATGAGGCGCTAGATAGCAATATAAGAAAACATCCAGTAATTGACCCTCTGGCCCTTACTAAGTGTGAATCCTCATGCAGAGGCTATTTGACGGCATCAAGGCTCTGGAGATGTCAGTGGGCTACAGTACCCTAAATGGACTCAGCTTACAAACTCAATTGTGTGGCAGAGAGGGCACCAAATTATAGTGAGCAAGAAGCGCTCAAATACTATCGGTAGCATGATAAAAGTTTCCAGTATATTTTGTGCATTACACAGCGGGTTGGCCGACAAAGTTAACATGACATGGAAGCCATGAAAACAACACCAAATTCTGCGCTGTACACGACTCGTTTTGATAAGGTGAAGGGACCATGTATGGATGGTCGTGAACTAGTGTAGATTAACGGTGCTGCAGGTTAAACTATGTTAGTTGGAATCTTGGCATGGAGCTGGCGCTCCCGCTTCCCAAGTAAGGGCCCGAGCTTGAATCGCCAATATCCCAGCCCGCCCCCAATCCCCTGTCTCTAGCTACTCTCCCCAAGCATCCTTCATACGAAACCTTTTGTATAGATCAAGTGTAGTAGCGTTCTTACTATAAAAAGGAGGGTTTGATTTTTTTTTAGTTGGGATTGGCTTGTGCGGTTGCAATTAAACAGATGCGCTCGCACGAAGGAAAAATAGCGGCTGAAATACATATCGGTGTTAATCATAAACGTTTGCCAGTATTTTTGTGGATAACACAGGCGGGTGGCGCCACAAGTATTACAACTTTGATGCTGGATTGCCCTGTAATAGCTCTTGGGCGGTGTGCCTTTTATCGCCTAGGCATCAGCAGTTTGAGCACCCCTGCTGTACGCTTAGGGCGACGGCAACTGCTTCTCGTTTCCTAGATCTACCGCGGCGACTGATGGCTCCATTGAGTGCCCAGGATGGTAATCCGGAGGGCGACTGCTCGGCTTCTTTTTCTTCTTATTTTTTCTTAGTAGAGGTATATTCTGGATCCCTTTGCAGACGACTTCCCATTTTGTCCCTCCTGCACCGCCATCCTCGCGTCGGCATATATTACCGTCCCCAGGGTCAGACTCGTCCGCAGCCTCCACCAAGTTAAGTTAGTACGTTCTTATATGAAGTTTGGGAGATGGCGGGGTGATTTGGGAATGTAACCAGATCGCAAACCCTGAAATAATTATCGGTTACGGTGAAAAGTTTGCCAGTAATATATTTTGTGGATAACACAGCAGTGGTGGCGCACAAACTGGGTTACTACAACTTTGATGTCGGAATCCGATAAAACAACCCAAATTTCTGCCTGACACACCTCGTTTGATAGGGGACGATTTATGGATATGGAGGCCGCTATATGGAGGCATACTTTTGGTAGGTAGCATGGAGACAACGTGTGGAGCTGCTCTGGAGACGCGTTAATTTGGATAGTGCCTGTATGTGGCAGTCCAAAAAAGTTTGCAAACCAGAGTAGAAGTAGGGTGGACCGGCTAGACGGAAGCTTAAAGTGAAGAAACTGGGGATGAAACGCAGTAGGAGTCAAGTTCGGTGGCCGTCCCTCCAGAAAACATGGAATAGAAGTTTGCGTGCCTGTATTTGGGCAGTCCAAAAAAAGTTTTCAAACCAGAGGGAGCAGGTAGGTGGGGTAGGCCCTCCAGAAAATCGTGAAATAGATTGAGTGCCTGTAATGTTGCAGTCCAAAAGTTTTCAAACAGAGGAGCAGTGGGTAGGTGGCCCTCCAATGAAATCATAGGCATAGATTTGAGTGCCTGTAATGTGGCAGTCCAAAAAATTTTCACAGAGGAAGGCAGGTAGGTGGCCCTCAGCAAAATGAAATAGGATTGAGTTGCCTGTATGGTGGACATCTCCACAAAAGCCTTTTCAAACCAGAGGAGCAGGTAGGTGGCCCTCCAGAAAAATGAAATACGATCTTAGTTATGGCCTCCATCCTTCTAAAATCAAGTTTTAAAATTATTATAGCAGAACTGTGTGTGTTATTGGTGAGTTAGTATAGTTGAGAGTATTATTGTGTGTTATATCCATCTAATGGATGTCATCATCTCTCATCTCTGATCTGTCTCATCTCTCTTTCTATGTGTCAGATACTGGTACAATGTTCAGAAGCCAGATGAAAGTGTATATAAACCTTGTACCCTGATAGTCTAACCACATTGTCAGTTCACAGAACTAGAGGGATCATAATGTGTCTGTTTAGAGAGTCCCTGTTAACACTCTTACGCTGACCATCACTGAGTGAAATTGTACAGTAAGGGGCTAAAAATGATCCTTATTGTGTAAACATCACTAGTGGTTTGAAATTTGAAAATTTTATTTCATGGGTAAATCCCTTTAATTCATTTTCTAACTGACCCATTCTCAAGCAAGATCTTCTTAAATGTGTACACATAGCCTAAGCTGCTAAATATCTCTAGAATGCAAGTTTAAACCAATATATGTTATATTTTGGGTCTTTCCTTCTTTTTCCAGTGTGGTAACATGGGGATTTTTACAATCGTATTCCATTTTAAGAAGGTTTTGAACTTCAAAAGATCTAAACTATTAACATTTTATAGGGGGAACATCTGTGTTAACTAAATTGCATGTTCCGATGGTTAAGAATTTGGATCACATTGCATTAAGAAGTTAGAAGCTTCAAACTAGACAGTTCCTTTCTATATCCCGGTGGTGGAATCCTTCACACCTGAGACACAGCTGTGGGTAAGAAGAGCCTTGTGTTCCATGCAGTCCTCATCCTGCCCCGTCAGCACATGTACAGGCCTCTAAGGCAGGGTGCTGTCTCTATTCATCCAGGTGTGTCCCACAAGCGAGGAGTCAGATAGCAAAGGGTGGAGGCCAAAATTCAAACAGTAGCTGTGAAACATCCCTCCAATAACACTTGGGTTTTGAAATGCGTAACAAGACAGCAATGCGATACAAATTCATAGTGAAATTCTTCTGCAGCACATCTGCCATAGGCTATGTGCTATGTATATAATCCCCTATGGAAAATGCATGTATACAGAAATATGCTGTAACCATAGCAACATTTTTTTTGTACATTTACAGGACACCTCCATCTGTTTATTGACGAACTGCTTCTTTGGTGATTTAGAAATATGCAAAAGACGCTGAAGTGCTTCCGGGCCCCAGCTCCACAGCTATAACACCACCCCTGCTACACTAGCACTTTGCACAGATTCTTCTTTCTTTGCCCATCTCACCCCACTCCTGGGACTAGAGATCTCACTCCTGTGTGGATGACCCTGACGTGCTCTGCTGATGTGCCCCGAAGCATCTCAGTCTCATTTGCATGTTTCTGAAGTAAGGTTTAGCTTACTGGAGGTGGCAGGTAAAGATGTAATTTGTGGGCATAGCCCTACATAATACAGCAATTAATAGGTAGATTGCAGTGATGGTTTCCCTTTAAGCTTAATTTAGTATAAATAATCAGTGTCCAGTAGAACAGGAAATTTAAAGGGAACCTGTCATCAGCCCATGGAGACAGGGGCTGTTCTGGCAAGCTCTGTGTGCGCTACATGTTGCTGTCCAACAGAGTAACACCTTTTGGTTTTTGTTTCTTTCATGGTACAGTGTTTGTTGACGGCATCCAGAAAAACAGTTTTGAAGTGAGATGTAAATTGGTTGCATAAAGTCAAGGAGGAGAGTTTATCACTGAAGTAAAGGTGGGGAGGTCTGAATGTCTCCTCCTTTGTGATTGACATCATGCAATGGACATCAAGAGATCTGTTTAGTGACGTAGGACCTTCAGTTACAGTGAAGGGGGCTTTGTGAGGAAGAGAGAGCTTGTCTTCAGTGTTAAACTCTCTGCCTATGTGACTTCATATAACCAATTTACATCTTACTATAACATAATTTCCCCTTCCTCACGACGCCACCTGGTGTTCTCTGGTGGTGCCGTCGTGACTTGAGGAAACAACATTAACGGTAAGAGTAATTTATTGTTTTTCTCCTGGAGCGTTGGGTTTCCCCTCCAATCCTTTGCCTGCACCACTCTTTGCTTTATGATGGGAAAACCTACTGTATCACTGTGATTGGGTCTTTCATGTGTGGTGCATTCACACTACTATTGCAGAGCTTTGCAGGCGAGCTGGGGCTCTCTCTGTAAGCACCTGCGACATAGAGTACTATGTGGGGAAGGTCTGAGGACGGTGAGGATCCTTTCACATTGGTAACTGTAGGACCGGGCAGGTAAGGAAGGGAGTGGAGTAGTGATTTGGGAGAAAAAACATTGTACCTGGTCCATCTAGCGGGCACAGTACTTATAGCAGTTCAGCTATAGCCATGGTCGGCTGCTTGGTAAGGTCCCCTCCTAGACATCCAACAGTCTAAACTCCTGATATTATAAAAAAAATATATATATTTGAGTTTCTCTTCATTCAAATCAGAAATCATATTGAAGTGCCCATTGCTCTAAGACGCCTCCACTGCCTCTGGACTGGCAGGTTGTAGTCGACTGGTTCTTGTTGTTGAATAAAGTAAATGTCAATGTCTTGTTAACCTGCGATACTTGTAAACCTCTTACAGTTAATGATCCTGCTCAGCAGGACACAAGTTTGTCACGCCGCCTGCGCGAGAACCGTAACACGGCACTGACTCGTCTTGATGACATCATCAAAAAATATGCAGAACTGCAGGAAGATGGAGATGATGATTATAAGATGAAAACAAGAAGGGTATGTGTCACGCAACTACTGTGTGGACTGAAAGGGGTTTTCATGCATTTTATTATAAGATAATTAGGAAAATTGTAATGAGATGTAAAGATCCTTCCTGTGACTGAAGCTCCAAGGCCTAAATGCACGACCATTGCTCCATGTACTGCTATGGAGCTGCGCAGGATCAACTTAGACTTGAATGAGGCATTTGCACTTGTGCTTCATTTACAGGGAAATAATGAACCCAATGTCATATTTTCTGGTCCCGGGGGCGAGACCCACAAGGATCTGACACTTCTCCTCTATAGAAGTATCTTAAGCTTCTTTCTGGGCTGTTTCTTTGTTATAAATGTTTCTGATTGTTTATTTATTCAAATGTTTAATAGGAGGGTCCCCCTATTCTGACCTTGTATTAATAATATACAGGCGCTCCCCTACTTAAGAACATCAGACTTACAGACAACCTCTGGTTACAAACGGAGCATTGGATGTTGGGAATTTACTGTATTTTGGCCTTGGGTTACAATAATCAGCTGTTGGTTCTTATGACAACCCAACATTTTTAAAATCCAATTGTCACAGAGACCAAAAAAATTTTGTTTGGAGCTACAATTATAAAATATACAGTTCCGACTTGCATACAAATTCAACTTAAGAACAAACCTACAGAACCTAACTTGTATGTAACTCGGGAGAACTGCCTGTAGTTTGAGGATTTACTTTTATAAACGAGCTGTAGCTAAGATTTTCTTCTCCACTTTTCTCCATGACAGGCACCTGAAAGAAACAAGGAGTCGTCATCATCAGAGGAATTTGTATGCAGTCCGAACTGTAAGTGTAGAATTGTAAGCGCACCATCCAGAATTTTTTATGGTCTCTATGAAATTGGATTTTAGGGCGCTTGTCCCCCGTGCGTTTGCAACACCCAGACGCAGACAAACCGCGCCCACCGTGCGAGTCGCTCGGTCCGATCGCATCATGTATCTATGGGAAACCTGCCCCGCCGCGGTACGAGCCGCCGGGGTGTTTGCGTTAAATTAATGCGGACATGCACCGCGTAGACGCTGTTTGTCTGCGTTGCAACGCAACTGGGACAGCGCCCTAAAAATGTTGATTGTCATCAGAACCAGGTATTAACAATAAAACTTCATTGCAGACACACGTAACTGTTATCAGCTGTTTATTGTAGCCTATGGCTAAAGTACAGTAAATTACTAATATTCAGTGGTCCGTTTGTAACTAGGGGTCGTCTGTAAGTCGGGTGTTCTTAAGTAGGGGACTGCCTGTAACACCTCTGCTTTATTCTTTGATCACGGTGATATCAAATTTATAAATGTTTTATTGTGTTTTAATATATCTTCAAAAATTAAATAAATATGTACAAAAAAAATGTTTGCGGTTACAGCATATTTCTTATACATGCATTTCCATAGGGGATTATATACATAGCACAGAGCCTATGGCAGATGTGCTGCAGAAGATATTCACTATGAATTTGTATCGCATTGCTGTCTTGTTACGCATTTCAAAACCCAAGTGTTATTGGAGGGATGTTTCACGCTAACTGTTTGAATTTGGCCTCCACCCTTTGCTATCTGACTCTCCTCGCTTGTGGGACACACCTGGATGAATAGAGACAGCACCCTGCCTTAGAGGCCTTACATGTGCTGACGGGGCAGATGAGGACTGCGGAACACAAAGCCCTTCTTACCCACAGCTGTGTCTCAGGTGTGAAGGATTCCACCACCGGGATATAGAAAGGACTGTCTAGTTTGAAGCTGCTAACTTCTTAAGGCAATGTGTCCAAATTCTTAACCATCGGAACATCAATTTATTAACTACGATGTTCCCCGTAAAATTTTAATAGTTTTGATCTTTTGAAGTTCAAAACCTTCTTAAAATGGAATACATTGTAAAAATCCCCATGTTACCACACTGGAAAAAGAAGGAAGACCACAAATATACATATATTGGTTTACAACTTGCATTCTAGAGATATTTAGCACTTAGGCTATGTTACACATTTAAGAAGATCTTTGCTGAGAAATGGGTCAGTTATAAATGAATGAAAAGGGTTCCCCTGAAATAAAATTTTCAATTTCAATCCACTAGTGAGTGTATACACAATAGATCATTTTTAGCCCCTTACTGTACAATTTCACTCAGTGATGTCAGCGTAAGAGTGTTAACAGGGACTCTCTAAAACAGACACACTATGATCCCTCTAGTAATTTTGTGAACTGACAATGTTTAGACTATCATGGTACAAGGTTTATATACACTTTCATCTGGCTTTCGAACAGGTACCAGTACTGGACACATAGTAAAGAGAGATGAGGACAGATACAGAGAGGAGAGATAAATGACCATCCATTAGATGGATATAACACACAATAATACTCTCAGAGTACTATACTAACTCACCAATAACACACACAGTTCTGCTCTAATAATTTTAAAATTGAATTTTAGAAGGATGGAGGCCATAGATAACAATATAAAAATTTGCCAACGGAAGTCACCTGGTTCTATTATAAGTGTCTCTGGTTAAAATCATGGAGGATTTTGTGTGGTAGATTCCTTTAAATTAGAAGAATAACGAGAATGATCATTCTCATATTCAATGAACATCTATTGAATGAAATCTTCAGCTACCAAAAGATAATAAATTTAAGAACATCAGATAAATATCCTTCAAACTTTACCAGCATCTATAGATTCCAATGGTTATCAGCAGGCCGCCTATTGCCAATGGATGTGATGAGTATTTGCCTCAGCGGCAGATACAGGCCCTGAGTGGGGACGGCATTTTGATTTAGAATGTGGTGATCTGCAAGAATGAGGCAGGAGATCCCAAATAATTTGTTGCATCTTCTTATGCTCAAAAGGTCTTCTAGTTCAATACTGAGCAATCAGAAATACTTTGGACTGCATGTTATTTTTCCGTAGTTCGTTTTTATAAATATAGCAAAATATCTAATATCATAATAAAATTTAATTCGATGCAATGAAACAAAGATTGAAAATTATAAAGGGGTCTGAATTACTTTCTGTCCCCACTGTCATTCCAAGTTAGAATGGTGGGACATGAGATTTAGTTTGGATATAGATTAAGATGCACAAGGAGCGTTTCTGATTGCACTTATGATATCACTACTGAGCAAATACAAAACATCTCTCTGCGATCAGAGTCATTATTACAGCTACATTTTGCCTCTCAGTTTTCGTAATGAAAGAGAACATTTCTTCTCAATCACATTGTGTGAAGATATGTGAGAACACATATAATTGACAGCACTAACAGCATCCTCTTCGGTTTCAAAAGAGATCTAAATTTCTTTCCTTATGCACAACTTTGGATGTTGTCTACTCATGAGCATGGATGGAGGACATGGCAGAAACTCAGAAAAAAAATGGCCTGTAAATAAGACAAAATTTATGGTACCTCATTTCCTCAGGCATTAAAAAAAGGATTATAATATCAGTATGTCTACTTTATTTTCATAAAACATGAAGACATAGTCACGTGTATAAAGCTTCATTATGAGACATAAGGACAGTAGCATGTGGTCCAACAGAATACAGCTGCTAAATCACCTATTTAGCTCCATGCACACATACTGTAATTTTTTTTTTTTCTGACCACGTTAATTTGTTGTTATTATTTAGTGGATCAAACAAATGAGTGTAAATGGGCGCAGTAAAATATCAGAGCACTGGGCTGTTCTCCGCACAACATGCCTGTCATGAGTGTTAGAAGGACAAACAACATGGCGAGAATGTAAAGGAAAGTCTTCTCCCCAAGCAAATTAATTCTAGAAAATACACTTATCCTGAATTGCCATTCGTGCGCGGCTATAGGCATGTGCTGGTGGTCTTACCATTCCAGGGCCCACCATCCTCAGCTTCTCTATCACCCGCTGGTAGGTGAAGGCAAAGGGTGATCGTGGGGATGGTAGATACGTGCATTCACCATGGTGCCTGCCTCGTCGAATAAAACCAAGAGTGGTTGTGTCATTGTAGGTGGAGGGTTGTGTTCCCTATCTGTGTGTTCTATAGGCTCAGTGGAACACAGTTAGATGTTAGAATCAGGGCTGGCCTTGCTGTGTGGATAAAGGTATGTAGGACTGAAAGGTGGCTCCACCCACGAGGTAAGTGAAGTACTGTACTGTGACTTTGGAATGGTGGACTGTGCTTAATATTTTGGACTGAATTTATACTAAAGCGTTCATGTGCCCTTTTCCTGTTATTTTTATGTGCCAAAATAAAGACACCTGTACTTTTCATCTGAAGACTGCTGGCCTCGTCTAGAGAGCCTACATTTGAGTTGGAACTCTACACCTTAGCATAGAGGTAGCTTATGGTATACAAGGTCAATTTTGGCCATGCACAACTTTCAGGCTTTTACTACCAGTGACCCCTGTTGTTCATGTAGATATAGGGGCCATGTGTTGTGGGCAGGCACTTATTTCACTAGATCCTCGTTCCAAGTAATTGGGAGCAGGATCGTAATGCCTTGATGATCGGAATCCACCGATCTTGTCCATGAAATCTGTAGTCACTTACAGACTTCTAAAACAACAAATCAAATGATACTATGATGTCTAATTACATGCCAGAATGCATCCAGATCTTCCATAGTACAAGTGCTAGTTATTTTTTTATGTACAACTTTGACTTCTAATGAATATACACCTCAGTACTAAAGTATTGTGCCACACCATGTGCACCCCTTGTTTGATTGTGCACGCCCCACCCCCCCCCCCCCCCCCCCCTCCTATCTCTGTATCTTCACTTTTAACCTTTGCGGTCATTTGTCTCTTATAATGTTCTCTATTGCCAAAATCTTAGATTTCACTTAAGATTTATAGAGGCTACTAGACGCCAGTGACAGATCATAGCAACCCACTTAGGATTTCTAGTCAGGACTTATCCCTGCACTTCCCTGGACAAGATTCTAACCCAGTTCCACATATCCAGTTTCCCTAAATAGCTCATGCATGCATATACACGTCAACAATTTGTTTAATAGTTTTCTAAATTGAGTCTGGTCGGGTGGGGAGAGGCTGGGGTGCTGACACAACTCAAACTGATGCACCTCCCCTGTTTCCTGACTTACAGCAGAAAATGATTACAGGGATATTCAGGGTAAATGGAAAACTGATGTCACCTTGAGTTCAGTAACAGCTATAACCACGCTAGGCTTTGGTTTTATCATGAGATCCTACATGGGATACTCGGTAATTCGAATCTAAGTATGTAGCACACAAAACAAGACAGGAGACAACCACCATTGCACCCAGCAACTATTCAGCTTAAATACTATTGTTTTGCTTCTCAAGACATCAAGGTGTGGTGCTTTCCTTTACTAGATCTTAATCAAATATTTGAGGATCTGACAATCCTAATAATTATATTTTTTCAGTGTGTTCCCGGTCAAAGATGGCAAACTTGGGGTTACCATAGATAAAGTGTTTTTTTGTTTTTCCTTTTTTTTCATCATAACTACCAGATTTGGGTGGAATAAGCCCATCTATTTCTTGGGAGACATCACAAGAATTCTCAACTTTCATCCACAGTTGGATATTGTTTCTCTGCCGCTCCTTTTCTAGATCCCTTTTGCGGCATGTTTTATCGTCCATTGTTTCGGACCATGTAACTGTGATGTCACAAGCAGCAGAGAAAACCATGAGGAGTTGATACAGAAAGTATATTAGAAGATTCGTGTTAAGTCAATACACAAAACAATAGCTGAAAGGTACAAGCTAACACCAGTTAAAATCTATCTGAATAACACAGGGACACTTATTCATTCATCAAGCCTGGATTGTTAGATTGGCATCGATGGCTCCTTCTTCTTGAATCAAATTTAAATTAATGGCTAATGATCACGTAGCAGTTACCCTAGCCCCTCTGTGATCAATTGGTCACTATAGTATTGCCAATAACACTAAGGTTAGGGAAGCATTATGTGGTGTGGTCATACCACTACCGTTGCCGATTATATTAAAACATACCATATGACTCTGACCTGTCGGTACATCGGTCTGTATCCCTACCTCCTCTTCCCTTTTCCTGATTCTACATTTTTTGCCGAATAACCTCCAGTGACTGGCAACTGGGATAGCACAGAAAACTATTTGTACTTCGGTTTATTAGAATAATAGTTTCAATAAACTCGAATGTACTTTAGGACCCTTTCCCATGATTACTGGTCCACCCCCAGCTATTAGATATTATCATTTTTGACCCCTTTAAAAAAAGTGTATGACTTACACATGGGTGCTGTGTCTGCCAGAGAAAGCAAGTTTTATTTTTAATGTTATAATTACTCTAGCAATATCAGCAGTACAAAAAACTTACCTGACTGACAGCACTTTATATACCACATCCCTAATTACATATATAAGCAACCCAACTGCCCTGTGTGCACTTCACAGAAAATTTACCTCCTACCTAGCCGTCCTGTTTCCTATGGGGTAGCTAGACAGACTGGGAATTGCATGGGGTGGGAAGGTGGTAAATTTTTTGGAGTACACCAACAGGGGAGTTGGGCAATTGATAATACAGGTATCTTGTGCTGTCCATTTATGTTGTCAACTGCTACCTGATTATCTGAGTTGTGGGTTTTTTTTGCACTTTAAACGTACATGTTCTTAGGGCATGTTGACTGTCTACTGATGTCTTTACAGTCAAATTCCCCGTTACATTACACATGGTAGCGACGCTAGGAATAAGTTCTATATAATGACTTTTTACCTGGTCTTTGTTCAATTATGATTATATATTGGTGTTCATGCAATTGTGTTCCCTGAGTTTTTGTTTCTACAGGGGTTTGCTTGCAGTCCCCAACGTGTGTGTCCGCTGTTTTATTTATTGTTTTTGTATTGTGATGAATTCCCACACTTTACACTTCCACTATGGGGCTCATTACTAAGGTGTCCACGGAGCCGCATTTTCTGTTCTCCAACGATTTCAGTTTTACGCCGCATTAACAGTGGATTTTGGCGCACGCGATAGGATTTTGGCGCTGGCTTGCCAACATATGTAATCGGGGGGCGGGCTGTCGGACAACCTGACGGATTCAAGGACTAAGCGCAGGATTATCATTTCGAGTGTGTGTGGCAAAACGTGCACTTACAAGCACCGGGAAGAAGAAAGTAACTCGGGGACCTTGGCGGGAAGCGACGGATGCGAGAACCTCGGGCGCAAGAGCTACGTGAATCGCGCCGGACTGATCTTACGGGACCGTCCGAATCTGGGATCCACGAAGGACGGTGTACAGTAAATTGTGCCCCTATTAGTTTTCACAAAAGTTGCCGGATTCTATGGCCGTGAAAAATTGCCATTTTCATAGCGTGCGATTGCATCGTTTGTGAGTTTTTTAGGAATCTCAATTTAGTCTACGATAGACACACTCTACTCTTAACAGATCGGTCACCTTGGACCATCAAAATAATAGGACTGTAGGCACTGATCCATGAAAATGTTTTTTATTTAGTGTAAACTTAAGAACAAACCTACAGAACCTATCTTGTACGTAACCCGTGGAATGCCTGTATTTGGAGCGCACAGGGAAAGTTGTAAAAACTGAGGCCACAAAAAAATTTGTGCTCTTTTTTTTCCCAATTTCACCACATTTGGAATTTTTTTTCCAGCTTCCCAGTACATGGCATGGAATAATAAATAACCTCACTGAGAAGTAAAATTTGTTACACAGAAAATAAGCCTCACACAGTTCTGTAAAAGTTATGGATTTCTGAAGGTGGAGAGCGAAAAATGAACGAACAAACCCTGGTTCCTTAAGTGAAGGTGGAGAGCGAAAAATGAACGAACAAACCCTGGTTCCTTAAGGGGTTAATATCATAGTAGGTAAGGCTGAAACTACAAAAACAAGTTCATCCTACAGTGATGATGCGGAGGAAGGCAATAAAATCCATAACATGGCCCTTAGTGGGAACATCATATGTCTTGTATGACGGCAATACTAATAGTATTTTCTATATCTGTCTTCAGATATTTGTACCATGTCTGTCTGGTATATATGCAGTCAGCGTGAATGTATGTACGGCACTGCCTCTCACACTCATGTAACTACAAGTTAATAATCACTTTCAGTCTAGGTCATGGCTTTCATTGCCTCCCACACACCTACACCTAGCAGTGACTTACCTGGATAAGGACCTCATTCAATGTTAGTCAAGTTTCACCAGGAAATACTCGCATCATATTCATAATATATATCTGCTCTGTGAGGTCACACATTCATCTAATATCTCTAATTGTGTTAAACAAAAATTATGCACACTTCTCATACAATCTCAAAAAAGATTTTTGTTGTACCAGGTAAAACAGGGATGACATAAGATTTTCCTTTTTTGTTTATCTCTGATATAAGCAGCATCATTGTCTGATAATCTCCTACCACCCAGTATTGTACTGAATGTATCTTCCTGCCTATTTGGATTTTATAACAAACATTTGGACAGAACTTTGGGTATTATGGGATGTGCTACACTGCCATCTAGTGGCGACAGTCATAATTAACACATTCTCACTTGAAACATGCTGCAAATTCAACTCTATTATAATTAATGAAAATCTACCACATGAATTCTGTTTTTGTAAAACAATTACACTTACATGCTGGTAAGTGCATTCTGATTCTAATAACTTAGTTTTTGAGAAAATATCTTTTTTTAAATAATGCAAATGAGCCTCAGGGGCTCCTGTCCACATTACAGAAGCCCATTCTAGCTATGTTGTCTAATTGTTAACCCATCCAGTTGGTATTTCTGCCCAACTCATCTCTTCACTACCCACCCAAAGAGCCAGTGACATCAATCCGCTCTTGGCAATTCCTTATCTCATTGATTATCAGATGGCGGAGTTAGCCTGCGGTGTAGACAGGAACCCCCGAGGCTCATTTTCATAATTTAAAAATACGGATTTCTCAAAAACTAAATTAAAACTTGCATCCTGTTTCAGAAGCCCTCCCAGCATATGAGTGTGCACAGCATCCATGTGGGAGATTTCTTTTAAAGGGTTTTCCAGGTTCAAGAAAATTTCTGGTGGGTCAGGAAAGGGTTTTCCAGGTTCAAGAAAATTTCTGGTGGGTCAGGGGAAAGTTAAAAAAGTGTATTTACCCTGCTCAGGTAACCCTGTTTCCATTGGCCAGAAGTACTGACAATCACATAACCAATGCAGCCAATGTCACCATTCCAACGCCTGTGACCACCGACTGACTGGAGCAATGACTGTTAACCCTTCCAGGCAAGTCACAAACTGAGCTTTATTTATCACCCACTGGAGCTTTCAGTTATAGAGATATTCCAGCAAAATATGAATTCTAACCAATAAGGGTCCAACTGCTGCATAAAATATCGCTGTCAGTGTTTGGCCATGAGGTGCAGAGTGACACAGTGGTGTTGTCATAAATGGGGTGAGCAAAATAAATGGGGTGGGCATGGTATTATCAGTATAAATCTGATTAATCCATTTTGGAAAAGAATTTTATGTGGCTGATTCATTTACACCAAACCTGAAATCTGCCATCTAGATTGTTGTTGTTCCAGCCATTCTAGAATGGAAGATGAAGTTTATCTTAGAAAGTTCGGAAATATTACTTCTTTGATGATCACTACATTATGTTGCATATTACTAGAACTTCTCAAATTATTTCACTATGAAAAATTGAGCTCTATATGTAGCATCCAAAAAACTTAGGGGGATAAAAATCTATCATTGGGAATCTACTTTCTGAAGTAGTTCTCATGGTAGATCTCCCTCCCAGCAGCAGCTGCATCCTGTTTTGCAGCCTTTGCAGAAATAAACTTCAATACTGCGTAATGCAAATTAATTTCAGGGGCACCTGGGGCGTACGGTGGCCTCAGAGAGCTCTGGGGGCAAGGGCTACTCCACGCCCCCAGTAGCCCCTGCAGACACACCCATTCGCTCTGCTTTGTTCTACTGGCGCATCTCCGGCAGCACCTCCTGTTCCGGTGCCGCACCTGCTGCTGGGGAGCTATTGGGCATGCAGAGAGCTTCCCCGCTGGTGCAGATGAATAGGAACTACTGCACGTGTGCAGAGCTCCTCAGTAGCAGGTGTGTTTTCGGCTGCAGAACAAGAGCTACTGCACACTGTGGCTTCTGGGGGTGTGGAGTATCCCATGCCCCCAGCAGCCTCCTAAATTAATTTGCATAAGGATTAAAGGAAACCTACCATTTAGAATGGCAGGGGTAAACTTACTTTCGTTAGTGTTATAAACCGCTGTATCGCGGTTTTAACACTTTTTAAACTTTAGAGCAGGAGAGGCTTCGGCGCTGCGTGCGCACGATCGTGCGCGCGCCTACATAGGTATGTACACAGTGACTGCACCAGCAGCAGAATAGTGAGTGCAGCTCTGGGGTATAATACAGGATGTAACTCAGGATCAGTACAGGATAAGTAATGTCATGTATGTACATAGTGACTGCACCAATAGCAGAATAGTGAGTGCAGCTCTGGAGTATAATACAGGATGTATCTTTTGTATCCCTATAGTGTTAATGGATGGCATGTAGTAGTTACACGGTTGCTTGCGGTGGAGGCCATGAAGATGACTCGGATGATACATTACACTACATACATGAGGACTCATGGCTTTATTATACAGCAGTTTATATGAGGGATTATATAATGTGTCACTTTATAATCAGACCTAGAACACTGAATACATTTCCTTTGTACACAGGGGCAGGAGAGGACGGCAGAGAAGTCAGAACACAAGGTACAACGATAATAGCAGAAAGTATATGGACTGGTGCAGATGAGACGGACCCAAGTGGATCCAGTTCAAAGGACGGAGACACAAAGAGGAGACGTGAGGCTCGCAGGAGAGGAGGCCTCACCCGCCGGCTGGACGCATTTGGCTTGATGGTAAACACAAAAACCAGAGAAGCTTCACTCAGCCGCCACCTCCATGTGTAAGGACTGTCTGTCCTATACTCCGCACTGCTCGCACCTATCAGGACGGGTTACATTGTATTTATTCTTATTTTTTCTTTTGCATTCATTATTCTATGCAAATATTTACATTTATTATTTTAAAAATATGATTTTTTAAAATTTTGATAAATGTACTACTGACTATTTTATAAGTGAGTGTGAATAAATTGGTGTAGTAGAGTTGTGTATGGATGTAGCAGTGCTGTGTGTGCATGAACAAATGTATCAGTGCCGTGTATGGATGTAGCGGAGCTGTGTGCATGGATGTAGCAGAGCGGTGCATGAGTGTATGAATATAGCAGGGCTGTGTGTATGTGAATGGATGTAGCGGAGCTGTGTGTGAGTGTACAGATATAGCATAGCTGCGTATGAGTGAATGAACGTAGCAGAGCTGTGTGTATGTGAATGGATGTAGCGGAGCTCTGTGTGAGTGTATAGATATAGCATAGCTATGTATGAGTGTATGAATATAGCAGAGCTGTGTGTATGTGAATGGATGTAGCGGAGCTGTGTGTGAGTGTATAGATATAGCACAGCTGTGTATGAGTGAATGAACGTAGCAGAGCTGTGTGTATTTGAATGGATGTAGCGGAGCTGTGTGTGAGAGTATAGACATAGCATAGCTGTGTATGAGTGAATGAATGTAGCAGAGCTGTGTGTGCAGTGCATGGCCAACATGGTTGTTTTAACTGGTGTTAAGTATACTAAATCTGGCGTTATATTATTATTATATAACACCTGATTATTATAATAGTAATGTATTATAGTAAGGTGTGTACTATAGTCCGAAAAAAATAATCTTTGTTATTCCGTCCCCCCCCCAAAAAAAAATCTCCAAGATAAACCAAGGAACTTGATGGTTGGTTTTGATCCAGCATATTGTTATATTATATTACTTTCTTTTAGACAATTTTCATGAATTATTGTCGATATGGTAGATTTTTAGTGACTACCAATTTGCCGCCAGATTAGACGTTCCCCTGCTTTGTGGTTTCATCGCTTTCATACTACAGATCGACAACTCGCTTGGAGGGCGAATTCCAAGAAAACGACGACAAGTGAAGCCAGGGCTGAGCGGAGGAAACATCTGCCTGTGGTCTGGGCATCGCCTCTGACGCAAGGGCCGCTGGGTTCAGGCAGCTGCTGGCAGAGGTTATGGCGCCGCTGTCAAGATGGGTTCATATACGGCACAAGGATCAGCCTTACGGGTGTGTATAGATATTTATATGCAAATATTGCTACCTAATGGCAAAGTAGATAATGATGGAGTGAGGGGGTTATCCTTAAATGCTCATCCAGCTCCGCCTGCTTCATGAGTAGAATAATAGAAGGAAAACCAGGAACAACAGAGCAGAAGAAGGGGAAGGAGGTCATTTTGTAGCTCTCTGGTTTATCTGCATGATTAAAGTTTAAGGGAACCTGTCACCAGGGACCCCATTTTCACTAAAGACAGGTTGCAAAGCCCATTACAGCTGCATTGCACATCTGACTTTCTGCTTTCTCTAAGCATTTGCATTACAATATAATTGTGTGTTATAACTTACCTTGCACCCTGACAGAATCCTCTGTGTAGTCCCAGGGGTTGAGCTTTGGTTTGGATGCATTTCAAAAAACAACATGTGACTTGTCTGCGCTGCAGACTCCTCAGCTCTCAGCCCCCACCTTTGTGCTCCTGTACAGCTCCTCCCACCCCCACTGATGTCAGCTCACCAGGCTGTGAGCTCTGTGAAGGAGAAGGAGGGAGAAGCTGTACAGGAGCACAAAGGTGGGGGCTAAGAGCTGAGCAGCACAGACAAGTCCCATGTTGTTTTTGGAGATGCATCCAAACCAAAGCCCAACCCCTGGGACTACACAGAGGATCCTGTCAGGGTGCAAGGTAAGTTATAACACACAATTATATTGTAATGCAAATGCCTAGAGAAAGCAGAAAGGCAGATCTGCAATGTAGCTGTAATGGGCTTTTTAAACCTGTCTTCAGTGAAAATGAGGTCCCTGGTGATAGGTTGGCAGGAATAACACTGCCATATGACTGCACTTACCATATCTATATTCTGCATAATATCCTGGAAGGATGGGTGACTCCGAAACTGCTCGAAGAGCTCCCGCTTGTACAGCAAGGCGTACACCAGGTTGGGGTTGTGGTGGAGAGAATTGCTCAGGCAGGAGTTGATGATCTCCAGCATCATTCGGATCACTTCCTCAATCACGTTCAGGTCTTGTGCCTGCGTCAACAACACAAATGATATAAGTTAGACACAAAACAGGAAGGTAAAGAACAGCTCTAATAACTGTAAAAATGTTAGAAACAGAACAAAATGTTAAAATGTTAATCAATGACAAAATAATTAATGGTAAAGGGAAAAGCATGATCTAAGGAACTCATCCAGCCATATACTACCCTGCTCTGTACTGATGAGGGGCAATAACTGTGAAACAGATGAGTTTCTTATTTGATTGATTGGAGCCTATTTGCATACAATTTTTCCCATGGGGAATCCTCTTTAAATAAGTCTCCTTACAGTGTTGTGTCCCTACAACAATAGTTGTATCGAAGGCAACACATTCAACGATATATTACCCTACTATGTACTGATGAGGGGCGAGAAACTTGAAACAGGTCATTTTTAGTTTCGGTTGATTGCAGCCTATTTTTACACTATTTTCCCATGGAGCATATGCTGCGGTGTCCCTACAGCAAGAGATGTATCCAAGGTAACTCATTCAACCTGCTATGTACTGATGAAGAGCAGAAAATGGAAACAGATCATTTCCATATTTGGTTGATTGGAGCCTATATGCACGATTTTTCCCACGAGGCATTCTCCCTAAATAAGTCTTCATATGCTGCCGACTTTCCACAACAAGAGCTTTATCTAAGGTAACATATTCAACCATATATTACCCTGTTCTGCGCTGATGAGGGGCAAGAAACTCTAAGCAGAAGTTTCCAATTTGGTTGACAAATTTGAATGCTCATTTGCACTCCCTGGAGCTTTTTCTGCATCCACCTCTGACTATCTGCATAAGAGTTGTGTCTATGTCATCTAAAACTACAGTGCCTTGCACTGATGAGGAGGATGCAACACAATAGTCCAAGGCAACCTGCCCTGCTCTATTTTTTTTTTTTTTAATTTAACACAATGTAGATTAGCTCTACTCTATGGTCATACCACATCACATAAACTCCCTTGTTAGAGGAGGCCAGCTATATTGTTTCTCTTGCTTTATAGCGCCATCATATTCCGTAGCGATTTTCTCCCATCTCCCTTTGTCAGGTCTCTTCATGTTCATTCCAGCTTGTAATAGAGTAAAAATACCCCTCAAAGATGTTAAGAGGAGTATCTTTTACCCTTCGGGATTGCAGTACGACCTCTGCCCTATGCGGAACTTGACTATTCTACCATCATCCCTGCTGATCCGTGGTGCCAAACCATAGTGTAACCAACATCCTGTGTATGATACAGTGATTGAGATTACTACTAGTGGCTGTGTATTATCTGCAGATTTTAGTTATTGGGGCACATTTCCAAAGGGTCCGTCGGATGCATTTCCGTCGGGTTTCCCAAATATTTCCAAATTGCCATGAATTGCACTGGGTTTTTGGCGCACACAATCGGATTGTGGCGCATCTGCGCCGGCTTTCATGTGACACAAATCGGCGGGGTTGTGTGGTAGGACAACCCGACTGATTTGGATAAACCGCGGAATTTAACTTTCAAAATTGTGTCGCAAGATCAGCACTTACATGCACCGGGAAGAAGAAGGAGAACTCCGGTGGACCTGAGCAGGGAAGCGACACATGCAGGATATCGGGCGCACGATCTTAGTGAATCGCTGCAGCTCCGAATCCTTGTCGGACATTCTGGATCGGCGGCGTCAACAGGACAGGTAAGTAAATGTGCTCCATTATGGACATGTTATGCATAGGGATGGTGCCCTATATCGTCAATGTGATGTTGGTGACCCAACATTCACTATCTGGGTCACTTTCATGGTGCCAAAGCTATAGTCTGCCTAGCCAAGTCATATAAATCTCACCCTCCCACCCAAAAATCACTCGGATCAGCCTGACCTTTGTGCCGGCACCATATGGCGGTCAGCGGCAGATATCGTCCAGAAACAAAAGCGGAACATTTCACAATGTGCCGGAAGACAACGACTCCGGGACTTGGGGGATTTCTTTGATTTTTTTTTGGAAAGGGAAATGCAGTCACATAACAGGGTCCACTGCCCTCCCGGTATCATATATCTGCCGGCGATGTGGCGCTGGAATTAATGGTCACGGAGCCGGCAGACACATTTGTTTGGACGCTCTGACATAGTACAGTGAGGAGGAGGAAACAATCAGGCCTCTCACAATGAGATAAAAGTAATTTTCTCTCGCGGAATAATGGGCTCTGCTAAGCGAGAGCCAAGTGCAACACAAGACTGAAAACAAATAGCAATCAGGGCTTCAGTGCGTGGCACCAGCCTCCCTGGGCCCGGGTCTGGCAGCACCGACACAGCTGCACCAAATGAATGGGTGTCTCTCTGCTGGAATTCCTGCAATTCTTATGGCTTTTTTTGCTGTGTTTGTCTAAGCCGGAGCCTTGTGTACATTATAGCAGGAACCTGGCAGGCCGCGGCTTTCAGCACATTTACTAGCTGACTGGCACTGAGCGGAAGTGGCGCTGTACACCTCGGGTCACCACATTCCTGGACGCTGCGGGTCATTGGGTTGTGAAGCCCGGCGGAGAGATCCGTCGCCTGGGAAAGTAGAGATCTTGTAATGATGATCTAGACTGCAAATGATGCCATGTACTGCAGGACGGAGCGTAAAGATGTGCCGTGCAGGGGTCTGGGAAGTGTCCAATATTATTGTCCCTTGAATTTTGTGAAACTTTAGAGAAAATATTATAAAAGTAAAGTAAAAATTAAAAAAAAAGGCCTCTAGGAACCCTCTAAAAGCAGAGGTCACAATCCTCCTCCACTGACATACATTAAGGGTCTTAAAGGGAACCTCTAACTAGATTTTACCGCATTAAAGGAAACCTACCATTTAGAATGGCAGGGGTAAGCTGTAAGTACCGAGCACCAGCTCAGGGTGAGCTCAGGGTGAGCTGGTGCCGGTACCTACTTTCGTTAGTGTTATACACAGCGGTACCGCGGTTTTAACACTCTTTAAACTTTAGAGCAGGAGAGGCTTCAGCGCTGCACGCGACCGTGCGCGCGCAACATCTCCGCTATTTCCTATGTAGGCGCACGCAGCGCCGAAGCCTCTCCTGCTCTAAAGTTTAAAAAGTGTTAAAACCGCGATACCGCGGTTTATAACACTAACAAAAGTAAGTACCGGCACCAGCTCACCCTGAGCTCACCCTGAGCTGGTGCTCGGTACTTACAGCTTACCCCCGCCATTCTAAATGGTAGGTTTCCTTTAAACTCCCAGCTCCCCTCAGTACGGGTATGAAATGTCCTTTCTAGAATTACCTGTGAAATTTCCCCCGTTCACCTACAAAAAATCTCCAAAGTCATATTTTACCTGAGATGAGTCAGGTTTAGAGGCTGCACGGGGAGTGTCACTTCAGACGCCCCTATTGTGAGTTCTATGGCACCTACAAACATGCTGGTGTCAAATTAAAGATAAGAATTTCTTCTTTCAGATGGCATCAGGCTTGTGGATTATGTGACCTGGAGATAAAGGCAGTAATTAAACTAAATTTTTAGCGGCAGCTATGTCTTTACCTGCCTGTATCTCTGCTTCTGCACTTCACAGAACCACAAGCTTGACGCCATCTGAACGAGCAGATTCTTATCTCAAATAGGACACCAAAATAATGTTTCTAGGTGCTACAGATCCACAGATAGGACAAGACTCTCCGTGCAGCCTCTAAACTAGACACAAAAAAAGAGTATTAAAAAAAAATAAAATCTAGTATAGGGACAAAAAGAGAAGCGCCACATCTGGCTTGTACACCTACAAAAAAATGTATTTGTGGAGAATTTATTTATGTGGAAACATAGTCTTGAAGGGGTTTTGTTATTTAAGGGAAATCTACCATCACTTCCTAATAGATCCAGGCACTGTGACTGTGGTGATCATCTTATATGTGTTATCCATGGCCTCCTCCCTTCTAAAATCAACTTATATAATTATGCTAATGAGCCTGAAGGGCTATAAGGGGCATTACCAGTGCGCCTCCCTGCTGTAGCTTCACAGGCTGTTACACTGTGCATGAGCACTTCCTCCTTCCACAGTGCGAGATTACATCATGCAGGGGGAGGGCAAAATGCCAAGGGAGCAGGGGGAGGGGGAATGGCAGAGGGAGCACGGGGAGGGGGAATTGCAGAGGGAGCAGGGGGGAGACAGTATATAACAAAACAGGGGATAGATAACTGTGTACTTTTTTGGTTGTATAATGCTCTACCGCTCCACCACTCACTGTAAGGTAGGTTCCCTGCAAGAAGGGTCGGGTACGTGCAGACACTTGCTGTATGTGCGGGTGCTTTCCATAGATCCTCTCGGCTCATGTAGTCGCACGCTGACAATATAAATAATCCGCCTGTGGGCACGTTCTTAGAAATCCCTCGTACGAGTCTAAAGGCGAAACTAAATATAAAAGCGGCCTCGCCCCATCTTCCTGCAGACAGACAAATATTGGCCGGAGCCACATTACGTTAGAGGTGGAGGACGGGACACCCCGGCTTCCCTTGTGTTTGGCGACTAATGATGAATTATCGGAAACGCGGCCCGAAATAGGAACAAGATTTTTCCGAAAAAGATGTGAAGATTCCGTCATGGAGCGGCGGAGCAGTCACCTCTGTGAATAGGTTCCTTGCTCTGCGGCCCCCGGGACCATGCTGGGGACCTGTCATGGCGGAGGCCAATGGTGACCTCATCTGGCTTGAGGTCTGTAGGGTGGCCGAGGTCAGGAGGGCTCCGCTACACAGATTTACTGGAAGCCTCGGATACCTACATGACATCATGATTCCAGGGATCATCCAAGATCCACAACGCTCCACATGATGGACGACCATTCCATACTGGAAACATTCTCCTGCCATCCCAATGTGTCCTCCAGATCCTGCATCATTTGCTCCAGAGCCTGAACCCTGAGGGTGGGGGATCTGGAAGAGGCGTCTGATCACACATGAGGCAGAATTCACATTGTACTTTGCTGTCCGTCAGCTGTAGGCATCGGGAAAGTGCCCCAACGTGAGTGAGTGCCCCCAAACATATACATAACTACCCCAGTGCAAGAGATAACATCGCCTGAAGGATGTTACAAACTTTACATAGAGTGACGCCACCTGGTGCTCAGAGTGTGTAGCAATGTGCATGTCCACCTAAGTTCTGCAGGACGCACATGCTCAGTTGCTCTCTGCACAGCCAGACCTCAGCATAGTATCTGCTCAACAGCCAATAGAAATCACTTCCAGATAGAAGCAAAGCCTCTTTTACACATCTCTCCAGGCACAATGAATAACACTGACTGCAGAGAGCCAAGAACACAGCAGTGTCAGGACAGACCCTTTTTATACAATCCTGGGAAATGAATCCATATTTACAGTCCCGCTGCTGCTGGCAAGATACACAAAGCTATGATTACACTTGAATACACTTGTTGCAGAGAGCACAGAGCACAGCTGTGCAAGTACACAAGAGTATGATTACACATCTCTCCAGGGACAATACCCAACACTGCCTACATGTAGCACAGAGAACAGCAGTGTGAGAACACATCCCCTTAGTACAATCCTGGAATGTCAATCCATATTTCACAGTCCTGCTGCTACGAACAACATACACAAATGTATGATTACACATCTCTCCAGGGACAATACCTAACGCCATCTTCAGATAGCACAGAGAACAGCAGTGTGAGGGCACATACTCTCAGTACAATCTTGTAAATCCATATTTCAGTCTTGCTGCTCAGAACAGCATACACATATTAGACCAGGGAGAATAACAAATGGCACAGAGCACAGCAGTGTGAAGACACACTATTTTAGTACAATCCTGAAATATAGATCCATATTTCACAGCCCTGCTGCTACTAACATACACAAAGGTCTAATTGCGCATATCTCCAGGGACAATGTCCAACACTGGCTGCAGAGAGACTACAGAGCACAGCAGTGTGAGGACACACCCTTTTAGTACAATCCTGAAATATAGATCCATATTTCACAGCCCTGCTGCTACTAACATACACAAAGTCTGATTACACATCTCCCCAGGGACAGTAAATAACACTGGCTTCAGTTTTTCCTGGCTCCCTTTTACTACTTTGTCATAAAAACTTTCTTCTTTTGCCTTTTTACCATTTTCAGTATTTCTGCTTGCAGTCAGTGAATGGCGTATAGCAGGCTCATATTCTACGGCAAATGTTACATAATACTGGAACGATGTATCAGGGAACAGAACAGATTCCGGCGCTGATTTCTATACAGTCCGTGGAAGTGCATCAATGGGTAATAGACTCATTCAGACCCCATCAAGTCTCCGAGGACAAATAACACGGCTGCCATTTCTTCCCAGGAATTCTCCCACCCAACAATGGTGCGCAGAAGGGAAAACTAAAAAGTGCAAGATGGATTAGTGCAAATCTGCGGGGCGGTCCGGCATTGTACATAGGTTTCCTTTTATACAGAACCAGTGGGACAGAACGTCCCCGCGCATCCCCGGAGAGATTACGTTACGGATTTAACAATCGCGCCTCTCATTTTGCACAATGCCTTACATTCTGGGGTTAAACCTCTTTTTGAGGGCACAGTTGATATTGGCGGGCTGTATGGGAGGTCCGACCGGCTGGATGAATAGAAGAACAGCTCCGGCAGAAACCCGACACTAACCCCCCCCGAGTGCTGGGGACTAGAGGAATACTTTAGCTGAATGACATTCGGAGAACGCTGCAATTACACAATGGCATGCGAGCTAAACGCCGGGGATGGGCGCTAAAGAGGTAAACGCACAAGTCACCGGCCGCCTAGGCCTCCGGCACCATGCTGCCACTGGACAGAACCGACCCACTATTCAACATAACCCAAAATACACACGCACGACTGCAGAACACAGGTCATCATCAGCTCATGCGTGGTGTTTTAAAGGGGTTGATTGTTATCTCCGATCCTCAATGTGATCAATGAAGGTCCGACAACTGTCCAGGGCCCTCCAGTGATCCCGTGAATATAATGGCAGGTCATGTTCAGCACTATAAACCCCTATTTACTGAAAGTGATGGAGATACCGGAGTGCCGTGCTCAGCAATTTCTGACACTCCGATAGTATTGAATGCAGCGTGCTGAACCTGCCGCTTCATTGAATTAGTGAGAATACGACCCCCTCTTCTACTGAGGGTACCCCCCCTTCCCAATTAGATTGTGGACCCCTAATCCTATGGATAGAGAATAACAATCGAGCTTTAGGCAACTCATTTAAAGGGGTTGGCCACTATTACAAAACTTTACAAGGATCAGTACGAGAGCCAAGTTACCAGTTGTATAAAGTTACCAGAAACAATGCAAGTCCAAAGTCTTGGTGGGTCATGTCACATGCTGGTCCTGGGGGCTTACAAATACTTGGCCTGGGTAACTACTACAGTATATGGGTGACCCTATTAGGGTCTTATACGCTCAGTGGCCACCCCTTTAACGGAATATATAGCCTGATCAGTGTCCTGTATTATAAGCATGGATTTCTTGAGAATATTGGAATGGTCTCATTCCTTCTAATATCAACTTTTATAATTATGCTAATGCTAATCTGGAGGTGGTGGTACCAGCGCCCCTCCATGCTGTAACTTTACAGGCTGTTACTCCCCCTGCTCCCTCAGCACATGCTCCTCCTGCCTGCTGCAATCTCACAAAGTGGGAGGGGGGGGGGGCTGGGAAGTGCTCATGTACAGTGTAACAGCCCCTGAAGCTACAGCACTCTTGCGGCAGTATATATTCACACCATGTGGCGGTATTCTCTACACCTTACACTTCTCCGCTTGCTGTGGAGGATGATGCTGGTGACCCGGGCCCAGGACGTTATCAGCCTATGATTAATCCTGCCCTTCCCTACTCCTCATAAATTACTGGATAATCCCGGCTGTGGTGTCGGCTGGGGCTGGCACCTACTCTCTGTCCTAAATTACAGAGTCGTATGATGTCAGCTTCCGTTTTATGAAGAATTTACAGTAAATCCACTTTCAGATAATTAAGGGCATTTGTAGCTGCTTAAAGGGACGGCCCTGATCTTAGTTTTATAACATTCAGGGAGTTTCCGTAAGAAGACGAGGAAACCACCGGAAGAAGGCGGCAGGATCCATATCGGACCATCCAAAACTACGGGGCCTTTCCATCCCTCTGCAGGACACGGAGCTCTCACCTATGTATAAACATGTGTAATTCCACACCTTTTCAAGATCTCTGCTTGCTAGATATGAAAATGTGCAGTCTTATTTAACCTGTTGTGCGCCAGTGTCTCTCTCTGTAGTAATGATCCATGTACTTGTGACATCCCGTCACTTTCCATTCACTAACAGATATAACCTTTCCTCAGGATGTATCTGTTACTCTTAAATATTCCAGCCAGAAGCTTAAAGAACCAATTCACTTTAGAGGTGATAAATGTGAGAACGGTCAAGATCCGACCACCATGACCCAGTTCCCACAGCCACGAGATTGCAGATAGGAGGTTGAAAAGGTGAAGGGTGCCTCTGCCCTACATGCTCCAGTCTATACAAGAAGACTTGGTTCTCTTGTTGTATTTCTACAGTGAGCTAGGTGATGGAGCCGTATTTATAGACTCAGCAAGGTGATAAAGTTATATACTGAGCTAGGTTCTGGTGCTGTATTTATGTACTGAGCCAAGTTCTGGTGCTGTATTTATATACTGAGCTTGGCTCTGGTGCTGTATTTATATACTGACCTAAGTTCTGGTGCAGTATTTATATAATGAGCTAGGTTTTTGGTGCTGTATTTATATACTGAGCTAGGTCCTGGTGCTATATTTAGGTAGTAAGCTAGGTCCTGGTGCTATATTTAGTTAGCAAGCTAGGTTTCGGTGCTGTATTTAGGTACTAAGCTAGGATCTGGTGCTGTATTTATGTACCGAGCTATGTTCTGGTGCTGTAGTTATGTACTGAGCTATGTTCTGGTGGAGGGGGAATCTACCATGGGAACTACTTCAGAAAGTAGATTTCCTTTAAGGTCCTTAAGTTCAGTAAAAATGCCTGCACCCTAGGCCAGTCTGTTCAATTAATTGTATGTGTTCAACAGAAAGAAGCAGGGGATGTACAGGCCAACAAGAGGGTGCACCCAGTGAGCTGATCATCACCCTTATCACTGTAAGCGTATGGCCACTATTGTGTCCTATGCAGGCACATTGGTTGCAGCATAAGCAACAGGCAGGTTATCTTTAAATAATACTGAAATGTAGTGTCAATTTGATTTAATACTAATACTACCATAAAGTACTTAAAGATACCACCAAGCACTCAAAAATACCAAACTGATGTAATGTGTTTATAAACAAGGAACAATAAATATATTCACGAGGAAAACTTGTGTGACATCATCTGTTTGGTGAGGACATTTTCTGCTCTGTGATATGCCTTGCAGTAACATATTAGCTACATGAATATTCATGAGAAACAATGCCTTTACTAAAAGTTGCAAATAACCAGAGATACATTGTCACTAGCTCTTAGAGAACATGGAAACGTTATTATCAATCCTGGCTAGGCCAATAAAGCTTCTTTCACTGCATCCTGAGTCCTGTTCTCTCTAATTTATGGAACAGCAGGTTGAGCATGTGTCCTGCTGCTCCATTCAAAACTAAAGGAGTGTCAAATTTCGACAGGACAAATCCTCAACCTTGTGATCTGTGTAATGATACATTTGTGTGTGTTGTTAGCAGCAACAGGACTGTAAAAAATATATTTATATTCCAATATTGTAGCTGACTTGGAGCACTGGGGTGTGATATCCCTTCACTGAATACAGCACAACACTTCCCCTCTGAGTAACTGCTCTAATATAAATATAGAAGTCTGCTACAGCAGTGACTCAGAAAAGAGCATTTAAAAAAGAATATGACAATACAGATATTAAAGGGTTTGCCAGTTTTCAATAAATCTGTTCCATTAGACACATCTCTGCTTGTACATGTGTCTTTGCCTCCTGTGAGAGCTTCAGCCTTTCCCGATTCTCACCATGCTGTCCTCTGCATTTACATACAACTTCCTCTCTCAGACTGCTCCAGTCCATATTCTACTCTCTCTCTCTCTCTCATTGTCTGACTCAATGTTAGACACAGGAGAGGGGAGGGGCAGATGAGTCATAATCTTCTGCTATAAACCTTTCCTTTTCATCAGTGCTCAGACATGTAAACAAAGAATCATGGATAGTTTGCACACAGCACTAAAGTAATTAGTAGGACTGCTGAATCACTTCATGAACATTCAGGAATTATTATAAAGGTAGTAAAAATATATGGGCAACTTATGTAAAAGAGTGACCAACACTTCTCCCAGGCCCAGCTGTCAGGTTGCTACATTTGAATCCAGTTAATTCCTAAGAAATCTATCTAGGTTGGATGTTATTGTACCAGATGATCTCCTGTCACAATTATTGCATAGATTTCCACTTGTTGATGTCAAGGAAAACAATCTTATTCATAAACAACTAGAACAGATCTTAAATATAACGTGGAGGTAAAAAACATAGCATATTAGAAAGTTTCTGACCAGAGCAGTATACAATGATTAAGCTTTATTTACATAAAATTGAAGGACCCCTTTTAATACTGGCACAGACAAGGGTAAAGATGACGTCTACCCATCCTTCTGCATATATCAGGACTGAATATTGCACAAAACCCGTCACATTCCAGTTGGTTCATGCTATTTTTTCCATGTAATTAACACATTTCTCTTCTCTAGCAATGGAAGACATGTTAATTTCACACAATTTTCTTGGGTGTGTCCATATCTTGCATTACATGAAATGCCGGCATAAGCCTTCGGGTCCCAGGTATGATAAATATATTGTCTTCAAGTCTGACTTCTACAATGATGACAGGTAGGGAATTTTCCTGTAACCGGCCTGTTTCATTTTTTTTTTATTTGGCTGAAGTCTGAAATTGTAGTTTTTGGTCCAATTAACTGTCTGTCAGATTAGGAAAACACGGGTGCCCCCTTTCAGAAACATTGCCACTCATGCCAATAGGTTATGTCTTGTTTTGCAGTTCAGTTCCTTTCAAGTGTTTAGGACTGAAATGCAATACCAGGCACAGCCTATAGTCCATAGTGGTGCTCTATTTGGAAGAGAGCAGACATTTTTCCGTAGTCTATCCTGGCCCTCATCTTCATTCACTCTGATTTGTCTGCCAGGTCCCCTTTAGACTTGGGTTGTGTCCACCAGTCAGCAACAATCCCTTCTTCATAATCTCCTTCCCCTTCAAATTCAGCATCTGATGGAGGCGGTTCTGTGTCTTGTAATGTTCCAATTTCAATCTGCAATGAAATGTGGAGAGAGTCAGTAATGCGGCATCACGTTGGGCATCAGTGGTCAATTGCCCCGTAAGGACCCTAAGAGAGTGGCCATGGTAGCTGATATTGGAATAGTTTAAGTTTTACCTGATATTGTATTAGTATTTATTTGAACGCAAATTTCAAGAAATAAATTTCAAGTTTTATCTAAAACCGACCATGTGTTCAATTGGAGCTCCAGTGCTGATGAGATTCACTTCCCAGAGGAAGAGACTCTTTCCCATATCTGACTCATTATAATATCCTGGTAATTATGTGAATAGGTGGGTCCCGTCTACACATGACAATAAGCAGCGATCAAAGAGCAAACTTATTATCTTCCCAGATAAAGGAAAACTCTGGACAGTATCTGTAGATACTGTACCTGCCATGAGGTCAATTGCCTTATTTATATTGCCTTTTTTATACTTATTCTATTCCAGCCTTCCTAATTATATAGCTAATCACTGTAGAATTGGACATAATGTATACATTCAGATTTTTGCAGAACATTTAATTAAGACCTTAATGTAAACTTTACATCATGAAAATGCAGGTGGTGCATGTTTATAAGAGCAAGGGATGAACAGATTGGGGCACATTTACTAAGGGTCCACACCCCGGGTTTCCGTTGGGTTTCCCGACTATTTCCGATTTGCGCCGCTTTTAACAGGGGTTTTTGGCGCAATTGCACCGACTTTCATGCGACACAAATCGGGGGGGCGGGAGGGGGGGATCGTGGGCGTCCGACTGATTCGGCTAAGCGCCGGATTAAAAATTCAAATTCAACTCCTGCATGTCCTGCATGTGTCAACCCTGAGCGGGGAAGTGACACATGCAGGATATCGGGAGCACGATCTTAGTGAATCGCGCCGGATTTCATCCTCGTTGGACAACGCACCTCGGGGATCGCGACAGGACCGGGTAAGTAAATATGCCCCCATTGTACATGTTCTTTAAATGGACAGCTTTGTGGCATCATCATACTGAATTGTTTCCCACAAAACTATATGTCAATCTGCTTTGTAGCAAGCTGCAGAGAGGACAGTGTACAATCTGCTCCATTACTCGTGCTCTAATATGCTCCCTACAGATAGGACACTATAATCTACTCAGCTCCTCCTGCTGTGTAACATGCTGCCTGCACATAGGGTACTGTGTACAATCTGCTCAGCTCATCCTGCTGTGTAACATTCTGCCTGCATATAGGGTACTGTGTACAATCTACTCAGCTCCTTTCTGCTCTATAGCATGCTGCCTGCAGATAGGACATTATTTACAATCTGTTCAGCCCCTCCTGCTCTATAACATTTTACCTGCAAATAGGATACTATGTATAATCTAATCAGCTCCTGATATATAAGAGTAACTCGCAGGACTAGTTCACACTGCAGATTTTGGCACATGTTTTCAATTACAATTAATAGTAGGCTTTTCCCCACAAATACTTAGTGTGGATGGCACTAGAAATATGGGGTAAGCCAGTCCAAATCCACAGTGTTGGAAAATGTCAAATTCTACTGTGTGAACAGCTGACCGAATCTGTATAAAAAATTACATGGATATCAATGCATTTGATTAACCTTTGTGTATTGCTGCTGCACATATGTAGCTCTCTCAAGTAGCCATAGCTGATCACATGGTCACACATTTTGTTGTCCTGGCTGATTTTTCTATACCGATCACTATAGATATATATGATATGAAATTTAGGTGCTGTAGATGAAAGCTTTATTTTCTGGTTGCTATGTAACTCCATCCAGGCCTAATTAATAATAATAATAATAATTCTTTATTTATACAGTGCACACAGATTACGCAGCACTGCACAGAGCTTGCTATATTGGTCCCTGTCCTCATAGGGCTCACAATCTAATCACCTATGTTTTGGAGTGCGAGGAAACCCAGGCAAACACGGGGAGAACATACAAAATCTTTGCAGATGATTACCTGGATGAGACCTGAACCTAGGGCCCCAACGCTGCAATGCTGTAATGTTAACCACTGAGCCACCGTGCTGCCCCATATATAGGCTTGTATTCCACAGAGTCACTTGAAACACTACATTTACCTTACTGATTACTTGTCATAAAAGTTTACCTCATCATCATCTCGGTGGAGGAAATCTTGGGCAAACTGTATCAACTCCTTGTGTCGTGTGGTCTGGTTATGATACCTCAGAGCTTCCTATATAGAAAAGACATTAGCAGAGCTTTAGAATGAAATGAGAACATTTGGCCTGTCTCCAGCTGCCACTAGATGGAGCTCACTGCATACAATGATGATTTAAATTTACATGGATGATGCTTCTCCTGGTGGTGGCTGTTAGCAGCTAGTAATACTACTTTTTCATTAGTACATATGGGGAAGCTCTACAAGAGTACTGCAAAAAGAACTTTTAACATACCCAAATGGTCACTTTTTAGAGACTTTCCCTTTTATTGGAACTTCTCTGAATGGAATATGGTTAAATGGTTAAAAACAAGCGCGCTAGTTTTCTGTGGATCATTTTCAGCATAAATCCACGTTGGAATTGGAAAAATGAGCAGTCTCTGAGCTTGAATAAAGCATTTACTAATGAGAAAGCATTTACACAGTCAAGCAGACCACATCAGGATGCAGACAACTAGTGCAAGCCAGTAATATATTTAAAGGGGTTGTCCACTTTCAGCAAATAGATGTTATTAAAAATTGTACAATTTTCCTAAATGCTTTCCGTGGCAATTCTCATCATTTTCTAGGTCTCTGCTTGCTATCATTGAACAGGAAGTTTCATTGTTTACTTCCTCTGGATAAAAACTGGTCCATGTCATGTGGTGTCACACAGGTGCAAGTCTCGTTATATCACACATCTCTGAGTACTCTCTGTGATGCTAACAAGCTGTGCACCTGTGTGACATCACATGACCAGGGACAGATTGTTATCCACAGGAAGTAAACAATACAGCTTCCTGTTGTCAGCTTTCAGCAAGACAATTCAGCTCGTGTCCAGGGTCATTTAGTCCAGAACTGGTTTTAGAAACAGTAATTTTTCCATTCGATCATGACATTTACAGTTTGTAGAATGTAACACTAAGACATGGTAGAAGTGTTTGGTGGGGGGTGGATATCTCCAACTACCGTATTTTCGGACTATAAGGCGCACCGGATTATAAGGCGCACCTTCAATCAATGCCTGCTAAAACATCTAGGTTCATATATAAGGCGCACGGGATTATAAGGCGCACCTGATTATAAGGATGAATGACCAGCAGGTGGCAGACCTGTGCACGGTTCAAGGCAGCTGTTGTCTGTAAGTACGGTTCATACATAAGGCGCACTGGACTATAAGGCGCACCTTTGATTTCTGAGAAAATCAAAGGATTTTTTGTGTGCCTTATTGTCTGAAAAATATGGTAATTTTCTTCAACTGTGAGAAGGTGCCCATATATATGAGCCAATATTCCAGCACAACAATTTCAACACCAAGTGGAGTCTACTAGATGGATTTCTAATGAAGTGGAAATTCAGGGTGATTTATACTTGTGTTTCATTTAGATTTTTGTTATCCACACATGATTGAGAATTTAGATACAGGTAAGAGTACCTCTCTAGGATTGAAGTCGGAATCCTCAAGATCCCACTTTTCCTTGTAAAACTTGTAGTATGCCAGATTTTGCTGCATTACGTTATCCGTAGGATCAAAAAGCATATAACTGGACACACACTGAACTGCATTCTTCACGTCATTAACTGAAACATAAATGTGGTTATTTATAGAAGATAATACAGTATATTTAGTGTTGATATTATACAGTTATATATAGTAGATAACCGTAATATGAAAATAAGCCATTGACTTACGCTTATAATATGCAAATTGCAGGTAGTGATACATGGTTGCCACAAACTTATGCACAAAATAGCCCCCGACATTAGGAGTCAGGTTAGTTTCGCACTCCACCTTACACTGTAGGACATCAGCGAGATGATCTGGAAGAGACAATTTATAGCAAAAACAATATTTTAGTAAAAACTAAATTATTTTTTTTTACGCCGGTTTCCTGTGCGCTCTGTTTTCACAGTTTTATTCTTTGGGTCAGTACAATGGCAGAGATAACAAATTTATATATGTTTCATTATGTTATGTTATAATACATTAAAAAAAGAAAGAAAATGAAAAAAAATCTTCACATAAACTATTTCATACCATATGCAGCTGTGTCATTTTCATGGCTACCATTTTGGGGACTTTGTGACCTTTTGATCACTTTTTGTTCCAATATTTATGAGTTTAAAAATGGTGAAAAAATGGCAATTTAGACATTTGGGTGCTATTTACCCTTGTGGGGTTCACCCCCAGGACTAATCATTTTTATATTTTGATAGATCAGTGAATCACTAGATCATTTAAATGGTTAACAACCGGGTTTGGTGCCAGCACCGAACGCAGCAAACATGTAGCAAACACCCACCCTGTATGGAGAGGACTCCATACATGCGCTCCGATGCTGTGCCGCACAAGGCAACCACCTCCCAAGTCACCCACAGGCTAAACAGCAATGTGTAGTGCACTCTATAAGCTTTCCAGACACCATTACTTGCTTGCACTATGCTTGAAAAAGCTGTATTTTGTCACCAAAACGTTGATATGGCATATAAGATCCATCCTCTATTTTTGAACTACTGCAGTGCTCTATATCTCTATCTACCTATCTATCTGTCTACAGGGTGGGCCATTTATATGGATACACCTAAAAAGATGGGAATGGTTGGTGATATCAACTTCCTGTTTGTGTCACATTGGTATATAGGAGAGGGTAAACTTTTCAAGATGGGTGTTGACCATGGAGGCCATTTTGAAGTAGGCCATTTTGGATACAACTTTTATTTTCCAATGGGAAGAGGGTCCTGTACCACATCAAACATATTGAAAATTTGCTTGGTTTTAACGTAACTTTATTCTTTCACTGGTTATTTTCAAGTTTCTGCCCACTTAAAAAATGTGTTCAAAGTGCTGCCCATTGTGTTAGATTGTCAATGCACTGCAGAAGAAATGCTAGAAAAGGTTTTCAGTATCCGTTGTTTCAGATGCTGCACATTTAGTAACTTCACAGCATAGACAATTCCCTTCAGATAACCCCAAAGATGAAAGTCAGATCCTGAAGGGGTCATATCCTGAGACCTTGCTGGCCATTCAACCAGCCCACAACGACCAATCCACTTTCGAGGGAACTGTCCATGTAAGAATGCTCGGACCTTTGAGGTCATCTGAAGGAATGTACTTTGGAAAGTGTAGGGTAAAAATTTCAGCTCAAAACCTAGTCCCATGTTCCCTGAGTTACAGAGAGCGGCTGTGCAAAATTTGGTGCTTGTAAATGTGACAGTGCAGATTGCTTAAGCGGACATACATACACACATACACTCAGCGTTATATATTAGAAATGAAGATTATGTCACAGCCATTTTATACCCTCAGAATAAAAGAATTCTAAATACACATTGGCATTTTCTCACCTGCAACAGCTGGGTAGAAGTCTTTGAACTCCCTCATCTCATAGACACCCTCACAGCCAGTCAGACAGCTGTTGTACGCCTTGTAGTACAAGGGCAAGGCCTGCTCCATGTCCTCAGTACTGCGCCGGAAGTCTCCAGCATTGTAGGACTTTACTGCTTTCACAAAAACTCCCTGTGGGGATTGAGATCATCCATTAGGGATAACAAGAGCAGCCAATATTATACCCTACTATTAGTGACTGGTTATAGGATTCACTTCTGTACTTACCTCATATGGTTGAGCCTCGAGATCTATGAGGAACTCATCAACCTCCAGTAGGGTCTTGTAGTAATTCATGTATCTCAGTGTCATTTCATGAGTAGGATTCTTCTGTAAGAAGGTGTAGGCAGCAGATACAGCTTTTTCGAGTTCATTTATCTAGAAGAGATATTAGGAATGAGATATATCATGATCACTAAAACATTAATGTAGGGTTAGTTTGGGGTATGAGATAACGGAAGGAATCATACTTCTCATTTGTGCAAAATTAACTTCAAATACTGCAACAAAAATGTATTGTCACGGGTGGTTCACCCGTGCCTTCTGTCCCCCGCCAGCACGCCGCAAGCGCCACTTACGGGTCCCAGCTCCTGTCCCGTCGGCTCTGTCCGCGGCTGCTCCATCCCCTCCGGCTGTGTGCGCGCGTCCCCGACAGCTAGGGCACTCTCGCGGCAGCTTCTGCAAATTTAAAGGGCCAGCGCGCCACTAATTGTCGCTGGTCTTTCCCCCTTAAACTATTTAACCCTGCCTCTTCCTGTTACCCTTGCCGGATCTTTGTGCCTTGCGTCTTTGAGAAAGCTGTTTCTGATGCCTAGTACTGTTCTTGAGATTTCTCGTTGTGTTCCGTTTCTGACTACGCTCCTTTGCCGCCTGTCCTGACCTGTTGCTACGACTCTGACTACGATCCTGTGCTGCCCGTCCTGACCTCCTGCCTGTTCCCGACTACGAGATTGCCTGCTGATTCTGTACCTCAACCTTGGCTGTCACTGCGGACAAGTCACGCCTGTGGAATGACCTGGTGGTACCACGCCGCAGCAAGTCCAACCCGCTTTGCGGTGGGCTCTGGTGAAAATCGGGTGCCACTTAGACTCCGGTCCCAGGTAGTGGCTTGTGCCATCGTCCGCAGTGGTTCAGAGGATCCACAACCTCTAAGCCTGACATGTATCTCCAGCCTGGTATTAGCTACTCTATATACTTATATAGGAACCATATCTTTTGAAAAGGTGAAGGATTTTAAAAAATATCCAAATTGATCAGGGGCCCATAGGCAATCATAATGGGGCAGATTTATCAAGCTGTCTGAAATTCAGAATATTTCTAGTTGCCCTTGGCAATCAATCAATCACAGCTCAGCTTTCATTTTACCAGTGCTCATGAATATTTTAAAGGGGAGCTGTGATTGGTTGCCATGGGAAACTAGAAAAATTCTTACTTTCAGGCAGCATGATAAATCTGCCCCAATGTCTCTGTGCCAGTTTCTAAATTATTGCCTAGCATATTGGAAATCTAAATTTTTGCCCTGTAAGTGGTATTATGACAGGGGTTAGGTAAGGGTGTAGCTTAAGGGGAACCTTAAAATTTACCTAATAAGCCACTTCCCTTATATTGCCAAGCAGCATCCCAGATCATGTTTCTTTTATGACCCAGTATGTTGGAATCATCCAGAAATCAACTTTGAAGTGAGATGTAAATTGGTGGCAGAGATTTTAATACTGTAGTCAAGCTCTCCTCTTCCTCAGAAATCCCCCTCCACTGTAATTGATGGTCCTGCATCCAGAGACATCACTAACCAGATCTCAATCACAGAGGAGGAGGTGTTCAGAGCTCCCCACATTGACTTCAGTGTTAAATTCTTCCTCCTTGACTTTTTACAACCAATTTACACCTCACTTCAAGTTGATTTTCTGGATGATGCCACCACACAGGGCCATGAAATAAGAAAGAATTTGAAGGTATTACGATTTTTGACAATATACTGGTAGTGGTATATTAGACCAATTGCTGATGACAGGTTCCCTTTAAGATACAAAAATTTGTATCATTTCTGTCCCTCTTAACTTCACCATAACATTGGGAGGTATAGTAAAGCTGTGGTAGGGTTATTATATTTTGTATGTAAAAAAGCTAAGGAGGAAGAATTGCAGGTTAAAAACGTAGAAAATTATTAAAGCAATGTACTGACCTAGAATCGGTCATGTGTCAACTACTTGGAAGGTAGCAATACAATAATAATAATAAGTAGGAGATGTCAGATTAAACCCTCTTAAGGCAACAATAAGCAATACACATGCATCTGGAATTTTTCAGGTTAAAGCATATGGGAATCACTGTGCTTGTTGGATATCTAGTGTGAAGTCCTGAGACAGATTCAGGGCATGTCTGGAGACGTGGCATTCCCCGACCTCAGAAGACCAAATCAGATGTGTTGCTGAAAATGAGTAGCACATGCTTACAAGCCCCGGCTCACACGTCTACAGCATTCACCTTCATCTAGACGTCTGCTCCATTAAAGGAATATATATTCTAGATCCTATAGAAAGCCTTGACAAAACGCATAGCAGAATATTGGTAGTTGTAATATTAATACAATAATCTCAAATCTCAGAAAAACTGCACAGTTATTTTGGATCTGTTATTTGGCTGTAAGAAAAAAGAGCAGGCAACTCGCAGGCGGCCAATACTTATATTGCAACCTTTGATATTTTGGATTTTCTGCAACAGTGTCGTATTCGCAAGAGGTCGGGAATTGCAACATGATCACATCTAGAATCTTAATTTCACCTTGTAGACTTAGCCTTAAAAAAGTCATAAGGAATAAAAACTATTTTTGCGGTCGCGGCACTCGTCTATCTTTGTCAGTTTTTATAGAAATGAGCGGAGCAGCCTGCCTGACTAGCTACTCCAGCCATCTTGGGAGCAACGGACTTCCGTTCTTGTGACCCGTCAAGGACCCATCTTTGAGACTCCCGTCGATCAGCAAGTTAGGCACTCCTGTGGATAGGACCTAACTTGCTATGACTGGAGAACCCCTTAAAAAACAACTTTTTCAAGATGAGAATTGAAATTGAAAGCTCCATTGTGATTGGTTAGTAGTGGTAGCAAACACAATTCTTATAATTGATTTCATATGTGATGCACTGACTGAAAAGATGGGGTTGTGCCTTATTATACATCTATATACCACAGTATGTAGGTACAGCTGTATGGTTTATTACTGCAGACAACTGGGCATTGTATCAGGTGGGTGAATGCAAGGTTTCACAAAAAAAATTTTTGGCAATAAACGCCTACATTTTAGAGTTTGCTTACATGATTAATGTATTAATACCTGAACATATTACAGCTCTACGCCCAGGTGCTAGGGTCCTGAAGATGTCAGAGATGGTAAGTATGTTGTAGAACAGAATAGCTATGAACAGAGAGCATCCAATGAAGCATGGTACAAAGTTCCATTGGATGTATCATAGCTGGTAGCAGAAATGCAGTACTTAACATTAAATTCCTTTTACACAGGACCTCTGATAGCATGGACGGTAGCCTTGGTTGCTTGGACGGACATTATGGCCTCTTCAGTTCCTACCACATAACACTGTATATTGATTAGTATTGCAGCTTAACTCTATTCACTTGGATGGGACTGAGCAACACACTGGCCCCATGATCAATGGATGTTGTTTCACTGACCTCTGCAGAAGACACGGTGCTCACAGGCCAGAGCATCAAGACCACTTCCTGTGGCCAAATTTTCTATGGATGGCTAAAATTGATCCTATCTTAAAGAAAGGTAATTAATTCTGAAAAACCAAGATATATACTGTATAATTGTTAAGCCCAGCACAGATGAAGGACTGGAACTGCCACAACATATTGCATTTCCTTTTCAGCGTCCATTTGACGTTGAGCTAGATTGTCTTTTTTGGTGGTTAGCATTCTCGCATCACTTATTAACTTTAGCTCCACGTAGGTATTTATGCACTACGAATAAAAGTAGGATGTATTTGTTATACTTAAACTGCTTTTGGACCAGTTTTTATACTAGGATTGGAGGCACCAATGAACAGACCCATTGGGATACTGAATGCAGTCTTATTGGTTGCTATGGGAAACAAAGATAATTTTACTTTTAAGCAGTTTGATAAATGATCCACACTGTTTTTCCTTTAGACACCATTGCCTCACTATGATGTTCAATGGCTTTTCACCTGTTGTACGTAAAAAGGCAGAAGATGTAGTTTTAGGCTCTTATGACATCTTGAGCATCATAGATTAATGCTAGTCTGGTGTTTAGAGTCTTACACACATCTGAGAATAAATGAGACCCTTTTGAGACCCCAGGTGGTCCTGTGATAACCGTCATGATGACAATCATTACATCTGCCAAAAGAGTTGTCAACCATCTCTCTCAAACCCTAAATGTTCAGTTTGGTTTGATAGAATGGAAAACTTTCGCTTCTTATAAAATATTAGTAGCTTATATAACTTTTAACACCTTACCTTGAAGTATGTGTAGTGTAGGTACTGGTAGGGGTCTCGTCTCTGGAAGGCTTGAAGCGTCTCCTTGTCGGGGTATGGCTGCTGAAACACCGGCAGAGTGGCTTTGCACTTCCTCAGACACACTGCTCGGGCTAGTACCCGTCCAAACAACTTCAGCTCCAGCTGCCATTCCTCACCTTCCTCATCTCCTTGCAGTTCTTCCAGGCCAGGAATTTGGGACTCGTCAACACAGTTTTGACCACAGTATGCTTCACTGTCCTGGAGCAGCCGGTAGAGCCTCAAGCTGGCCTCTAGCATACGAGTAGCCTCTTTCCATGACTGTGCCTCATACAACTCCATGCCTTTGGCATAGGTGGGCTTTAATGGTTTAATCTCTGAACGGGGAAAGCCTCGGAAGCTGTACTGCTCATACTGGGAATGGCTAGGGAGCACCAAGAAGACCAATGTCCCCAAGAGGAACAGCAGCATGGTGCGAAGAACTGGATGTGCCAGAAGAGAATAAGTGTCCCAGAAAAGTTTAGAAATTAGAGAAAAACTTCTCTGAAATGTTTATAAAGTATGGAAAGAAAACGTAGCCCGGAGGGTTGAATAGAGCTTTCTACAAAGCTTAGCCACAAGACAGGGGAAGAGAGGAATGAGAGACCTGGAGAAAGACTCAGCCAGATGAAGGAAATAGTAGCAGGGGGGCTGCCGGGTCTGCTTACTGCCAGCTTGGCGGTGACACTAAGAAGAGCTCCTTCCAGGCCATGCAGATGGGATGAAGATATTCTGAGCTCCTTGCTGGAACTGACTAGGATACATCAGTAGTTGTGGTTCATGGTCATCTTCGGTAGATCTGCAGCAAACTTCTTGCCACCATCTTAATAATACAAAAGTAGTAACACAGAAGAATCCACAGTGAGTAATGTGATCTGGATACAGCCCTCCCTGTAGTAAGGAAGCAGAATCTACAGGGTCTTAAAGAGAGATTTCTGATGTAGAGAAACAGAGAACTGAATGCATGAAATATAGCGTTACGCTTTAAAAAAAAATTTGGTCTACAGGACATTTTCTCATGTCAAGTCATTCAAACATTCCTCAATTTTTTTGTCCTTGATAGTAGCAATAGCTTTTCTAGGACAAACATTAAAGCCTTTTAAAAAATCTTTTTTTTTTTTAGCTTTTCACTTTATGTTTCCCTTACTCTAGTCATGACTAGACTATCTTTTACTAGGATGCTAGGATGTTGTTAGTTTGAGATTGAGGTATTATTCAGTAAACATTTATAAGTTGCCTCATGCACACAGACTGTGTTTAAGGGGCTGGTCCAAGCCTAATTTCCAGGTCACAAAACTCAAAACAGGTCTTATTCCTCCCAAATGTCTCTTTCTGCCCGGTCTTTTCTTCTGTCAACTGCATGTGAGGTCCACTCCAATGCTGATGACACACAGGCTGCAAACAACAAGACCATTGTATAGTCCCCATGAAAGGTAAACAAAACCTAATAGTGAGTTTCTTGTCTGGTAAACACGATCAGGGTCCTTTAGCCCCTCTTTAGATACAGTAGTAGTGATAATCCCACAAGAATACCTCTTTTTACAATTGTACCACATCTACTCCAGGGGCATTTTCCAAGGAAAGATCTGTTGGCTGATGGCCCACTGCTCCCCACAGTTCATGGTGACAGCTAGGTGGCACTGGATCACCAATGGCTAAGTAATAGTTTCTTATTTAGTAGTTCTCATCAAGATGAAAGGGGTCCAAATGTGTACCAAGCCTCTGTCACAGACAGCCCATAGGCCTGGTTGACTGTGATGAGAAATCCTTTAATTTCGAGGAATGACAAGCTGGGGTGATGTATACTTAGGAATGCATAGCTTGGGGGGATGGTATACTGGGTGATGAGCTAAGGGGATGGTGAAGTGTGGTGGAATGAGCAGCTGGGGGATGCTAAACTGATAAACCATGCAGTGTCCCCCCACCATCATGACATCTACATGTATTATAATATAATAATCTATACTGAATACATATTATATAATACAACAGCACCCAGCTCACTGATTGAAGCTTGGAGAATACACATGTGTAGATTAAGCATTAAAGCCACAGATAAAATTGATATCGCTTACAGTACTCAGTTGTTCTATTCAGGCAGAAGGAACTAAAGCAATGGGTAGTAGTTGGCCATGGTAAACTGAAGGAATGATAAACAGTGGAGGAATGATGAACTTATGGCTGATAAATTGGAGAATTGAGAAGCTAGAGGGTAAAAACTGGAGGAATGAGGTGTTGTGAGGTTGGGGACGTAAACTGGAAGGAAAAAGAATTATGATAATATAGTAATGTAACCAAGATGAGAGAGGAATGAGAAATCTATAGATTGTTTTGTAAAACTAAGCACCACTATGGGGCACATTTACTAAGGGTCCGGGGACCACATTTCCATTGGGTTTCCCGACTATTTACGTTTTGCACCACTTTGCACCAACCTGACTGATTCGGACTAAGTGCGGGATTTAAAATTCAAATTGTGTCGCAAGACATGTACTCACATACACCGGGAAGAAGATGGTGAACTCCAGCGGACCTCAACGACGAAGCGACACATGCAGGATATCGGGCACACGATCTTGTTGAATCGCAGCGAACTTCATCCTTGTCGGATCGGGGATTGCGACAGGACCGGGTAAGTAAATGTGCCCCTATATATCCAAACCAGGGTCAGCGTTAGATGGCGGAAAACTGGACATTTGCTCAGGGCCCCCTGTCCTAAAGGCGCCCCCTGCATGTGGACTTTTGTGGGATGTATTGCTCTTTTACCCCTAAGTTGAATCCCCAGGTGAAGATGCTTATCACCTATCTATGTGTCTAATTATCTATCTCCTATAATTTTTCTATTTCCTGTCTATATGTCTGTCTACCTAACCATTTATATCTCTAGCTCTTTGTCTATATTTATCTATATATCTACCTCTCTCTCGCCTATCTATTATTTATCCATCCATCTTTCAATCGATATTCTATCTCTCTTCTACTGTAAAAAAAAAAAATATATATATATAGATCTTCTATCATTTATCTAGCTATCTGTATATAATCTATTTTATATTTATGCATCAATAAATCTATTCATCTATTTCATCTTTCATATTTATCTTCTATTATCAATCTACCTCTCATCTGTCTATCTCCTATAAAATTCTCCTAAGGTCCCTTATTACAGATACTTAGCATACTACCGCTTGTAAAAAGAAAAGTGTTATTATTGTGCAGGTCTAAAGGAGCCTCTTACTGAATGTGACTGTTCATAAAATTGTTTTATTTTACGGCCCCACTTTTAGTCTTGCCCAGGGACCCACTTTGTCTAAAACCGGCCCTGATCCAAAGAAAGAAAAGAATAACAAAGTAATATATTTTTTTAAAAAAACGCACTAGCACAGCACAGATATAGAGTTGTATATACATACAGCTGTAGACAGTGTTTGTTATTGCGCCTGAAGATCTGTGTATGTCAGGATCGGTCCCAGCTCTGTAAAAAAAATGATAACTTCCTTTATTATTAAATGTTAAAATACAGCGACAAAACTATCCATATTAAGCAGCTGAAGTGTTTTGGGCCAAAGAAAAATGCCCTTATTCATAGCTATGTCTGATTCGATTTTTCTTTTTCCCAAAACGCGTCAGCTGCTTAGTATGGATAGTTTTTTCACTATATTTTAACATGTCACAATAAAGTAAGTTACCGTATATACTCGTGTATAAGCCGAGTTTTTCAGCACAAAAAATGTACTGAAAAACGCCCCCTCGGCTTATACATGGGTCAATGCACTAGTAAAAACTACTTAAAAAATAATAAACTATATACTCACCCTCCGGTGGCCCGATGTGCAGCGCTGCTCCCCCGATGTCCGCGTGGCTCGTCTTCTGGCTTCTGCTGGGCGCCGCCATGTTTTTCCCCCTGGCGGCACCTAGTATGACGTCAGCAGCGGTGCGTCATACTATGCGCCTGCCGGCCAGGGGGAGAACAATGGCGGCGCCCAACAGAAGAAAGAAGATGGGCGCGGAGGCCTGAAGACGAGCCGAGCGGACTTTGAGGGAGCAGCGCTGCACATTGGGGCCACCGGAGGGTGAGTATATAAGTTTATTTATTTTTGTAATGCTGGGCAGGCTGTATACTACTGGGGGCAGGCTGGGGTGGCTGTATACTACTGGGGCAATCTGCATACTACTGGGGGCAAGCTGTATACTACTAGGGGCTTGCTGTATACTACTGGGGCAAGCTGTATACTACTGGGGGAAAGCTGTATACTACTGGGGGCCAGGCTGGGTGGCGTATACTACTGGGGCAACTGGTAATACTACCTGTGGGGGCAAGCTGTATACTCTGGGGCAATACTACTGGGGGCAAGCTGTATACTACTAGGGGCTTGCTGTATACTACTGGGGGTAGGCTGTATACTACTGGGGGAAAGCTGTATACTACTGGGGGCAGGCTGGGGTGGCTGTATACTACTGGGGCAAGCTGTATACTACTGGGGGCAGGCTGTATACTACTGGGGGCTGGCAGGCTGTATACTACTGGGGGCTGGCAGGCTGTATACTACTGGGAGCAAGCTGTATACTACTGGGGGCAGGCTGTATACTACTGGGGGCAGGCTGTATACTACTGGGGGCAGGCTGGGCTGGCTGTATACTACTGGGGCAAGCTGTGCTGGCTATATACTACAGGGGGCAGGCTGTATACTACAGGGGGCTGGCTGGCTATATACTGGGGGGGTCTGTGACCAATGCATTTCCCACCCTCGGCTTATACTCGAGTCAATAGGTTTTCCCAGTTTTGTGGTGGTAAAATTAGGGGTCTCGGCTTGTACTCAGGTCGGCTTATACTCGAGTATATGCGGTACAATAATTCTTATTACAGAGCTGGAACCGATCCTTTTTCAATTCTCCTGTAATCATCCTATATTTGTTATCCATGACCTCCTTCATTCTAAAATCAACATTTAAAATTATGCTAATGATCCAGTAGGGACAGAAGCACCGAACGATCATAGCCAGAGGGGCTTTAAAATGTTACACTGTACTACATTGGTGAAACAATTTTCACAAGGAATAGAAAGTTATACACATTGGGGGAGATTTATCAGAAGTGTGAAAGAGCAGAACTGTTCTAGTTGCCCATGAAAATCAATCAGAGCTCAGCTTTCATTTTATGAACAGCTGTGGGAAAATGAAAACTGAGCTCTGATTGGATTGAGCTCTCAGACACTTCTGATAAACTGTCTTATCCCTATAGCAGAACTACTGGTATAGATAACCCAGAATGCACACGGTACAAGGCAGACTACTATATATCGTATTGGTGCAGCTGCAATGAGGGGTCATGTTTACCCTCTTTCTGTGGTGTATACAGTGTCCCTGCTGTGTGTCCCTAAGGTTCCAAATAACATCCTGGTGACAAATGTGCTTAAGATTTGATGATATATTTGCACTATATGTGGGTGTGATAGGAATGTTAGGAGAACGACTTGGTGAACATTCTGCCTCTCATGCAGGAGGCCAAAGTAACTCATCCAAACTACTGCAGGATAAGGTCCTAAATAGTAGATAAAAGCTTCTTACAACACAAATCTCTCTCTTACATTGCACAGCAGTAGTTTCCCATATGATAAATTCTGCATTCATTCTGATCCTCCTGATTCCTGAATTGAAAACTAGAACCGCAGGGAAGACTGGTCCTATCATTAAAGCAGAGAGAGAGAGGGAATGGTGGAAATACAACTCTACAAAACAGATTTGATATAATATTCACATCCTATGATTACCTATAAAGGGCTGGATATAGTGAAGAGCTGGAGGATAGCAAACTGTGAAGGAATGAGCAGCTGGGGGGATGGGGGTGAATGGTGGAATAGCAAGCAGATGGGGGTAGTACATAGATGAATGAGGAATGAGGTATTGAGGTATCGTAAACTGGAAGGAAAGGATCATTGGGACATCTAAATGTATCAGATGGTGAAAAAGTCATGGAAACTGTCTACAATTAGAGACATTTGGAATAATAGGAAAAATAATAAAAAATCTTTATTTATATAGCACCATTATATTCCTTACTGGAAACTCCCTATTCTTTTCAAATTTATTCAGTCAAACCATGGAAAATCTAAAATGTGGGAAATGAACCTAAGGTCTTCTTACACGCAGCGTTTCTGACTTGTTTCTGATACGTTTTTGTCATGTTTTTGTGGTGTTTTGAAACGCCTTACAAACACATTAGGAAAAATGCAAGCGTTTTTTTAAGGCACGTGTGACCGCACCCTTACAATGTTAGCGTTATCGGAAGCCTCCGATAAAATGCTAACAAACACCGCTGCGCTGTACACTACAAACGCCAGACCGCTCTCAAAGGTCTGGCTTATTCACACAAGTGATTCATGAGGGGGCGGTGCCTCTTTCCCGGACCGCCCGGCTTGCTCCATAGGCTAGTAGTGACTGCCGTGCATCATGCGTCAGTTACCGCCCCTAATCCCGCCCCCAATCCTGCCCCCTCACAAATACGGCGGACCGCTTTGAGAATGGTCCGGCGTTTGTAGTGTACAGCACTGCAGTGTTTGCTAGCGTTATCAGATGTTTCCGATAACGCTAGCATTGTAACACTGCTGCTTTTGTTTTAGCACCAGTGCCGTTTTTCAGGGTGACAGGTTTAAGCCATGACTTTGCTTTGGCGAAGAGGGGAGGGGGGATTTTAACTCTGTTCTGAGTTACAGTAATCAATCTGAAGCCTTCTACAGCTGTTACTTAGAGCATGGGGGAGGGGTGGTAGAGCAGTTTGAATGCTAAGGCCGCTGTCACACGTAACCAGATCCTGGTGTCTTTTATTGTTTAAATCCAAGACACCAGGAACTGGTTAACAATCACATTAGTTTCCCTGAAAAAGCATATATGATCGGGCCGAGGACCACCCCAAGTGTGCTAGTGTAACGTTATGAATGCAACAATTATGATTAGATTGGGGTACATTTACTTACATTCCCGTTGTAGTTCACCGAAAGTGCATTGTCTGGCGATCATGCACTATGCCGCGATTCACTAAGATTGTGTGCCTGTTATCCTGCATGTGTCGCTTCCCCCGCTCAGGTCCGACAGACTTCACCATCTTTTTAGTGGTTCATGTAAGTGCTTGGGCTTGTGACGCAATTTGAACGTTAAATCCCTCACTCAGTCTGAATCAGATGGATTGTCCAACTGCACGCCTCCTAACTTGTGTCACATGGAAGCCAGCGCAGCTGCACCGAAGAAGGATTGCGTGCGCCAAAATCCTGGCACAGACACTTCTTAAATACTTGTGCAAGCCGTGTAATCCCCAAAAAAGGTGCACCGTCCGAAGAAAGTGAGCAGCGCGACCCTTTAGTAAATGAGCTCATTTTGTTAACTCAAACAATTCCCTTTAAGCAGCTCTGTATCTATGATGTCCTGTGACCTGAAGAACTTCACACAAGTGATCTGCATCCTGTTATATGATTTCCAGCATGCAAAATGCATCTTTCAGAACCTGCTGGGAGTTGTAGTATCACAACAGCTTCTTGTTCCCTTTGATAGAAGCCGCATTAGGACCCTGAATCTAGCACTCAATCCCAGATTTGATCACCTCACTATTTAGCCCTTTCTTCTATTTTCTTAATTGCTGCAGATCTTTTTAATAAAGTGACATTTTATTTCACCTTAATCATTTGCAGTGAAAGTTTTAGGAGAAGACAGGACATGGAAGAGGAATCTGCTTCCCCTCTGCTTTGTGGGAAGTTCAGTCTCCTCCCCCATCTCAGATATCTCCAGCCAACTAAATATCCAGCCTGAAGCCCCGCTTTCCACGTTAACAAAAATTCCTTTATAACCAGAGACTTGGCAGTCAATGAAGGAACAGTAGAGAGGAAGCAGAGGCAGCAGCGACAGAGCAGGGCCAGAGGATCTCCTGCAAATATGATTTCCAATAGCCTGGTTGTATGGCTGCAGTTCCTAATCCTGTGCGTCTCCTCAGAATCTGGACCCTTAGAAGATGTCGTCATTGATCGCTACGACATTCCCAAGATATGTCCCAGGGAAGTTCAGATGGGAGACTTTGTAAGATACCATTACAACGGGACTCTCAAGGATGGACAGAAGTTTGATGCCAGGTACTTTACCCTTTTATCTGTAATAAGTCAATCATTTATGGGGGCCCTAAGAACCCTTAGTTGTTTGCGTATGATAACACAGGGAAGGGGGGTATGAAGGCCCAATGTTATTTGGATTGGGAAAAATATAACTATAAGACAGGATAGATCTCATTTTCCCTTGTTTTAGGTTGAAGAACAAAACTAGATGTGTTTATCAGATGTGTACATTTATAGTGTGTCGCCTTCCCATTCATTGGTGAGGTGGGATGACCGGACCCCCACTAGCACAAAGTGACAGAAGTACCAGAGATGGCTATGCTTATCGTACACTGATTTTAATGTGCTGACCCATGTGGCCCCCCCAAAATGCCTAGTAGAACCTCAAGTAGATAATTCGTACTGTCACGTTATTCTGGTGCAGACCCTAACCAAAGATCTAGTGATAGGATCTACATTCATACAGCCAAAGTAGTAAATATATATATATATACTTCTTCTCTATAGTAATGCAAAGGAAATCTGTTTTGCTGAAAATATACTTGTTGGCAGCTTTAATCTCTATAATCAAAGTGGTCAGAATTGGGGGGACACAAGAATTTAGTTGTTACATTTTCTGCATTAGAAACCTTCTAATCTTAATTTGCCTGTTCCCTATTGATGACTCTATGTCCCTCTGTATACAGAGGAAGTCTCCAGCAGAGGTGTAGAGTAGGGGCTGGATGTATATAGTAGGTGCTATATTGTCTTTGTTGCAGATGTTGCACCCTGCAGCCCATCTCTTGTGCACACTGTAGTGTTACAAGGTGGGTGAGGCGTTCATGTGTGATGGGTGGGATTCAGGCCTCTATTTGTAGACGTGGCTGGGCCAAGCATTGCCTGCAGTGCTGCAGATGTCCCGCTACAGGAACTCTAGTGGTCTGTCTGGAAGATGCAAGTTATATGAAACTTATACAGCATCTATGGAAGCATTGTATCCTATGGGCCAGAGATAACGTTAAAGTATACGCAATCTTACAGAAAGTGCTTTTTAACTCTTTCCTTTCCAGGTTGCGCACTGCATAGACATGTATGTTCCTGTATATGTATCCCATTTTGTATATTTTTTCAGAAAAAGTCCATATTAAGAAGGTGCTATAAAAGGATTACATCTATTACAAAATAAAAGACCTAGCCGTCATTTATATCCTGTTCATTGCTACACAGTTACACTATATAATTTCAGAAAGCTGGGTATAAAACTTCCCGGGTTTTCTGTATCCATAATTTTAATGGCTGTAGGAGATCGGTACAGGGGCCCGGCTTCACAGATCCTATAATGTTTTAGAAAGCAGTATGAGGGAAGTAGCTCAAAGATCATGGAAAAGAAATGAGGTAGGTAACAAGTACAAAGATCCCTTGTTCCAACTAGTGAGGGAAGTGGTAGTACTAAAGAGCACCAGCAGAGGGCCCCCTCAGTTATATGGATTGCTGAGCACAGCTTCCCTGTAATGTAAAGTCATATAGCCATGAAAGTTTCTGACAATTGACAGAACTGGAACTTGACACAAGGCCATGAAAAATTATAATGTTTGTATCCGAAACTCATTTTACAACCCAAGATAAATCTGGGAATATTGATGCAAAATGGAAAGATATTGTAGGGTAATCTATGTCTATCACTAGTCTCATTTTCATTTAGAACTATTTTTCTCAATCTATGGCTTTCCAGCAGCTGCAAAACTATAGCTCCCACCATGTCCACTCATTCAGCTGCTGGGAGTTGTAGTTTTCTAACAGCTGTAGAGCCACAGGTTAGAGATCTGGAAGCCATTAGGTAAATGCTTCAAAGGAGAACTTGGTCCAATTAAATGCTGGGTTTACTCGGTGCTTTCACTTCTAGTGGTCTTATAGAAACACTTCAGGCAAATCTAATACACCGTATAAAGGTCCTAAGAAGGTTTAGCATGACACAATGATTTTTTTTTTTTTAATTTCCATGTCAAGCCCCTCCTCCTCAGGCTCCGCATTATGCATAACCCTATGTATCATTTTGCATGGAATGTTCCTTTAAATATTAAAAAGCTGTCATTGTAAAATTACCACTCCAAAAAACATCGAAATTGTAGACACATAGGTAGAAGGCAACAGGGATCCTCTATAACAATGTAATAAAAATGAGAAAGGGTATGTCCAAAAGAAAAAATAAATCACCTTCTAGTTTCTTAACCCTATTACAGGGGTGAGTAATAAGTGACTCCCAACATTTCATTTATATATCTTCACTTCATACATTTGAAATCCCCCACTAAGAAGTGCCCATACATAAAATAGGAGACTATGATAAAACAACAACAGGGGTTTCTTGAGCGCACCCCCTCTTTTCATCCACTACTTGGTCACCCACACTTGCCTTGTCTGGATGTTACAGCCTGTACTTGGCCAAGAATGAATACCAGAGCGAGGAGTGGTAAACGTGTAAGAACCTGAATATATTATACATCATCGCATCATCAGAGCATGTCCAGAACTGTACGGCCTCAGTCTATTTAATAGTTCAGCCAGAGGGGGATTGCAGTCCAGTAACCCCTTCTCTGACCTCCTGTATTATATGTCCTCAAGGGTCAATAGCTTAGATATCTGAAAGAAGAGTGGGGGAGGGGGCAAAGAAGACAATGAACACTTATTTAGTAAATGATGGGTTCAAACAGGTCTTTACAATATAGTTAATTTGATGAGGGCTCTATGAGGAGTAAAGTTGTGCTGGTTAACACATTGATTTATCATTAGTGAGTGTACGATGTGCAGGATGCACCAGATTATTGAATACTGGGCACGGTCTTCGGTAATCTGGCGCAATCTGCACTTTTCTGGAAGTGTGCACCATCTTTTTTTGGTGTACCTTAAACATACAGCATTCGACACAATTCTGTAATAAATATGCTGCATGGTCCGAATCTGCACCAGTGTCACGGGTGCTCCCGCTACTCATATCGCGGGCCACGGGCTCACCTGTGCACCACCGTGTTCGCAGGTGTGGTGTTTGCGCTGCTCACCTCTCTCCGCTGTAGATTTCCATCCGTGTGCGTGTGTCGCTGTCTCCTAGGGCGCGCACCGGCTTCAGAAAATTTAAAGGGCCAGCGGATTGTTAATTGCAGCTGGCCATTTCCTGTAAATCTATTTAAACCTGCCTCCCCCATCACTCCCTGCCAGATCTTCGTGCCTTGTGCCTTAGAGAAAGCTTTGTCTCTACGAGAGATTGCCTGCCGTTCCTGTAACTCGACCTTGGCTGCCACTGCGGACCTGGTGGTACCACGCAGCAACGCCACCCCGCTTTGCGGCGGGCTCTGGTGAAGACCGGGTGCCACTTAGACTCCGGTCCCAGGTGTTGGCTTGTGTCATCGTCTGCGACTTTTCAGAGGATCCACTACCATTTATTCTGATAACCAGAATGCTCCTTTAGGTGCCCGGACTGCTCCTTTACATGCAGTTTGCACGTTCTTTTCAGTGCTAAGTCAGACAGAAAACTGGTGCAAACACCTTAATAAATCTGGCCCAATTTACTAAAAAATGTGGCGTTCAGACTATACAGTCCTTGAAAGATCCAAGTTCACATACACCATAAAGCTACATGCACATGAACGGATGCCCGTCTGGCTCATACATTCGCTGCGATGAAGAGGAGGAGGTGTGACCCCTCCCCTCTCCATAGCGATAACACAGGGAAAGATAGAACATGTGCGGCACCGTATCGCTCTGTGCGTCCATTGCGGTCTATGGGGGACGTATGTACGGCCGCAAGCCAGCGGCTGTACATACGTCCCACTGGCGGTCATGTGCATAGGGCCTAACACAGGTTGTCCTCAAACTTCTTCAAACGTATCAGAAAAGAAACCCAATGGCAGATTCTGTTAGGTGCAATCCATACACCTTCCACGTCAATAGCGGAAGTACAAGTTGACAAGCGTCGGTACCTCTCCACTGTACAAGATGCTAAAGTTTTCCTGGTCAACACAATATACTATAACCTGCATGACTGTGGCACCATAAGATGACACAATTTCTCACTTCTTGGGTAGCTTACGGTGATCAATAAAGCCCCTTAGTGGTTTCAGAAGCAGAAGCAGTTTGGTCGGTCACTTTTACAGGATCAGAAATAAGTTCTGTGCATTAGGTTCATTCATCAGTCATCTTCTAGGTTATATACATTCTTCATACACGCTGTAGTCTGGACCACCCCCTTTTGACTTAAAACTGCTGTCAAGCTACAGAATCGGACCACAATGAATTTCTCTACCGTCTTTTCCAGCTCAAACAAATCAAAGAAACTAATAAAAGTTGTTTTTTGATTTTTTTTTTTGCTTAAACTAAAGTTTAAAGTGAATCCTTTACTCTTTGCAGTTACGACAGAGGGATTCCTGTCGCAGGATTTGTTGGAATAGGCCGCCTCATCACCGGTTTGGACAGAGGGATTTTGGGAATGTGTGTGAACGAGAGACGGAAACTGATTGTACCCCCGCATCTGGGATATGGAAGCATAGGAGTTCGTAAGTATCATTGATATCGTGACGTGTCTATGTGCTGTCCCCTAGTTGGATGACTTCTGGTACGTCACATACTGTACATAAACCGTGTTCTCCTATTTGCTCTTTTACAGCTGGAATGATCCCTGCCGATGCTACTCTCTATTTTGACATCATCCTAGTAGATCTGTGGAACAAGAAAGATGAGGTGCAGATCACCACCTTGGAAAAGCCCAGCCAATGTAACAGAACCGTCAAGGACTCTGACTTTGTGAGATACCATTATAATGGAACTCTCTTGGATGGGACATATTTTGACTCAAGGTAACAATCCCCTTTAAATCTGTTGTAATTATTATAATGTATATGTGTACAATGCATTTGGCAGTTCTACATATGTAACTTTTCCTTACAGCTACAGTCGTTCTAGCACCTACGATACCTATGTGGGGTCCGGATGGCTAATTAAAGGCATGGATCAAGGTCTGTTGGGGATGTGCGCTGGAGAGTGGAGGAAAATCATTGTGCCACCGTTTTTGGCCTATGGAGAAAAAGGATATGGTTAGTACTGTAAGCTAAAAAACCTTAAGAGGTGTTTGACTGTAGACACACAAGTTTCTGATAAATGGAGGTCCAGGGACTCATCTCAAGAATGCGGGGCACATTTATTATGCAGTTTATGCCAGAATTCTGGCGTAGGCTGCACATTTTGTATGTGAAAACTGCTTGCACGTGTAATTATGAAGTGTTCACTCTAGTAGTGTGTCATGGCTTCAATTTGCACGCAGAGACACAATCCCGTGTACAGAAAGCGGCGTTCTGGCGTGTACTCGAACAGGCCGCCACATTAATTTTGGCAAGTCTGACAGAAATGTGGAGCACACCCCTTGAACTGGGTGCACTAGATAAAATCTGGTGCACACTGTTCCTGCACATCCAAGATCTGGTCTTCATGAATGTGTCGCCCTCTGCACGATAATAAGGAAAACTGCACGTAGTTTGCCTTATTATTGGTAAATGTGGACCTTTGTGTCCTATTCCTAGATAGATGGTTTTTCTCTATTGGACTGTGCACTACACTATCTTCTGCAGTCCCATAGATATAAATGGAGACATGTGCTGCATTTATTCAGAGAAGAACCGAATCCCCCATTCTCAAGATGAGCTTGGGTGCCAGTGTTCACACCTCTATTAATAAAACAGTAATCCCCAATTTTGTGCCTAGGGGATATGTATCGGTATTAGAAAAGCCATTTTAAACTAAAAAGATTCAAAATTCTGAGCTGATTAATTTCTAGATGTATCTATATATTGATCATAAATCACTTGCATGACCATTGATTAAAAAAGTTAAAAGGGTTGTCCACTTTCAGCAAATAATTAATATTGTATGTGTAAGGAAAAGTTATACAATTTTCCAATATACTTTTTGTATCAATTCCTCATGGATTTTCTAGATCTCTGCTTGCTGTCCTTGTATAGAAATTGTATGTGCTTCCTTCCAGTGGATAGAAATCTGTCCATGGTCATGTGATGTCACACAGGTGCACGAGCCATCCGCATCACAGAGTGTAATCAAAGCCGGGTTATATAACGCCTTGTGCACCTGTGTGTCCATCACATCTTCATGGAAACACATGAGCTTTCTATACTGGGACAGCAAGCAGAGATCTAGAAATCCATGAGGAATTGATACAGAAAGTATATTGGAAAATTGTATAAATTTTCCTTACACAAACAATAGCAATGATTTGCTGAAAGTAGACAACCCCTGTAAGCACTGACTGCAGCCATCACAAGAAGATTGGGAGCTTACTAATGTTTTTACACTGAACTCAGTGATGCGATAAGGTGCTCCCTCTAGTGGTGGCTGCAGTCAGTCAGTATGCAATTAAGTAAACATCTGTCTATGTATATGGGATGGAAAGCTTTATATTACACAACCAGAGCTTTAAGTATATTTTACAATAATATCCTATTTTAAGTACAATGAAAAAAAAGCTAAATGGCTCATCCCAATAAATGATCTTTATATAATAGTAACCAATGTAACTCTTCTCTCTAGGAACAATCATCCCTCCACACGCCTCTTTGGTGTTCCATGTTTTAATGATAGACTTTCACAACCCTAAAGATGGGATTACAGTGCAGAACCAAGTCATCCCCAAGGACTGCAAGCGCAGGGCTGTTACAGGAGACTACGTCCGTTACCACTACAATGGCACCCTCATGGACGGAGCGTTGTTTGATTCAAGGTAACCTGCTGATTGGAAGACCTCCATATAGTGTAGACTCTTTTACTCCATAACCAACAAGGTTGGTGTTATATGATTATATTTAACCTACCTGTTCTTCCCCTCTCTGCAGCTACTCCAGAAATACCACATACAACACATATATTGGAATGGGGTACATTATCCCCGGTATGGATGCTGGTCTACAAGGTGTCTGTATAGGAGAATGGAGAAGAATCATCATCCCTCCCCATCTTGGGTACGGAGAAAAGGGGGCAGGTAAGTGATCAACTAGGACCCAAATAACATTTCTTCTTCTAAAAGTCTATCCCCAGGCATTCATGCACATCTGTCAGTAGAGCTATTATATTTCTACCACCATTTAACACCATGTTTTAGAAGACCGGTCATTGTATAGCTACATACTTACTCTAATATTATCCCAACTAGGTAACAGCATTCCCGGATCGGCTGTATTGATCTTCAATGTTCATGTGATTGACTTCCATAATCCCAAAGACTCGATTGACATTGAGGTGACTTACAAGCCAGAAGTGTGCAACGTTACATCAAAAAAGGGGGACTTCATCATGTATCACTACAATTGTTCCCTATTGGATGGAACGTTGCTCTTCTCATCGTGAGTATCTGTATCCGTACAGTTATACACGCAAGTTACTATTGAAGTCCTGGAGAACTAGAGCTGACATGTGGTGGGATACTTACCGTGGCCAAATTAGTTCTATTATAGGTGATAAGTTTTCTACATAAATAGTCACTAAAGGAGCAAAGCAATTTAAAGTTGATACAGTCATTGGGGCTAATTTATGATACACTGGCGCTAAGTGCACGTGATGGTGTCCACGCCGGAAAGATTAGAGGCTCCAACCTACTGGTAAATCTGGGCTCGCGGCAGAGATGCCCTGCGCCGATGTTGGCATAGAATTGCGCCCTAGCCTAGTCCTGAACAGACCCCTCAACCAGCGTACAGGGCAGAGTAGTCGGAATCCCCAATCATGACTCAATCACGGCTTATATGCCTCAATAAATCCCCCCCATTGTTTGCAAATGTCTTGGTGTCTATTACACAGCATTGTTGTATTCTATTGGGTTTACTATTGCAAACACAAAAACGCAGCATGGAAACTTTTCAGCTGGTTTCTACCATGGATGGAACCGCTGAAAAATAACAATTTCAGATATTCCATATCTATTCTACAACAGGTTCAGCTGGAAGTTCTAACCAGATTTTGCAGACTTCACAGTGTCATTATGTAGTCATATTTACGTTCTCTGTTGTGAACTACGTCTAATAACATACTTTATACCTTATCTTATTGTGTTTCAGACATTCATATGAAAATCCACAGCAGATCACCTTGGGCATGAACAAAGTTATTGATGGACTTGATTTGGGTCTGACGGGAATGTGTAAAGGAGAGCGAAGAACGGTCATTGTACCTCCACACCTGGGACATGGAGAAAGTGGAGGTGAGTCTTGTCTGAAATATTTTATGCCATTTGGTAAAAGGTGAGAAGTTAAGAGATGGATGAGTGCCGCACTGTGACTCTTCCTACCTCCACAGACCATGGATTATCTAGTCTAAAAGGAATGAAGGCTACTGAGGGGGAACGTGTTGTCTGGTCACTTGAAATGATGATCACTTGAGAATAGCTCAGATCAGTCTTAATGAAAAAGCAACTCAACTTTCATGGTTTCTAATACCAGATTTGGATACCATATGTACCTTCTCTGATGACAATATGGATATTTGCTAGGGTTACATCTAGTTATTAGATTTTTATTTAACACTTCAAAAAGTCGGAGACATCTTTGTTCCAGTCCACCGCTTATTTTGCCACTTTTTTCCTCCCATATCTTGCCATCTAAACTGTAAAATTATAACCCATCAATGCAGTCAGTCTCCAGAGACTACCACTAGTGCTCCAGATTACTGGACAAAGGGCTGCCCCGCTTGTAGACTTCTCATGATAACATGAGCTCATTCGGTTTCCTGGCTCATCCAAATCTTAAAACCAGATGTTTTGTAGATGTTGACTTTCCACAACTTTAGTGTTTTACCAGGGACAGTGGAACAAGACTTATTAAACAAGAGATTTTTTATTTTTGGAAATGTACATAGTGAGGGAGACGGGAAGTTTATGGGTCTCAATTTGTGAAAGAGTGCCCTGCTGGCTAAAAAGTTTGGGAGGAACATAGAGTTTGACTACACTAATGAAAAATATAACCTGATGCGGTTTACAGGTCCATTTATCCTTCACTGCATACACTGGGATTCATCCTGCTGGACCGTGGAGTTGTATGTCTTGGCCTTGAAGCTCTAATCTGTACTTGGTTTACCCAAGTCATACATGCCAATATGACTCTTTAGCCTGGCTTCATGGGGTACATAATATTAGACATCTCCCATATCTGCCCCACACTTTAGATCAGTGAGCTGAATAGAGGATGAGTTACTCTAAGCACCAGCTGCTATGTTGTATAGGAGAAGGGTATTCATATGCATCTGTCAGCAGATGGATCACAAGAATAACTACAGGACTTGATGCTCACACTCATCGTTTTTGTCTTTAGCTCGAGACGTACCTGCAAGTGCTGTGATGAAGTTTGATATAGAGCTGGTACATAGAGAAGAAGGAGTTCCAGAAGGGTATCTGTTTATCTGGCTTGATGACACTCCTGAAAATCTATTTGAAGTAATGGACTTGGATAAGAATGGAGAAGTTCCGTTAGAAGAGGTGAGTCAATTCAATATAGTTCTCCTCTAACTGATAGAACAAAGTGATCAGAAGCAGGTCACTGCCTCACACAAGTTCAGTACTACTTTACTCCACTGCTGTGATCGGTGGTGGTGTCTGATCTCCTGGAATATACATCTAAATCCGATAATTTTGTATTTTCAGTTCTCTACATTCCTGAAGGCTCAGGTAGAGGAAGGAAAAGGCCGCTTCCTCCCCGGAGTAGACCGCGAAAGGTCCATTTCCGACATGTTTATAAATCAAGACCGAAACAAGGACCAGAAAATCACTGCTGAAGAACTGAAACTGAAGACAGAAGAGGAGGCTGATAGGGTACATGAGGAACTATAGGAGACTTTGGGCTGAAACATCAGGGAGATGTCAGTCCCACCTGCGATTCCACCATCCCAGGGTGGGTCCTTTGTGCACTACAATCCTGCCGGTGTGGACTGTGATTTCTGGAACCCTATTACAGTGAGAGGAGGCTGTGACCTGTTGTAGATCATGGGGTTACATGCACTTCTAGCTGTCAGGGTGTCATTTGGCAGCTCTGCACAATACAATCTCCAATTGTGGAGTAGATGATCCTGATCCAGGATAGATCTAATGGACACTAAGTAGGGAAAAAAAAGACTATGTAACTGTTAATGAAACTTTATTTTCATTAATTTAATTTTACATTCTTTTGCCCAGGGAGAATTGTATCTTCCATAATATTCCAAAGAAATCCTGAACCTCTTTGCTGTAGCGGTTCAGTCCCTTTCCACAACACCTCAAGGTCACATACTGTTTAACAACAGGACACAAATTATTTTTACAATTAAATTTTCCGCTATTAAAACCAGTGGTTGAATTTTACAATGAAACTGCCCTTATTACTTACTGTATATACTCAAGTATAAGACGAGTATTTCAGCACAAAAAATGTGCTGAAAAACTCGTCTTATACTTGAGTCAAGAAAAAAAAAAAGTGAAAAGTGAGCGGCCGTGTAGCTGGGACGTCACCCACCGCTGACAGCAAGAAGAGGATCTGCTCAGGGCGTCCTTTTTTTGTGCTGGGCAAACTGGGGGTTGGCTGGCTACATACCACATGGGAATGGTTATCTACTGGAGGTTGTGACCAATGCATTTCCCACCCTCGGCTTATAACTCGAGTCTATAGGTTTTCCCAGATTTTGGTGGTAAAATTAGGTACCTCGGCTTGTACTCGGGTCGGCTTATACTCGAGTATATACACTATGTGCAAACCATAAAGACAGAGATCATACTTTTAGCAGGGTTTTATTATAACAGATGCATTTCTGTAAAACCATATGGGGGTTACTGTTCCCCTATGTACCAGAACATGGTGATCCCCATATAGTAAAATTTTACAAGGTAAACATAGCAGATGGAACTCAAAATTGGGTAACAAAGAAAAACCCTGAAATGAGAAATTAATTTCTACAGACTGGAAAGAAAACTGAGCAGGTGACAGCCGCCCAGAAGTGGTAAAATTAGAAAGTAAACTAAACTTTACTGGTTCTCTTTTGGGTCACACAGAAAACCATACTAAAAGAAGAATGGGTATCAAAAACTAGAAAAAATAGAGGGTGGGTAACAACTCATTGCATAGAAACACACATCCCACAGCTAAAGGTCCCTCTGCAACACCTTCAATAATCCAATATCTAGAAGCTGAGACATTGGGGGAGATTTATTCATAATTTCCACCAAAAAAGCAACACATTTATAAAGGTTGTTAGACAGATTTCTAGCACTTCTCGGACTAGCTTGACAAAGGGCCGTGGCTGCGCACCAAAAAGGTGCCAGTGGCAAAAATAATGCTAGAAATTTTGTCCTAGTTTTCAGGCGTAAAGTAAGCCAACTAATAGGAGGTGCAAAGTACAACTAGACAGCCTTACCTACGACCTATCACCCAGCTAAAGGCACTTATATGAATCTGGTGAGTAATAATACTGTCTAGCCTAACCTTACAACACTTTTCAGAATTCTGCCCCGCTGTATTTGCCATCCACAGGATGCCTGGTTTACAGCAACCTTGTCTGAGGAAGAGTATTCTGTCACCTGAAACGTTGGCTTCTGTAATAATGGTGCCTATAAGGGCATGTGCCAAGCCTTATTTTAACCATCAAAAAAATAATACAGGGATATTACACTGACCAAAAATTTATTTAGTGAAGCACCTGCTTACAAAACTAGTAGAATTGATGTGTTGGAGAACGTTTTCATAGAAGTGATTACACGTCCTCAAACAAAATCTCAATTTTAGCCAATGTGAGAATAAGGAATACTAGACAAACCACAGACGAAAATGATTCAGGAGTCTTGCAAGATGTTGTATTCTTGTAATGAAGAATGTAGGAAGTGATATCTCTCTGAAATTTCCATTGCAAGCCATATTTTTCTGTATTAGGATAGGTGCAGCCCAATTTCCAGAAAATCATTTAGGCCGGGGACATGCAGGTGGCTATGGCCTCAGGGTAAATAATGGTGGATTGGATGGTGCATGTACTAGGAGCTTGAATTTTTTTTCAGAATTGTGAAATACATGTCAACACCATCTGATACTCCTCTCTACCGATGCCCCAGAGCCCCAGAGTAGGGCATAGAACTATGTTACTAAAAAAAAAAAAAAAAGATTAAAAACAAAAAATGAATTGTGGCGGGGGAATCATAAAAAAAAATGCCCGGTTAAAAGCTAGGACCTTTGTATCTCTCACTGGAAACCAGCAGTATCTTTTTTTGGCCCCGCAGGGATATGCTGCACAGTTTCCAGACCCATGCCTAAAAGGAACACTGCAGTCAAAGCTAATTTATTGAATAATACATGGTGCAGGGCCTGAAGGGAGGAGCAGGACTTACATTGTATTCCTGGACAAGAACCTGGAGTCATGCTCCTCCCTTGAGACCATGCACAAAGTATAATTCAATGATCAGCTTTGACTGGAGTGTTCCTTTAAGTAGGTTGGGCAGTAAAGTTTACCAGGATAAGTACAATCCCCCATATTGTACTAAGCTTTTCCCGCCAGCACATCGGCGCTGCGCATCTACTTTATCTTACTTGCATTAATTTCTATCCTCACACATGGACTGACAGATGGGTTTGTAGCAACAAAATCTCAACTCAACCCATTATCTACTAAAGAGGTTAAATGTAGACTCTCCACTGAATTGTTCCTGCTAGCAAACGGAACTGACATTTGTTTTATCATCTAAAATATCTGGGCAAAAGATTACCTTATATTGTATAAAGATATTATAGCCTGATGTATGTCAGTGTCCTGTCCACATTATACGTGATTTACTTTAGTGCTTTATCTAATGCAATGTGTGTAGCAACCACAAGGGGGCGCTACCATGCAGGCTCTGCCTCCTCATAAAGAACAGCAGTTACAATAGAAAGGTCTGAAACAGGGAAGAATTAACTCTTCCCCGGTATCCCCCAATTTAGGAGGGTTTAGGGAACATGAATAAATATACGACATCCCTGGGTTGAGCTGGAAAGTATTTGTAGCATCTGGAGGATAAATAAGAGTTGGTATAGTAGGAGTTTGCTGGAAGTGATCAGTCCTTGGCGGTTATGAAGTTGAGAATACCATTCGCCACATCGAGGGTCTCGTCTCTGATCAGGACAATGTCGTAGGACTGTAAAAACTGATCTGTCAGCTCTTCAACCTGCAGGGACAAGGAATAGCTATGAAAATACAGTCAGGGTTTGTATATGGTAATGTATGTATGTTGGTATATGTGTGTATATATGGTTTTTAGATACTGTGTGTGATAATATGAGGTTTTATTACTATAAGTATGTGTATATACGAGTATATAAATGTGTGTATTTGAGTACTGAACTCCATGTGTGTGTGTGTATATAGTTTTTATATACTCGCACTAGGTAGCGCTGTTTCTCTCTGTTCCTTTTTCTCTGCATGTCCACAGTTTTTATATACTGTGTATGTGTGTATATACGGGATGTGTGATAATATGAGGTTTTATTTCTATATGTATTAGATGTATATACTTTGGGTGTGTATATTAGAGTATATAAATGTGTGTATTTGAGTGCAGAACTGGATGTGTGTGTATGCATGTAAATGCATGTGCATCATTGTATAAAAAAAATATATATATATTTTTAGGGAAAGGGGGACCCATTCAAAAGTCTGCTATGGGGCCCAGTCTCTCCTAGTTATGCCCCTGTAACTACTATTAATTACTATTACACCCAATACATGATGTGCCTTAGCTATTCTGGTACATAAGGGTTCTACTATTGTGTATCCTCACCTTGTCATTAAGGAAGCCGATCCTAACAATATTCTCTACATTGGTGACTCCTTCGGACATCGTGAGGTCACCTAAAGTATCTCCAAGTAGGATGATGTTAGTGCGGTGGCTGATCTGCTGGAAATACTCAGTGTCTCTAAGGACAGAGTTATTCTTGTTATACGTATGAATGATTTCTCCTTTAAATCCATTCATGACACCCTGGAAGGAAATGATTATTTGTACAGAATTATTTATCATATATGGAAAGTTATCAAGGAGAGGACGTCTGAAAAGCCATGTGCAGGACGGTGACGTACAGGGATAGAGCATTGGGTTTTTCTGCAGAGAGGTTGAGACTTTATGGTCCACACCTCTACGAGAATACAGGTGGAAAAGAACAAAATATGTTGTATAACAATATATAACAGCACGATGTTAGAAAAGAAAGAAGACGGGTGTGGAAGCCAGAAGGGGACCCGCGCGGACATTGGGGGAGCAGCGCTGCACATCGGGGCCACCGGAGGGTGAGTATGTAAATCTATTATTTTTTAAAGTATTTTTTATACTCCACCAGTAGTATTGACTCGTGTATAAGCCGTGGGGACGTTTTTCCAGCACATTTTTTATGCTGAAAAACTCGGCTTATACATGAGTATATGCCGTATGTTTCTGCATCAGTGTAGCTACAGCATTTGCAAGGTATGTTTGGTTCATAATGTATAAAAGCAAAATGGTAGGTTTCCTTTAAGAGTGAATTGTAATCAACTTAATGGAAATAGGTTGGAAACTTTTACCTAGAGAGCTAAGGGTTAAAGCATTACTAACGAATGAAAAGTCAATGCGGAAGTCTAAATAACTCTTTGGATCAATGTCATGTCCCAAGAATTTAGATTGCATTAATAAAAGTCATTCTTCCTTTTTTTTTTATCTTAGTGTTATGTGGCAGCTCTTGGTTATGTAACCATATCTTTGTGTATGTTATTAGTAGCAGCAGGACTGTGAAAAATGCAAGAAAAATATTTTCAAGGTCCTCACTGAGGTAAGAGCAGTAGCGGGCATCTGGTTAGATATTACAGCAGAGGGGAGGGGCTGGGCAGAGGTCTGAATGCATAAACTCAGTCTAATTACAATCCTAAAAAACGAATGCATTTTTAAAAGCTCTGCTGCTACAAACAACACATGCAGAGGTGCTACTACAAAGCGGATGGATGAAGCAGCACTCTTTTTATTCCACCACAGATGCAACGTTTTGTCTTTTCTATAAAGACATTTTCAAGCATAGTGAGTCAACGGTCAGCTGACTTAAATAGGCGGTGATACAAGGTGCTACATAGCACTTGTGTGCAGCTTTTACATGATCAAAACTTCTGTAGACTCCCGTTAATGGAGGAATACAATTAATTAATGAAACAGTTGGAAGTGATATAGTTTCTCTTTTAGACAAATACCTTTTACCCCCACAGGTTACTTACATTATCATCAAAGTTCATGTAGTTGGAGACCACCTTTATGTTGGAGTGATAAACCCCAGCCTGGCGAATAATCTCCTCCAGAACATCACCGATGCCAGCGGAGAAGATAAAAAGAGGGATCTCACTTTGGTGTAGGGTGTCAAAAAACTCCTCAAATCCCTCCCTGGGGAACATGAGGAAAATGTATTTAGAGGAAATATAACATGTCATGTACAGCAGAGCTCCAATCACTACTCTACCTCAGTCTGGCCTGGGACTCCTTCACCACCTGTGCCAGCATCTGCTTCTCAATCCTCTGTTCACAGAGCAAAGTGTGAGCTTTACTCCACCTAGAAGACACCAACATTTCACACATGGGCTGGTATTGTATCTCTTGGCACAGTGTTGCACATTGCAAAGGATGAGTTTAGTACAAAAAGGGGTCATATAAAAAAAAAACAAAACTAGTTTTCTGAGGTTTGTGGAATAGCAAATTAAAGCTAGTTAAATTATGCAGCTATTCCGCTACGCTATCCGGATTATGTGGAGGGCTCCCGGCAGCCGGTGCAGGGAACCTGGTCGGTAGCTGGTAGCCTTGCGACTATGGCAGAGTACGGTCCTGGCACAGGTGTTGCATTGATGTCACACACTGTTCGGCCTTCGCCAGACGTCTGACTCCTCTAGGAGGACGAGGTGCCGCAAATTAGGGGAGTGGGAGGCGGTACAGTTGTATTATTTTGTGGGGGCTGTATTATATATGCATTACTGGGGGGTTGTACACATATATATGTGTATTGCTGCTGGGCTTTATAGCAACATTTACTTTATTGAAATATATTGTGGGGAGGGCCCCCACCAGTTTGCCCCCGTAGCCTCCACCACCTGTAATCTGGCCCTGCCTCTACTTGAGATGCATCTTGTGTATTATTATTATTGAACCTTAAGTATGGGAATCCAGGCACCTGGAAGGACACAACATCCTCCATGGAATGCAACTCCCAAAAATTTTACAAATAATATATTAAGATATTGCTATACATGCAATTGTGTCATTATTCTGAAGATTGGGTTCATGGACTCTTCCTCTTACCATTCCACCATTAGAGGGAACTTTTCTTGACTTGTCCGATTTGGGTCGATCTCAAGAGGGTAGTAGATATTAAAGAGATCTTTTAACTGCAGAAAGGATAAGACAGAACATATGAATAACAAGTTCATCCATAATGACTATAAGGATTTTAAGGAGTTCCCCACAACTACCTAGAACGCTTAAGGCTCATTCCCTACAATGGTGAGCAGTTAGCACACGGCTGCAAAATGGAAGACAATATCCACTTCACAGCTTAAGCTTATAGCCTTAGCGTACATAGATGTCAGGGAGGATCCCGTCTGTATGCAAGTGGGGAGCCGCTTCCAAAAAAGGCTCCAGCCTGGAGAGTTCTGAAATACCAGGTTTTATATTTCTGCCTATTCATTTACTCTTACTGGATCTGTCATAGAGAAATCCAGTGCTGTCAAATTGTGCTTTTTACACTGCTGTTTGTCAAGGTAGGATGCCCAGTGCAGCAGTGTGCAAGGTAACCCCTAAAATCCAATCCCTTCCCTACAGGTAACTGGGTGGACCAATTCTGCTACGTTAAGGTGTGTAGCAATACCAACAGGAATCACCAGTCCTGCAATATTCCAGCTTCACTATACATTACAGACTTATTATAAACTTTCTCTTACTACTACTGAATCTAATAGAAAATATGCAAATAATTGATGTCCCTAGAGATTTGTAAGAATTAAACGTAAGAATAAAAAGGAGGAATAGAGCCGGTCATACGCTAACATGAGACCTCATGACTTACCTTCTTCCTGCAGTCGTCACTTATCATCTTGCTGTTGTCAATAATATCTGTGTAGGAGAGATGCATTAGATGTCCAGCAGAAGTGACCACAGAACGCTACAGGAGGCCAGTAGGGGGCGCCAGGCTTATACTCACTATAGCACGTAGGACTCCGTTTCCCGTTGTACTTGAACCGGCTGAGTGTCATATCAAAATCAGAGATCACCTGTTAAATGAAATATGAGAAAAGTAACTTGGGCAATGATAAGGCTTCATGCTGTGAAAGGAGCGCCACCTGGTGTATAACAAAAAGAGAAAATACAGAAAGGAATATTGCATCTGATTCCCTAAATAACTAGCATGAGAAGTCCTCCTTCATTCCTGTGTGGTAGATGGATCTATGTAACTCACCTGTAATTTCTTATCTCCTCCACTCTTCAAGGCCAGGATAAGTTCTTGGACTTTTTCGGGGTCCTTCATTCGGACTGTGTCTTTACTCAGCTCCGGGATCTAAAGATGTGATTATAACATATATTACGTTATCGAATTATCATATTTTCTTTTATCAAAAAAATTTGACAACAAGAACTGATCTTTTCCTCACCTCACTTTCTGAATGTTCCTGAAACAAAGTCCTGTAAAACTAGAGTGGTTAATTCCCCCTGGATCTGTTCTGGCTGCAGCCAGTTGTATATCACCCAGGCGCAGAAGTGTTACGGTGGGTTACACCGTACCGTAGCACAGCGGGCACACATCAGTGCCGGGGAGAGGAGGAGAGGGTGAGCGCCGCTCACTATCGCCCCCCTCCATAGTAATACATGGCGCACAGCAGCATACTTTGGCGAGAGGTAGGACTTGGACTATCTTTCTCTCGGCTATGGAGCAGTGTCACACGTGTGCAGCACCGTACCGCTCCCGTAGGGTGCCGTGAGACCATTGCCGTGTATGGGGGATGTATATACGCTGTATATACGTCCCCCATACGTTCGTGTGAATGTAGCCTAAGGAGGATGAGACTGAGGTCCTGTGATTTCTTTAAACATTCCCGAGATTTAATTATAAAAGGAGACCAATAGGTTCAAAGGAATGAAAGAAATGTGGAGTATTTTTGTTCATATTTTATGATATGTATTCCTTCAAACAAATTAAAGAGGACCTCTCACCCTAAAAAAGCGCACTAGGAGCTGCTTACTAAATTAAGCATCTCCTACCACTACCCCAGTATTAGCAGTGTTACCCTGCTAGCGGTATAGGAACCCTCCAATAAACACTGCACTACACTCACAACTCTGGACCGAGATCACAGCGGTGCAGCATATTCTTCAGAAGGAGGCAGTCCGAGGTGCTTCTTCTTCCCCGGACCACCCCTCCCATGCCACAGGCCAGCAGAGACTACCAGGCTTCATTCGGCAGTCACCACCACCTCATGGATAGTGAGGGTATGGCAGTGGCGGCATGGTTTGTAGTGTGACAATGCTGTATCTGGGATAGCACTAGGATCTGCTTACTTTAGGGTGACAGGTTCTCTTTAAAGGGGTTATCTCGGTGTTAAAAAATACTTAGGGCCAGGCTGGGGAGGGCTATTTAAAAATAATAAACATGTACTTACCTCGTCCGGCGCCGCTGATGTCCCACGCCGCGGGAGCTTCTGGCAGAGAGATAGGGACGGATGGGAGGAGCCGGCCACATCACGGACCGGAAGCTCCCCGTGCACAGCTTCTGTGCCCCTGCAAACAAACAGGGGCACGGATCAAACGGAACATGTCGCGGGACATTGGCGGCACCAGAGGAGGTAAGTACATGTTTATTATGTTTAACAAGCTCACCCCAGCCCGGCCCTCAGTAATTTTTAAAACCCGGATAACCCCTTTAACAAAGCAAAAACACTGGTGCTTTGTTTGGCCCATGTCCCACAGCCGCCCTGTGGTAATAAAAGCTGAATCAAGAACGTCAGGCAAAGCTCAATGGTCCATGCCTGGCCATCGCTGCTGGGGTGGCTGTATCCAAGGACAACTTTAAGGGACAACATGGCCACATTTATGGGAAATTATCTTCACACAGATATATGCATTTATTCAATTAGATGTGTCTATCTGCCACCTTCAGACCATAACCGATCCATCATATGATGGGCGCTATCCGCCACCATCAACCATATCCGATCCAGCCTATGTGGGCCGCTAATCCGCCACTCATCAGACCATATGACAATAACCGATCCATCATATGATGGGCGCTATCCGCCCACCATCAGACCATATATACCATAACCGTCCATCATATGATGGGCACTATCCGCCACCATCAGACCATAGACCATACCGATCCATCATATGATGCCGCTATCCTCCACCATCAGACCATATAGACCAGTGATGGCAATCACATTTAGAGGCCGAGTGCCCAAATCACAAGCCAAGACCTGCTTCTTTATCGCAAGTGCCAAACACAGAATATGAGTTGGGATTCTATACTCCTCTCCTCTGTACTGCGTTCAGTGGATACAGCCCTGAGGCACCAATAAGCAGAAATAGTCACAGTGTACGCGTCACTTTAATATAGCTTGTACACAGCAAGTCTGGGTGCTTATCTGGTACGCCGATAAGATACCTGGAGTCGATTCTCTGGTGATGGCCTGAGGCCCACAGACAGGGCTCTGAGTGCACCTCTGGCACCAGTGCCATAGGGTTAGCCATCACTGAATATGACCATAACCGATCCATCATATGATGGCGCGTATCCTCCCACCACAGACCATTAGACATAAACAGAATCCATCATATGATGGAGCGCTATCCTCCACCTCAGACCATATAGACCCATAACCCGATCCTCATATATGGGCGCTATCCTCTCCTCAGACCATGACCATATAGACCATAAACCGATCCCATCATATGATGGCGCTATCCTCCACATCAACCATATAGACCATATAACCGATCCATCATATGATGGCGACTATCCTCCACCATCAGACAATAAACCGATCCATCTATGATGGGCGCTATCCTCCACCATCCGCATATAACCATATAACCGATCCATCATATGATGGGCGCTATCCTCCTTCCATCAGACCATAAGACCATAACCGACCATCATAGATGGGCGCTATGCCGTCCGCATCAGACCATATAGACTATAAATGATCCATCATTATGACGTGCGCTTCTCAATGCTTACCATACCATCATGCTATTCACCATCAGACCATAATAGACAGTAACCGATCCTTCATATGATGGCGCTATGCCCTCACCATCAGACCATATAGCATAACCGATCCATCATATGATGGGCGCTAATCCTCCACCATCAGACATATAGACCTATCCGACCTCCATCATGTGTGGCGCTATCCCTCCACCATCAGACCATATAGACCATAACCGATCCATCATATGATGGGCGCTATCCTCCTCCATCAGACCATATAGACTATAACCGATCCATCATATGATGGGCGCTATCCTCCACCATCAGACCATATAGACTATAACCGATCCATCATATGATGGGCGCTATCCGCCACCATCAGACCATATAGACTATAACTGACCCATCATATGATGGGCGCTATCCTCCACCATCAGACCATATAGACTATAACTGATCCATCATATGACGGGCGCTATCCGCCACCATCAGACCATGTAGACTATAACTGATCCATCATATGAGGGGCGCTATCCTCCACCATCAGACCATGTAGACTATAACTGATCCATCATATGACGGGCGCTATCCTCCACTAACTGATCCATTAGGCTTCCATCATGGTTCTTTTAAACAACGTTTGACTTACACCATTTCCATGATTCTTTTGGTAACTTATTGCACATAGATAGATGAGCAGTGTCCCCCTATACATTGTATACTAATAACAGTGCGCACTCACCAGCATGTTTCCTGTGCACCAAGATCCTGCACTCCCCGGCTCAAGCTGTGGATGCGCGATTTTATGACTGCACAGCGCCCCCTGCAGCGGAAATCCGAGGCGTTGCCTACCTACACTACACTCAGCCTGATGACATGTGTCCCTATACGTGGTCACGGTCGAAGGGCGGGTCTAGAGGGGAGGGACTCCCTGCATTACCAGCGCCTGTCCCTGGGTACAGCAGCAACAAGTCTCACAGTCTACACGGGGAGAGTGTAATTGTGCTGTTTGTGGACTGCATGTTGGTTTGAGCAGAGGGATATTACTGGGACTGTATGTTTTGTGAGCAGAGGTGGGGATTACATGGGACTGCATGTTGGGCGTAGCGAGAGAATATTCATGGGACTGTATGTTTGTGGAGCAGCAGGGATATTACATGGACTGGCATGTTTTGTGGAGCAGAGGTATATTACATGGAACTGCATGTTAGTAGAGCAGAGGGATTTACATGGAGACTGCATGTTAGTAGAGCAAGGGGTATTACCTATGACCTGAGGCATGTTTAAGTGGAGCAGAGGGGTATTACATGGGACTGTATGTTAAGTGGAGCAAGGGTTTACATGGGACTTGCATGTTTGGTGAGCAGAGGGGTATTACATTTGGACTGAGGGGTATTACAATGGGACGTATGTTTGTGGAGCAGAGGTATCATGGGACTGCATTTTTTGATGACATCCCTCAGCACAAACATCGTGGTCTGTATTGGGTTTCACCATAAATGACAGACACAGATGTTGTGATTTCTCCAGTCCTCGCATTTAGGGACATTTTATAGTTTCTGAATTTTAATGCGCCACATAGTTCACTGCAAGGGCCCAGTGAGGCTCTGTCCTCGGGCTACTGATACCTGGAGCCGCCCTGGCTACCCTGTATGGAAATGGTACGGATGAATACAAGCCGTTTTCATATTTTTGTTTAAAAGGAGCCTTATGGTCGGGTGCGCACAAATGTGCTTGGTCGTTGGAAACAGCCTGTGTGCTGGTCAGATCCCATGGTGGGAGCACAGAGCCTATTCCTGCACTTACCAAGCGAATAAACGTAACTTTATCACATAAGTTTAAATATACAATGAATGTGAGTTTATGACTAAAAACCAGGTTGCTCAATCGCGATTCCTAAGTGTCCAGTACTGGTTTCCTGGATTTGCCCGCCCTAGTATTCAATATATCACAGATGCATGAGTGGGGCATACTTCTGTAGTGGGTGTGATTTTGTGTCTCAGGTGAGACTTTTTTTTGTGGGGTATATGTTTTAGACTGTCCAGGTAAGTTAGTCCAGGAGAGTTCAGTTCGTCACTCCCTGGTCAGATCATGGGGTTTATCCACCATTTATTTCCAAGTGGATTATTGTTAGATAGGATATTCCCTCTTATTACACACTGTATCCCTACGTGGGATCCCAATGATGGTGGACCAGTGCTATGCCACTGTATGGATTGTGAAGATGGTGGAAACTGATATCCCAATTACCCTGTCTCAGTCATTCCACCCAAATATATCACGGGTAAATAGGTGCCACCATCTTTGTTTCAATCAGCGTGCCAAAACAGCCGAGGTTTATGTTTAATTCCCAGGCCTCTGAGTAACAGACCGATACAGATGTCCTGCAAATCCCCATATTATATACAGTGTATTTCAGTATATGTGGGAGTAATCAACCCCCTATGGGTCACGTGCCCTAGGGGGTCTAAAGATACAGTAACAAATAATTTTAAAAAGTTCAAATCACCCTCCCTTTCCCTAGAACTGATCTAAAAAATAAATAAAAAGATAAATCAATAAACATTTTAGGTATTGCTGCATCCCAAATTCCCGATTCTTTCAAAATATAAAAACTGTTATTCCCGGTGATGAAATTCATAACTGAAATAGGCGTCCAAATAGCCATTTGCATCACATAAAATTTTGATAAAAAGTGATGAAAAAGGTCGTACCGTCCATAATGATAGCAATTAAAAGGTCATCTCATTCATCTGCAAAACAATGACACAGCTCCCCTCGTACACCACAGTAGATAGGGTTCTAGCGTCAGAATTGGCCAAAATCAATATACTTTTTTTGGTACAACTGGCGTGCCTCTGCGTAATCTGTGTGCGATATATAAATAAAGATTATTAATTACCGTAACCTAATTCTCTAGTATAAGCCGATGCCCCTATTTTACTACCACCAAAATACTCTGGAAAACCGACTTACTCAGTATAATGCCAAGGTGGGAATGCCTTGGTCACAGGCCTCTCCCATATATAGCCAGCCTGCCCCAGTGTAATAAGCAGCCAGCCAGCCCGCCCAGTGTTATAGGCCTGCCAGTCCCCGCCCCAGTGTAATAGCACATGCCAGACCCGGCCCAGTGTATGATGCCTGCCCGCCGCGCCGGACGATCGCACGAGGATACGTCAGGGGTCACCGAAAGTGACTTTAGATATCTTTATTTTTTTGACTCGAGTATAAGCCTAGTTTGGCTTATACTCAAGTATATTAAGGTTTTTCATTTTTAAAATCTATTAAAACATATCAAGCACTATTAATTTTGTATCTGCTGTGGATTGTACCGAAGAATACTTTGAGGTGTATGTGGAGGGCAGTTACCATGATAAAACAGAACTTTGCCAAATGTTTTTTTGCCAATTTCAATCACAGTTGGGAATTTTTTTCCGCTTTCCTGGATACTCCAATGGAATACACTAAATACTGTCAAGAAATTTGTTTTTGAAAACAAACTCTTTTACAGCCCAAACCTTTTTTTTTTTGTAATCACGAAAATAGCTAAAGAAAAATTTTTTTGGAGGAAGCCGAATAATAAAAAAAAAAGGAGATAGAAAACAAGAGAAAAACAAGCCCCGCTCCCTGGTGCAATAATTTTGGGATACCCAAGTGCGTCTTTTAGATAAGTATCCCGCTCACCTTGTAGTAATTGTGCAGGCAGGCAAACACTGTTGTAAGACACATCGTGTGCTGCCTAGTCCACACCAGAGACGTTGCCCGGGCGACAAGAGCAAAAATTGTCCGCAAGCTGGGATACACTCCTCCTCGCAGGTCCGAAAAAAGACTATTTCCATGGGCGCACACCGGTCCAAGATTTACTGGTAAACAGATAACATTTTTATTTAATGCTAATAAACCGATTTAAAATACAGACAACACGTTTCTCGCTCTCAGGAATCTCTGCACTTCATCAGGTCTAAAGTCACCTACTGATAGAGTGATATATAGTATATCCCCTTAGAGGGAAGTGATGCACAGCCAGTAATACAAATAACAAATACTTAAACAGTCAACAAAAGCCTGTTGGGGCCAATAAATCAACATTACATAATATCAACTATCTAAGGAACCCAAAGATAATTTTTTATTGTATATAAATAAGAACTCACTAGATCGCTGTAGGTGGAACACAGAACCAATTGACTGGAATGTGGTCATACTGACAGATGCACATGATCAGATCACTGTGATTAAGTGAATTGGGTCAGTGATCGGGGGATGTGTGATCAAGGTTGTAATACATTGCACTGTCCCTACGAGAGCAAACACAGAATCGTGGATTGTAAGTCTATCACATAATGGTTTCAGGATCTTCATTGAGGTCCATTGGGCTCAAGGTTGGCATTTTTAGTAGATCCAGTATAATTTCTTACGGCCGAAGGGTCTGTATCTTATTATTATCACTTTGAGGAATATGATATCATTGGCATAAGTGGTAAACAAGTCTCAAATTTTTTTGTTTTAAATAGGAAGTGTTTAGTAGAGCCATGTTAAGAACCCTTTCCTGATATTGGCCTTATGGTGGCGGACTCTTCATGCCTTCCTGTTGTCCTCCCTATCGATTGATGCAACCCCACAAGAACACTCATTAACTAGATGACCACTAGCATGACTTGCCTGTCAGGATGTTTTAACTGAAACACTCCTGCGATGTAACATTAGATGTAAAGTGTGGCTATTATCTTTAATAGTTAAACAGCATAACATATTTGTGGACATTTTCCTTGACCTAGGACTACTAGTCAATGCTGGTACTTGTTTGTGTCCCACTTTTGTTTTATGTTGTTTTATTAGAGCTGGGTGCGAAAAGTATCTTTTTAAAGTGGATGCACGTCTGTAGGTGACCTTGTTCATTTGGCAGCTACTTTACTTTAGAACCGAATCTTTTGGCAGAATGACAATGTTTGTTAAGTAATTAGTGTATTTCCCTAAATGTGTCCATGGTAACGGGTGAAAAATTCAAGAAGAGTGATCTACCGTCAGAATGGGATTTTTGTTCATTTTGGTGTGGATATTTTGTGGTCAAACAAGTCTTGTTGGGTGATGAGCGACTGGTTTTGATAGGCCTGTTTTAAGAATCCACCTGGGATATCCTTTTTCCAGAACGCTCTTGTAGATAGGAATTGTTTGCTTAAATACAAGAGGGTCAGTGCAATTGTTTTTTCTGACCCCTTGTGTGGCTGTATGGTAATGTTAATTTTTCATTTTTCTATAATGTAAGGCTTTATACATTTTAAATAGCTGTGTGTCACCTTCTTGAAGAAGGGTACGTATGATAAATGATTACGTGATGTATAGGTCTATGTCAAGAAATGTGATGGAGTCTGTTGATATCGGCAGAGGGTGTGCAGATAATATATACTTTTTCGAAGGCCCCATAAATAAATTCTCATAGGCAGCGGCTAATTGTGCCATGGCCGTTCCACATTTTTGTGAAACACAGAGGTGTTATAATCGAAAAATGTTCTCTAGGACTAGAATGAGTAGTTGAAGAAGGAATGACCTAAATTAGCTGTAAGGATGTGTCTGCATTAATATACGTTCTATCAACATTTAATTCCGATTTTATGTTTGTATGTTGAAATAGAGGGCTGTACCGTCTAACGTAAGAAGGAAATACAGAGCCGTAATCTCTAGACTTGTAATTCACTATAAGCTGGTTGGAATCTGTTTAGGTAACTGGGGAGTTTAATCCACGTTGGTTGAGTGTGTAGATCCACGGTAATGTGATAATTTACTATTCTGAGTCCCGTACTAGCAATTATGGGACGTCCGTTGGGGTTTTCGTCAAATCTTGTGGACTTAGGGAGAAAGTAAAGTGTGACTTGAGGGAAAAGGGAGATAAAAGAAATCTATGACTCAGTTCTTCGTAATGATATTTGATGAAACTGCAATATCAATATACGTTTTAATCTTCTTTTTAAAGGGGGATAGGTTCACAAATACTGCACCGTAATAATTATATCAATAGGATATGTCTCAGATTCTTGTTCTGGTCGTAGAGTATGGTTTAAAATAACCAGTTCCACCACCTTAATCGGTCGGGGCTAGAAACACAATGTTCTTTGTGTGCTGCAAGTTTTTTAAAGGGCCAACCTTTCCCCTTTAGTCGATTTTTTGTTTCTATTTTAGTTTATTTTTGTGCGTCATGGACGGACAACCGTTGTGTTTTGTTATTCGTAAGGGATTATTAAATCAGCTTTGTAACCATATCCTGCAAAACTTTAATAAAATGGCCCGATTATTAAGGGTAGATTCGTAGATTTTTTTTTATCAGTGAGGGGGTGGATGGTGATGGCTCAGAGTTACATGAGGTCTGGATAGGGATCAGGTGACCATATGAGGGTTTGTTGTAGTTTGTCCTTTTCCAAATACCTCTGTGAAAACGATGGGAATCTCTTTTCTTTTCGAGCACAGACATACCTCCATCACATTTCTTGACCTGACCCTAATACTCAGTAATCAGTTCTATCATACGTCCACCTTCTTCAAGAGGTTGACACAAACGCTATTTAAATTATAATAGCTTACCTTAAGAAATGGAAAAATAACATACCATACACAGCCATCATACAGAGGGTCAGAAAAAATTGCAACTGACCCTCTTGTTTTAAGCAACTAATCCTCTATTCTAAAAGAGCTGTTTCTTGGAAAAGTGCTATCCCATGTGGATTCTTAAGCAGCCTATCAAAAAACATCTTCTCTCACCCAACAATCAGCTGTTTTGACCCAACAACATATCCACCACTCACCACACTGAACAAATCCCACATTCTGACGTAGAATCACTCCTTGAATTTTGTCACCCGTTACATGACAAATTTATGGGAAATAACTAATATACTTAACAAACATTGGTACACTTCTGCAAAAAAGATCAGGTTCCTAAGTAAAGTAACTGCCTGCCAACCAACGGTCACCTACAGACGTGCATCCCACGTAAAAACAAAAATATTTTAGCACCCAGTCTTAATAAAACACATAAAACACAAGTGGGTACACAAACAAAAGTACCAGCATTGATATTAGTCCCATGGTATAGAAATGCCCCCACAAACTATGCTATCTGTTTAACTATTAAAGATATAGCACACACTTTAAAATCTGAATGTATCCATCGCAAGGGTGTTTCCATTAAAACATCCATGACAGTTCAAGTCCTGCTATGTCATCTATTTAATTGAGTGTCCCTTGTGGTTTGCAATAGATAGGAGACAACTCAGGACTGCATGATAAGTCACCGGCCATAGGCTCATATCAGAAAAGGGTTCCTTAAACAGGGCTCCTCAAACACTTCCGCTCTTAAACAGACCAAAAAGATGAGACTCGTTTACCATTTGCCAATTGATCTCTTCCCCCAAAGTGATAATAATAGTATACCAGACCCTCTGGCCCGTAGAGAATCTACTGGATCTATAAAATGCAAACCTGATGCCCAAATGGACATCAATAAGTATCTGACCGATTATGTGATAGACTTCATCCACGATCCTGTTTGCCTCCGTCCTTAGGACAGTGCAATTATTACACTAATCACAACACTCCCCCGATCACATGACCATTTCCTGTAATCACGATGATACTGATCAGTGTGATCTGCCAGTATGACCATTCCAGTCAATTGTTTGTGTTCCACCACAGCGATCTAGTGAGTTCTTATATATACAAATAAAAATTATCTTTGGGTTCCGTTAAGAATAGTGATATTCATTAATATTGATTTATTATGGCCCAACAGGCTTTTAGACGTTTAATGTATTAATTTAATTGTATACTGCGTGACTCACTTCCTCTAAGGGGATATATATATATCACTCTATCTAATGTGAATTGTAGACCTGATTAAGCTCCCGTATTGAGCAGGACCGAAACGCGTTGTTTATTAAATCGTTTTTATAGATTAAATAAAATCGTATCTGTTTAAACCAAAATCTTGGATCGTGTGTCGCCTGGAAATAGTCCTTTTTTCGGACCTGCAGGAAAGGTAGTGTGATCCCCGCCTTGCGTACATTTAAAAAAAAAAAAGGCAGTGTGCATAGGAGTTAAAACGGTTGGGTGTCTTAGAATAGTGTGGAGACTCTGAGTATATGATGTAAAGCCAGCATTGTGGTGGGGTTCTCTTATCTTTCTCACACAGTTTTCTAATATTGAAAACTGGCCTATGCTAAGGATTACCCTTTTTTGGAACAAATATGATGGATATCAGGGGGTCCTGTACTTAAGAACACTTGACTTACAAGACGACCCCTACTTACAAAGGACGCGTCCGGGTTGGTAATTACTGTATTTAGTCCTAGGCTAGAACATAAACAGCCGTAACAGTTATCAGAGGTGTCTGTCAATTAAGTCTTTATTGTAAATACTGTTCTTATGACATCCAACATTTTTCAAATCCAGTTGTCACAGAGACCAAAAAAATTTGTCTGGAGCTACAATTATAAATATACAGTCCCAACTTACATACAAATTCAACTTAAAACAAACCAACGACTCTTCTAGTACATAACCCGGGGACTACCTGTACTATACTACTGACAGACATATTTTTCTACATCCACCTGTTTCTGAATATTAATATTTATTTTATATCCACATACTTCTATAGATCTCATCTCAGCTTTTTAAAAACACTTTTATTGGCGCTGCGAAGGTGCTTGTATTAAATGATGATTATATTGCTGTAAACAATGATTCACATCCTGTTGCCCTCCATAACCGATCCATCATATGATGGGCGCTATCCGCCACCATCAGACCATATAGACTATAACTGATCCATCATATGATGGGCGCTATCCTCCACCATCAGACCATATAGACTATAACCGATCCATCATATGATGGGCGCTATCCGCCACCATCAGACCATACTGTATCTGGATAGCACTAGGATCTGCTTACTTTAGGGGTGACAGTTTCTCTTTAAAGGGTTTATCTCGGTGTTAAAAATACTTAGGGCCAGCTTGGGAGGGCTATTTTAAAAATATAAACATGTACTTACCTCGTCGGCGCCGCTGATGTCCCCCACGCCGCGGGAGCTTCTGGCAGAGAGATGGGCGGATGGGAGGAGGCCGGCCACATCACGGACGGCGGAAGCTCCCGTGCACACTTCTGTGCCCTGCAAACAAACGGGGCACGATCAAACGGAACATGTCGCGGGACATTGGCCGGCACCAGAGGAGGTAATACATGTTTATATGTTTTAACAGCTCACCCAGCCCGCCCTCAGTAATATTTTAAAACCCGGATAACCCCTTAAACAAAGCAAAACACGGGTGCTTTGTTTGGCCCATGTCCCACACCGCCCTGTGTAATAAAAGCTGAATCAAGAACGTCAGGCAAAGCTCAATGGTCCATGCCTGTCCATCCTGCTGGGGTGGCTGTATCCATGACACTTTAAGGGACAACATGGCCATTTATGGGAAATTATCTTCAACAGATATATCCATTTATTTCATTGATGTGTCTATCTGCCACCTTCAGACCATAACCATCCATCATATGATGGGCGCTATCCCGCCACCATCAGACCATATAGACTATAACCGATCCATCTATGATGGGCGCTATCCCGCAGCCAATCATACCATAAGACTATAACTGATCCATCATATGATGGGCGTCTATCCTCCACCATCATACCATATAGACTATAACCGATCCATCATATGAGGGGCGCTATCCCGCCACACCATTCAGACCATATAGACCTATAACTGATCCATCATATGATGGGCGCTATCCGCCACCACCAGACCATATAACTATAACCGATCCATCATATGATGGGCGCTATCCGCCACCATCAGACCATATAGACTATACCGATCTTAATCCATCATATGTGACATTGGGCGTCCAATCCTCACAATCTACCAATAGACATGAACATGACCATCATATGACGGGGCGCTATCACTCTCCTCCACTAACTGACCATAGGCGTCCACATATGATGGGCGCTATCCTCCACCATCAGACCATATAGACTATAACTGATCCATCATATGACGGGCGCTATCCTCCACTAACTGATCCATTAGGCTTCCATCATGGTTCTTTTAACCAACGTTTGACTTACACCATTTTCATGATTCTTTTGGTAATTTATTGCACATAGATAGATGAGCAGTGTCCCCCTATACATTGTATACAGTGCAGCACTCACCAGCATGTTTCCTGTGCACCAGATCCTGCACTCCCCGGCTCAAGCTGTGATGCGGCGATGTATGACTGCACAGCGCCCCCTGCAGGCGGGATACGAGGCGGTGCACTGACCTACACGGCAGCAGCTGATGACATGTGCCGCATACGTGTCACGGGAAGGGGCGGGGCTCTGGAGGGGAGGGACTTCCTGCATTACAGCGCCTGTCCCTCGGTACAGCAGCAACAAGTCTCACAGTCTACACGGGGAGAGGTGTAATGTGCTGTTTGTGGGACTGCATGTTGGTTGAGCAGAGGGATATTACATGGGACTGTATGTTTGTGGAGCAGAGGGGTATTACATGGGACTGCATGTTGGTGGAGCAGAGGAATATTACATGGGACTGTATGTTTGTGGAGCAGAGGGATATTACATGGGACTGCATGTTTGTGGAGCAGAGGTATATTACATGGAACTGCATGTTAGTAGAGCAGAGGGATATTACATGGGACTGCATGTTAGTAGAGCAGAGGGGTATTACATGGGACTGCATGTTTGTGGAGCAGAGGGGTATTACATGGGACTGTATGTTAGTGGAGCAGAGGGGTATTACATGGGACTGCATGTTGGTGGAGCAGAGGGGTATTACATGGGACTGAGGGGTATTACATGGGACTGTATGTTTGTGGAGCAGAGGTATCATGGGACTGCATGTTTTGATGACATCCACTCAGCACAAACATCGTGGTCTGTATTGGGTTTCACCATAAATGTACAGACACAGATGTGTGATTTCTCCAGTCCTGCATTTAGGGGACAGTTTTAGTTTCTGAATTTTTAATGCTGCCACATGAGTTCACTGCAAAGGGGCCCAGTGAAGCTCTGTCCCTCGGATCTACTGATACCTGGAGCCGGCCCTGGCTACCCGTATGGAAATGGTACGGATAGAATACAGCCGTTTTCATATGTTCGTGTAAAAGGAGCCTTATGGCCCGCTGCTCACAAATGTGCTTGGTCGTTGGAAACAGCCTGTGTGCTGGTCAGATCCCATGGAGGGAGCACAGAGCCTATTCCTGCACTGTGCATCATCCATGGGATCTGACCAGTAGACGGATCCATGCACTGAGCACATCTGTGTGCAGGGGGCCTGAGACGGCTCCCACACTGTGGTCAGGCCCTGGTGGGATAACCTTGTTTTCTCCCCTTTTTTGCAGATGACACATTGGGGAGGACTTACCGAGAACTTAGGCATCACGTTCCCTGCGTTGCAATGGATATACTAAGTCTCTGGATACGATTGTGCGGCCAGATTTATTGTATGGAAGACCTACTCTGTGCCCTACCCACTTAACGTAGAGATGGCGTAGGGGGCTGAGCCCTCTTCATACTTACTCATAAATGCGCAAACACCCGTCACTACACTAACACTCACGATCGGTGCCGGCACCGATCGCAAGTGTTAACCATTAACATGCCACGGGTAAATGGGCCCCACCATCTTTGTTTCAATCAGCGTGCCAAAACAGCCGAGGTTTATGTTTAATTCCCAGGCCTCTGAGTAACAGACCGATACAGATGTCCTGCCAAATCCCCATATATTATAATACAGTAGTATTTCAGTATATGGTGGGAGTAATCAGACCCCCTAGGGTTCACGTGCCCTAGGGGGTCTAAAAATACAGTAAAAATACATTTAAAAAAGTTCCCTAGAACTGATCTAAAAATAAATAAAAAGATAAAATCATAAACATTTTAGGTATTGCTGCATCCCAAAATTCCCGATCTTTCAAAATATAAAAACTGTTATTCCCGGTGATGAAACTCATAACTGAAAATAGCGTCCAAATTAGCCATTTTGCATCACATAAAATTTTGAATAAAAAGTGATGAAAAGGTCGTACAGTCCATAAATGATAGCAATGAAAAGGTCATCTCATTCTGCAAAACAATGACACAGCTCCGTACACCAAAGTATGATAAGGTTATTAGCGTCAGAATTGGCCAAAATCAATATACTTCTTTTTGTACAAAACTGTGCAGCGCTGCGTAATCTGTGTGCGCTATATAAATAAAGATATTATTAATTACCGTATATACTCGAGTATAAGCCGAGGCCCCTAATTTTACCACAAAATACTGGGAAAACCTATTGACTCTAGTATAAGCCAAGGGTGGGAAATGCATTGGTCACAGCCTCCCCAGTATATAGCCAGCCTGCCCCAGTGTATATAGCCAGCCAGCCAGCCCCTGCCCCAGTGTATATAGCCTGCCAGCCCCTGCCCCAGTGTATATAGCATGCCAGACCCTGCCCCAGTGTATATAGCCTGCCGCCGCTGCCGGACAGATCGCACAGGAGATATACAGGGGTCACCGGAAAGGTGAGTTTAGATATATTTATTTTTTTGACTCGAGTATAAGCCGAGTTTGGCTTATACTCAAGTATATAAGGTTTTCATTTTTTAAAATCTATTAAAACATAATAAAACCTATTTAAATTTGGTATCGCTGTGATTGTACCGAAGAATACATTTGAGGTGTAATGTGGAGCGCAGTTACAATGATAAAAACAGAAAATTATGCAAATGTGTTTTTTTGCCAATTTCATCACAGTTGGAATTTTTTTCCAGCTTTCCAGGATACGCCATGGAATACTAAATACTGTCAAGGACAATTTGTTGTTTGAAAACAAACTCTTTTACAGCTTTGTATACAGAAAAATAAAGTTAAAGATTTTTGAGGAAGCCGAATAATAAAAAAAAAAGGCAGTGGCATTAAGGGGTTAAAGAGTGGGTGGGGGGCAGGGTGGTCTGGGGACCTGTCTTAGAAGTATTGTGGAGACTCTGAGTATATGATGTAAATGCCAGCATTGTGGTGGGGGTTCATCTTATCTTCACATGGTTTTCTAATATTGAAAACTGGCCTATCCTAAGGATTACCAGCTTTTAGAAACAATAAATTTGATGGATTTACAGGTAGTCCCCTACTTAAGAACACCTGACTTACATACGACCCCTAGTTACAAAGGACCTGTGGATATTGGTAATTTATTGTACTTTAGGCTACAATAAACAGCTGTAACAGTTATCAATGGTGCCTGTAATGAAGCTTTATTGTTAATCCTGGTTCTTAGGACAATCCAATATTTTTCAAATCCAGTTGTCACAGAGACCAAAAAAATTTGTCTGGGGCTACAATTATATAATATACAGTTCCAACTTACATACAAATTCAACTTAAGAACAAACCTACAGAATCTATCTAGTACATAACCCGGGGACTACCTGTACTATACTACTGACAGAATATTTTTCTACATCCACCTGTTTCTGAATATTAGATATTTATTACTCCACATACTTCTATAGATCCTCAATTTTTAAACAACTTTTATTTGGCGCTGCGAAGGTGCATTGTATTAAATGATGATTATAATGCTGTACAAATGATTCACAATCCTGTTGCCTCGAATGTTCTCGTATAACTACTTTGCTTCTATGGACACCATTCATATTGGGACCGTGTCCATTCATCTGCTTATGACCCTTTTGTATCCTTCTAATCTGCTAGGTCCAGCGTGGACAACTTGTACGAGTCTCTCTTGTAGCACGTTCTCTCTTTCACTGATCACTTAAAGTTTATTGTTGATTGAAAAAAAAAAAAAAAACTTTCATTGAACCCCATGTGCAAGGTGTGATTTTTCAGTATGAAACAGCATATATCCGCTCTCTTGTATGTTTCATAGTAGCAGCTGTTCCTCTTGATATGGTTCCCATACAGTCCCGGCAGATGTACAAATGCAGAAAGTGGGTACTTTGGGGTGGAATCACCATCCCACGGGCAGGTGGTGCATTATCCTTGTCCTTTTATTCTACGTTGTTAAAATTCTGTCTCTTTTTGTCTTAAGTTGGCTTTCACTCTCCAAAGAGGCATCATCAGCTTGTACACAATAAGACGAAAGTGACAGAATTTTATCAACGTAGCTTACCCAAATGCCCAATAGTGCGCTCTGGATAGAGACGTGATCCAACCATGCCCAGGCACATGTGCAGCGGTGATCGGATGATTATCGATGAAGAGTATATTAACTTGAAAGGGAGCTGAAGAAAACAATACATTCGGAAAAACTATTGCAGTAAGGGACAGTATATATATGTAATCATCAGAAGAAGATGCAATTGCATATAATATGTACATAAGTATATACGTGGCAATATATAACAAGTGATTATACAACGCAGCAGAATACATAAGACTGAAGAGCTTCCATTCTTCTCTTGCTCTTATTTTTTATCTGGAATCTTCTTTGGGGGGGCACTAAAGTGAGATCCGTGGAATTCTGGATAGGAAATGAGATTGGCCATGTAGCGTTTGGCATAAGTCCCATTCCTCCAAGTCTTCAGTTTTGAGTCAAATTTCTGATGAGCAAAAAGTTCGGAGCTGTCAAGATGAGTCTTGATTGGTGGTGCGTTGGCAGATCTTTTTTCCCAGTTGAAGAGGTAAAGCCTACGCTCCGTGGTTTTTTGACCACACAATCGAGCAAGGTCAAGTGCTGTGTGCCCATTCTGGTTAGTGTCTTGTGGCTGTGCTCCGTTAGCTAGGAGTTCACTCATGCAGTCTACGTTGCCCATGGCAGCTGCCACATGAAGAGGGGTATTTCCACAACAGGTCTTGTATTGCACATTGCATCCTAAACGTTAGATAGAAATACAATGTGGTTAAAACCAGACACAATCCATGGAGAAGGAAGGGTGGTAATGCAGGAAGCAGCCATGTTATCTTAAGAGGATGGAGAAAATTTTTTTCATAAATAACAGAAAAGACTAATGGAAACCGAAAAATGCAGTGTGGATGAGCTTTACTGAAATAGTTAATCAGAAGAAGTTTAGGGAATCTACCGTCAAAATCCATTACGATAAACCAGGGACACTTACTCAAAGATCCAGACACTGTGACTGTGCAATCTTCTTATATTTCTTATCTTATGCTAATGGGCAAGAAGCCCCTCTAATCCAGATAGGTCTGTAACTGACAGACTGATAGAGATCTCTATGAAAACTACCATTTACTGGAATACAGTAGTATAGCGAAATATGGTAGGAGCAATCAGACCCTCTAGTATTCAAGAACCCTCAAGAATTCAAAAAACTAAATTCTAAAAGTTCAAATCACCTTTTCCCTAGAACTGACATAACAATAATCAAAGGCAATCATATACATGTTGTTAGGTCCTAAAATGGCTGATCTATCAAAATATAAAAACAATTACTGTGTATACTTGAGTAAAAGCCAACCCAAGGATAAACCGAGGTAACTAATTTTACCACAAAAAAATGGGAATATGTATTGACTCTAAAGCCTAGGGTGGGAAATGCAGCCGCTACTCTGTATATTAAGTGTCCACAGCAGCCCATCCAATTACTAAAACATCCAGCAGAGTGTCCCCATTAATAAAACGTCCAGCAAAGTGCCCCCATTAATAAAATGACCAGTAGAGAGCCCCCATTAATTAAACATCCAGTAGGGTGCCCCAGTTAATAAAACTTCCAGCAGAGTTCCCCATTAAAGGAAACCTACCACTTGAAGTGGTAGGTGTAAGATGGGAATACCGAGCACCAGCTCAGGGTCCAGCAGAGTTCCCCCAATAATAAAACGTCAGTCAGAGATCCCCCATTAATAAAACGTCCGGCAGAGTGCCCCATTAATAAAAAGGCCAGTAGAAAGCCCCCATTAATAAAACGTCTGACAGCGTGCCACCATTAATAAAACGTCCGGCAGAGTGCTTCTATTAATAAACGTCTAGTAGAGTGTCCCCATTAATAAAACAGCCAGTAGAGAGCCCCCATTAATAAAACATCCAGTAGGGTGCCCCAATTAATAAAACGTCCAGCAGAGTATCATAGTTTATACGGTTGAAAAAAGACACTTGTCCATCAAGTTCAACCAAGGAAGGGAAGGGAAGGGATTGGATGAGGAAGGGGTTTAGGGGAAACAATCCTATATAGCATAACAATCAATGTTATTTAGGTGTAAAAAGGCATCTAGACCCTTCTTGAAGCTCTCTGCTGTCCCTGCTGTGACCAGCACCTGAGGCAGGCTATTCCACAGATTGACAGTTCTCATAGTAAAAAAGCCCTGTCGCCTCCGGTGATTAAACCTTGATTTCTCCAAACGGAGACAGTGCCCCCTCGTCTTTTGATTTGATTTAATCTGGAACAACTTACCACCATATTTTTTGTATGGACCATTCATATATTTATATAAATTAATCATGTCCCCTCGTAGTTCTCCATTAATAAAAGGTCTAGAAGAGTGCCCCTTTAATAAAATGTACAGCAGAGAGCCCCTATTAATAAAACATCTAGCAGAGTGCCCTCATTTATAAAACATCCAGTAGAGAGCCCCTATTAATAAAACGTCCAGTAGAGTGCCCCAATTGATAAAATGACCAGCAGAGTTCCCCATTAATAAAACCAGCAGACTTCCCCATTACCAAAAGGTCCAACAGAGTGCCCCCTTAAAACAATTAAACTAGTACTCACCATCTGGCGCTGATCCTTGGCTTCTTCTTCTCCCCTCAGCACATCTTCGAATTTCCAGCCATTCCGGCAGATGCGCTTTTATGCAATCTGCCGGTACACAAACTATGACTTCACCAGGTGGCGACACTTCCACGCCATGGTTTCTGTGCCGGCAGATTGAATAGACGTGCATCTGCCGGAGCAGCACAGAACCCAAAGACATGCTGCAGGTAGAAGAGTGCGCAGGGGGTCATCGCCGGAGGGCGAGTACTAACCTTATTATTTTTATATACCAGAGTATAAGCCGAGTGAGGCTTTTCAGCACATAAATTGTACTAAAAGTCTCGGCCTATACTTGAGTATATACCGTATTCCAGGTGGTGAACTCCGGAACTGTACATAGCGCTCAAATGTCTGAACCAACACTTTTCTACCATTTTGCTACATTTAAATAAAGAGTGATCAAATAACTCTACAGTCACCAAAATGGAAGGGATGAAAACATCAGCTCGCCCCACAAAAATGTACCCCTTACACAGCTCCGTACACCATTGTATGAAAGATTTATTAGTGTCGGAGGTGAAATTAAGAGTTTTTTTTGTACAAAAGGTTTTATTTTTTAAATATCTTTTAAAACATGATTAAAGCTTATATAAATCTTATATTTCCATGATCATACCGATCCAAAGAATAAAGGGGAGGAGTTATTTTTTCTAGCACACACAGTGAACGTTGTAAATACAAAGCCCCAAAGAAATTGTCCAACTGCAATATTTTGTCAACCGTACACAGCATGGAATAATACATACTGACACATGGAAGTACAATTTATGCGGCAGATAATAAGCCCGGTGTACACAGGAAAAGAATTATGGCTTTTGGAAGGTGATGATCAAAAACCCAAATGAAAAAGCGTTAGGTCATTAAGGGGTTGTCTGGCTCACAAAATCTATTTTTAAAGAAATTTACTGTAAGGCAAGTGTAAGGCGAGTTTTTCAGCACGTAAAATGTGCTGAAAAACCCCATCTGGGCTTCTGCTCGAGTCACAAAAAAAAAATTACTTTAATAACTCATGCGGCGCATGTGATCCATCCGGCAGTGGCAGATCCGTGAGACGTCGCAGCACTGTGTGCTGCATGGACCTGCCACTGCCGGACGCACAGAAGACCTGCAGGGGGGCGCCGGAAAGTTGAGTTGTTAATGTTATTTTTTTATAAATTGGGTAAACTGGGGCAGGCCGCATACAGGAGCTGGCTGTATACTTAGGGAATGCTGGGTGGCTATATCCTGCAAGGCTGTGACCAATGCATTTATCGCTCTAGGCTTATACTCAGGTCAATAGGCTTTTTCCATTTTTTTTGTGGTAAAAGTAGGGGCCTCATCTTCACCTTCTATTAAAGAGGCATTTCCATCTGATAACAGTTATATTACTCGGATGAGCGGACATGATGTTGAGGTTCCTGATCCAGACATATTGCCGGCCAGAGTAGCTGTTCACCGGCCAATTCGGCAGTAAGTCTGTGTCCGGCAGCCAAACCCGAATGCAGACTTGAACGTCGGATCCATCTAACTAGGATATGTTATACCTCTATGATAGTGGAGGTCTGACCTTTGGGTCTCACACTTATCCAGAGTATGACAGGGCCACAGCCATACTTTATCATTGCATTCTGTTCAACAAATCAGACACCTTACCATTCTGTATCAGAAACCGCAGCACATTCAGGTGGCCGCGATGGGTGGCAACATACAAGCCTAAGCCTGCTCTGGCGGCCAACCACTCCTTCCTCTGTTTCACGGTTAAACGTGCAGAATTCGCAGTTATGAAAGCAGAGTCTTGGGTCACCCCCATGGTCTTCAGCTGTTGAAAAGAATGGAATAGCATGACTGTATGTATTGTCAGAGACAGTCACAATAAAGGTAACGCTGCAGGCGTATTATTATTATGTCTGATGGATGGCGGTCCGATCACTGACAAGTATTAGTACCTTTTCTAACTCTCCTGCTGCTGCGAACTTTACTAGTTCATCAATCCGGTCATATTTCCAGATATTCATTGTCAGTTTCGCTCCAGGGAAGATGCCATTGAATCTCAAAGACGTAGTATCCGGCATGTCACCTACATGATAGAGTAATAATACCTATTATCCGGGAGTTATTTGGAGCACAAACAGTGAACGTTGTAAATACAAAGCCCCAAAGAAATTGTCCAACGGCAATATTTTGTCAATTGTTCTGCATTTAGACTTTTTCACCAGCTTCCCAGTACACGGCATGGAATATTACATACTGACACATGGAAGTACAATTTATGCGGCGGATAATAAGCCCTCTGTACACAGGAAAAAAAATTATGGCTTTTGGAAGGTGATAATTAAAAACACAAATGAAAAAGTGTCAGGTCATCAAGGGGTTGTCTGGCTCACAAAATCTATTTTGAAAAAACCTTATTAAATAAAGTTACTGTATATATTTTAGTATAAGGCGAGTTTTTCAGCACAAAAAATGTGCTGAAAAACCCCATCTTGGCTTATACTCAAGTCACAAAAAAAAACCCCCATAAATAACTCACCTTTCCGGCGCCCCACGCAGGTCTCCTGTGCGATCCGTCCGGCAGTGGCAGATCCATATACTATATGGGGGCACGCTGTATGTATTATATACTATATGGGGGCACGCTGTATGTATTGTATGGTATATGGCAGCATCTGTATGTATTATATGGTTTATGGCGGCACGCTGTATATATTATATACAATAAGGCGGCACGCTGTATGTATTATATGGTATATGGCGGCACGCTGTATGTATTATATGGTGTATGGTGGCACAGTGTATGTAATATATGGTATATGGCGGCACCCTGTATGTATTATATGGTATGTGGCAGTACGCTGTATGTATTAGATGGTATATGGCGGCACGCTGTATGTATTAGATGGTATATGGCGGCACGCTATATGTATTATATGGTATATGGCGGCAAGCTGTATGTATTGTATGGTATATGGCGGCACGCTGTATGTATTATATGGTGTATGGCGGCACGCTGTATATATTATATAGTATATGGTGGCACGCTGTATATATTATATGGTATATGGTGGCACGCTGTGTGTATTATATGGTAGATGGTGGCACACTGTATGTCTTATATGGTATATGGCGGGACACTGTATGTATTATATGGTATACGGAGGCACACTGTATGTATTATATGGTATATGGCGGCAGGCTATATGTATTATATGGTATACGGAGGCACACTGTATGTATTATATGGTAGATGGTGGCACGCTGTATGTATTATATGGTACATGGGGGCACGCTGTATGTATTATATGGTATATGGGGGCACGCTGCATGTATTATATGGTATATGGGGGCACGCTGCATGTATTATATGGTATATGGGGGCACGCTGTTATGCTCATAACAACTAGCCATGGCTATGATATGATTGTCAACACCCAGGCCATCACCCTGCACAGAGGTCACCATCCAGGACTCAAGGCCACCTCTGGCTGCCTAAGACGCATCACGTTCAGCACTATTTTAAAGTGACTGGGACTGGAGGAGGAGCACGGAGGTGAGCAGAGAGCAGAATTAACCTTGGAGCTCCTACTTCAGACCCTGCTTCAGTGCTGTCTTCGGCCCTGCAGTAAGGCACCCAGTGCCGTCATTACATGGCCAGCGCTGGGGCCCATGCTGTCCATAGTGGCAGAACATGAAAGGTGTTACACCCTGTTCTGCCACAACTTCAGCCGCTCACGAGCCCTACTACTGTACAACACCTGGCTCATGTGTTCCTGCTGGCTCCACTGTCCCCCGCCACCATAATTGCAGTGCATATGATACATGGTGGAAGGTCACGCGGCTCACTCAAATGTATACAGCAGAATGCCTGGCCCTGCTATAAAAGCTTCACTATCGCTGCCAGATACAGTGCACAATCATGTAATGCCTGTGCCCCTCTCTGCTGATACAATGTGGGGTCCCGCCCATGTAACATAAAAACACTATGTAAGGCACAGAAAAAAAATCAACTATATTGTGCATTTTACCAGCCCCCCACTTACCTGAAATTCATTCTATTATATACACTGCATCTGCAAAGGCTATAAAAAGTGGCCCCCTCAAAATTTTGATCATTTATATACATTGTCCAGATAATTTATTACTGTGAAACCTACTTTGAAGACGTTTGAAAAGGCTCCATAATTTTTTCAGAAACTTTTTTCCTCCTTGGTACTTTTTACCCCTCCTTGAGAAGATCATGTAGGGAAGATACCATACCCTGCACTACAAACTCAGACTTAAAAGATTGCTAAGTAGAGTTAAGTGACTCATTTTCACCAATACTGAAGAATTTTTACATCTCCAAAAAAATTATAGTTAAAGGATAAGAATGAAAGGGAAGCCATGTCTGAGTCCAATGAAAATGGTACCATACAGGGTATCACAAATGAGAATGAAAGCCTAAGGCCCCTTTCACACTTGCGTTTTTCACGCGTTTTCTGCGCGTGCTTTGGACGCATTTCTTTTAACGCACACACGCGTGTTTTTTTTTTACTACTTTTGGAAGTCACATGCGTGAAAAACGCAACATACAAGTCTATGGAGATGCAACAAAAACGCATTGCACTCTGATACACTTGCAAGTGCAATGCAAGTGCAATGCGTTTTTCAAGCATCAATTGCCATAGAAAAGATAGAGCTCAGTCCTGAGTGCATTTCACGCGCATTTTCTGCAAGTGAAAAACGCATTGAAATTGCATTGAAAACGCATGTGAAAAACTGAGACACTGAACAAACTCTGACTGAAAACTGATTGCACTCTAATGCAAAATGTGCGTTTTTCACTGACCAAACCCTGATCGCACCCTAATCAAACTCTGACGTGATCTGCAACGCAAGTGTGGAAGGGGCCTAAGCGGGGCAAACATTTTGATGTATACCATTCTGAGGACCAGAAATAAGTAGAAGTTTCATTCTTATAACTGCAATTGGAATCTGCCTTAACCTTTTTACAGCAACAACATTAAATGTAATTTATTGTATTGTTATGTTTTGTGATAGAGCAACAAAAGTGTAAAAATGATATGTTTTTGCAAATTTTAGATAATAGAAAAACTAAAAGAATATATGCTTATGCATTCTGACCCCTGAGTAGAGATGAGATGGATTGGTTTAAATTCAGGTTCGAAAGATTCACCACTTTGTGGCAAACATGAACCCCCAAAAATGGCTGTAAAATGGGATTAGCAGGGGAGTTGCTCTGCCCACAATAAAATAGGGAAAATACTTTCAATAATAACATAATACAAAAAAATAAACAAAGAAAAATAATAATGTGTTAATAAAATGCAGTTAATATCACTTTGCTAGAAGATGGTATGGGTAGTAATAAGTAGACCCAACCAGCACTGTTCAAAAAAAAGGGAAAACAAAGCACTTGTAGGGGAATTATGTTCAGGCGAAGAAAATTGCATTGGCTTGTGCTTGCCCTTAGGCACAACTCAAGTGTTCGCAAATTTTCTAATAGCTTGTATGTTCTCCCCTTTGGTTCAGTGAAAAGAATTTTTTTTTATATTTATAACAGCGACAGTTTTGCTGAATAATCTGCAGTTGTTAATCTACAACTTTTATCCACTGGAGACAACAGAGAGGATAAATTGGATTTGATGGATGTCGAACCTATGCATATAAAAAATCCTCAATTCTATCCGATTTTTTCTATAACTTCAGAAATGGAGGTCTTCCAGATGCTGGTAGAACAAAATATGAAAGAACTTAAGAAACGGGGAACTCAATGCAGGAACAATTTATCTAAAAAGACTATGAGAGTTTTAGAAGATCTCAGCGCAACACCAATATCATTGTTAAAAATGTGGACAAGGGGAGGGCAGGGGTTATATTGGACAGGGGTCTATATGCCATTGACGTTAAAATAATGACCCTCCCCGTTAATGGGGATCCCACTTTTGATTCAACAAAATGGAAAGATTATTAAAGTGGGGCCTCAGTTTAGGAGCTCTTTCACAAAATGGGCTAGATTTTTTGATTCCTGACTCACCTAAAAGTCCAATATTCTATGCCCTAAGTCCACAGAGGTATGTTCTCATGGCCCTGGAATACTGAACTGAACAGATACACTAATTGTTTCAATGATTTGTAGCAATGTATGTTATCTGTGACCGAATTTTTACTATGCCCTAATTTTTTTTACTTTTGATGGTCAATTTTTTTTTACCAAATTCAGGGATGACCAATGGGCTCATATTTTTCTCCATGGTATGCTAATTTGTTTGTTTCTTGGTGGGAAAAGCTTTTAATATACAGTGTGGACAACCCCTTCCAAAGCCAAATTTTGGAGTACAGAAGGTATATAGACAATACCCTTATCATCTGGCGGGGGTCAACACTGTACATTAAACCCTTCATCAATTATATCAATAGTAATGATTGCAACCCCAATTTTACTTGCAACATGACGTCCTACTCACTGGTTTGGTTCTGTCCCACATGCCTAAAAGTAATCATCCAAAACACGTCATCCAAAATTTACCCTTAAAAGAAAGACCCATAGCTCCATCCTCATTTAGAAGAAAGACCCATAGCTCCATCCTCATTTAGAAGAAAGACCCATAGCATTTTGGGCAGGAGGAAGCAAAGCTCCATCATTATAGGACAGGAGGATGCAGAGCTCCAGCATCAAAGTGAACCATCATTATAGGACAGGAGGATGCAGAGCTCCAGCATCAAAGTGAAAGAAAAAACCAAGAGATCCACCATCACAGGGCAATAATACCCTTAGCTCCATTACCATGGGGTGGGATAACTGTATTGGACTGTTTATTGGACTTAAAGGGAACTTATCACCAGAAATGTCATTTTAAGCTGGTTCCAATAGCCAATGCCATGCTGATTTTAACAATGTATTTATCATCTTTCTGCTCCCCCTCCACACTCATGCAGCTCCCTCCCCCTCCCCACTTCCTGCCATGTGCATTGAGCAGGCATGGGAGGGAGTGGGATGCTGTGGAGTACAGTAAGAATTGATGAGGAGACACAGGCACACACAGGCTGCAGCTGCCCCCTCCCCGAAGGCTAACCACATGATACTGGGAGCCAGGTTATGTAAATTAAACTTATGTAAAGTACTGAAATGATTCAGAATACTGACAAAAGGCATTTTTAAAATCAGCACAGCATAGTTTATTGGAACCTGTCACCTGCTAAAACTTGCCTTCCTGGTCACAGGTTGGCTTAAATGCTCATGACAGGTCCTATAAAAGCAGTTGTCTTGGAGCTCCAGGGATAGTTGAATATACTGTGGGTCAAATTGATTTTTTTTTAGTTTTAGACTTCAATTTGTTGCAGTAATTTTAAGCGCATCAAAAATAACCATTTTTCCTCATTTATCCTATCAATATCCGGCATGTCACCTACATGATAGAGTAATAATACCTATTATCCGGGATGTCACCTACATGATAGAATAATAATACCTATTATCCGGGATGTCACCTATGTGATAAAGTAATAAGACGTCTTATCCGGCATGTCACCTACATGATAGAGTTATAAGACGTCTTATCTGGCATGTCACCTACGTGATAAAGTAATAAGACATATTATCCGGAATTTCACTTATGTGATAGAATAATAAGACGTAGTATCCGGCATGTCACCTACGTGATAGAGTAATAAGAACTAAACAGAACTGACGAGTAGAAGGACCTGACCCTGAGGGCGCATTCACACGTTGCGTTTTGGTTGCGTTTTCATTGCGTTTGAAACGCATATACAACAGCTGATGAGAAGTGATTTGCCTAATTACATTACCGTTTACGTTTGTAAACGCAATGTTAACGCATGCGTTAACAAAACGCATGCGTTAACGCGTTGTTAACACATGTGTTAACATCGCGTTTACAATGCGTTTTGTAAACGGACATGTTAACAGTGATGTAATTAGGCAAATCACCCCTCCTCAGCTGTTGTATATGCGTTTCAAACGCAATGAAAACGCAGGTCAAAATGCAACGTGTGAACGCGCCCCCAGGGCTCACAATCTATATAGGAGGGTTGATGGACAATTAGTGAGAAACCAACTACTACTCCCATTTTCCCATACAGAGGTGGTATGGAATATAGATGAGCAGACCTGCCGTTCACCATTCGGCCATATGCTTGGACACATTGGCAGATTGTTGGCCTAACAGCCAATCCGTCAATCTTATGCTCATAACAACTAGCCATGGCTATGATATGATTGTCAACACCCAGGCCTTCACCCTGCACAGAGGTCACCATCCAGGACTCAAGGCCACCAAAGGCTGCCTAAGACGCATCACGTTCAGCACTATTTTAAAGTGACTGGGACTGCAGGAGGAGCACGGAGGTGAGCACAGAGCAGAATTAACCTTGGAGCTCCTACTTCAGACCCTGTGATTCTTCCTGTTCCCTGGGGGAAGCTGATACGGTTGAAACCTGTGACACAGCAGGAAGCAATAAGTTAAATTGCCAATGTACCCAATACCTAATGACCCCCCTCATTATGTCCCCCTTCATAATACATCTTTCTGTATGCCCCTATTAATAGTGCCCCATTTTAATGCCCCATCTCCTTATGTCCTCCCCATTATGTCTCCATATATAGTGTCCCCTCTCTTTATGCCTCCATATGTAGTACCCCCTCTGCTTATGCCCCATCCATTATGCTGTCTTTGGCCCTGCAGTAAGGCACCCGGCGCTGTCATTACATGGCCAGCGCTGGGGCCCATGCTGTCCATTGTGGCAGAACATGAAAGGTGTTACACCCTGTTCTGTCACAGCTTCAGCCGCTCACGAGCCCTACTACTGTACAACACCTGGCTCAAGTGTTCCTTCTGGCTCCACTGTCCCCCGCCACCATAATTGCAGTGCATATGATACATGGTGGAAGGTCACGCGGCTCAAATGTATACAGCAGAATGCCTGGCCCTGCTATAAAAGCTTCACTATCGCTGCCATATACAGTGTACAGTTATGTAATGCCTGTGCCCCTCTCTGCTGATACAATGTGGGGTCCCGCCAGCCGCAGGAACTTAGGGCCCTTTCATATCTTCATAGTAATTATAACAAAATGGAGGTGAAGTTTTGAATGGTCCAATCTTGTCAGTAATACGTTCATTTAGCCCTAAAATTTACACAGTCACAAAAGATAAAAAAAGAGAAAACCCATCTTAAAATTTATTACGCAATTTCTCTGGCGGCCTGTTAGTCGGTCTTAAGTCGGGGAAGCGCTGTACACAATTCTTTTTAATCTGATACCTAAAAAACACTAAGGGGGTAATTTATCATATGATGTATGATAAAGGCCGCCGCTCCCCTTACCTTGCGCATACATCAGGGGCTTAGAAGTCTCCATGTATCTGCCGGGCGGCCGCACTACCAGGAAAAACTGCGCTAGATCTGACCTTGAATAGTTTATTGGAAATTGTTTGCAGGTTTTTAGACCAGACAAGAACACCCCGCGCAGACCCCTCCACCGGTGCTTACACCCCCGCACACCTACACTGCATAGAGGGGGCGTAATTGCTAAATTACTGCAATTTCTTTCATAGCACAAAAAATTGTGATTCTCTCAGTCCTTCTACACAAGAAAACTTGTCCCCACAAAAGCCCAGCCAGAACTGCGGGTTGTAACCTTCCCCATTCTCCCCTGCAGATCTTACAAGAATACACCTGCCCTGCAGCAGGGGGCAGCAGAGGTGTGATGGGTGGTAAGAAAGATTAACCCCTGCTCCCCCAGCTCCCTATCACTCACCGTCGTCCAGGTAGGACAGAGCCTGCAGGGTGATGGGGACGCCGGCCAGCACCTCTAGCCTCTCCTTCAGGCTCCCCACACTCATGCGGGGGCTGCAGTCAGGGACCAGGAACTTCTCCCCGGTTGGGAGCAGCCGGACACTGACAGTGAAGTGTCCATCACGGGGGGTGCCGGTCCCGGGGGGCCCCTGGGAAGCCATCACACACCAGATGGGGTATCCATCCACCGCCCGCACCCCCCGGTGCCCGGCAACCAGGGGACGCTCTGTCCTCATCCAATCACGTGCCAGCTCCGCCTCCTCTCTGCTTCCCCAATCACAACGAGAGAATAAACTTTCACTCGTGTTGTACTTTGAGGCCGAGTTCACATGCAGCGTTTGTGGGCATATTAAAACGCTGCGTTTGAACGCGACCTCACAACACTCTATTCAGCTGTCTGCAACGTTCACCATTTAACTCATCCGGGCCCTGTGTGACGTCACGTGATGGTTACAGTGTTTCCATTATTATGTAGTGGCTGCTGTTCGTGGTTTCATTTATTTCTTGTCAGTGACGTAAGTAGTTCTCGTCAGTTCAGCAATGATACTTTATCGCATCCTTAGAAAAATAGTTATCTGTAGCTTGGGGCCTGTTCACACTGGTGTCTCCTGAGTCACAACTTTCTGACGTGGAAGATGCTAAACCCCAAATCCGTTACCACCTCCTCCCCTGTATAACATAATACCCTCTAATGGTCCCCCACATAGTGTAATGCCAGCTGTCCTTCCTAATGACCTATAAAACCTACGTATTGTGGCCCTATAACTCTAATATAACTTACCATAACCCCAATACCTTATGCCCTCCCAACTATACACTGGAGATCAGAATTAGGCACACAATTTCCTAAATGTCAAGGTCCCCGTGTAGTCCTATGTGAAATATATCCCAACATGAGTATAACAGCAGTATTGTCAGCTTATTCCTTACATTGTATATATTCTAACTGTAGATTTAGGTGCGGTCACATGGTGCGTTCTTGGTGTTAACATTTTCACAGCTGTTTAAACTTCTAGAAATAAGAAAAAAAAAAACGATTAAAACCAGCCAGATGCATGCAAATTGCCGCAGTCACATGTTACATTTTGGTTGTTAATGTGTTAATGTGTTAATATAAATCTTGTGTTAAACATTTGTTAACATCTCATTTACAGTTGTGGTTTGTAAACGCAAACGTTAACAGTAATGTAATTAGGCAAATCATCTCTCCTCAGCTGTTGTAAGGTATGTCAAAACGCAACGTAAACGCAACCAAAATTCTAACTGTGAACGTGCCCAAACGCACGCCTGATCTCATCCGTTCACCCATGGCGTTTTTGGTCCGTTTTTAAGCATTCGATTTCAGTACGTTTAGAAACGCATGCGTTTTTTTACCCTTTACCATGCGTTTGGATTTTTTGAACCGGTCTGGCTGCTTTGAACCTGTTAATCTAGGTTTGAATCTAGGTTCAAAGCAGCCAAACACATGGCAAACAGTAAAAAACTGATGCATTTTAAAAACACATGCGTTTTCAGTCTGCATTTTTAAATCGCATCAGTTTTTGGGCTGTTTCTGAGTGTTTGGCTGCTTAGAACCTGTTAATCTATTAAGATAATCAGGAAAACCGGTCAAAACCGTTTGAAAATGAATGCGTTTTAAAAATGCACACGTTTTTAAACGGACCAAAAACGGACACAAAAAGTGGACCAAAAACGCCACACAAGGGTGGTGACACACATGGCGTTTCTAGGCCGTTTTGGGGTCGTTTTCTGAAAACGCATCCGTTTTTTACGCTCTGAAAAAGCACTAACTAAAAATGGCCTAAAAACACCAAGTGTGACATCACCCAGGGGTGTGCACGGCGCTCGGCAATCTCCTTCAGGCTTCATAGAGATGAAAGGGAAATCCGACTACACCGTCCGGCTGCTGCAGTCGGTGAGAAATGAAGCGTCTGACTGGGGTACAACAGACCCCCCATTCTCATGATCTGTGGGGGTCCCATCATTGAGACCCCCATGGATCACCAAGTTAGGCCCTATCCACGGAACTTGTTTCATGGGAAAGCCTCTTTAATGTGTGTTGTTAGCAGCAGGACCATGAAATATGCATTAAATTCCAGGATGGGCACTGGATTGGTGCATGGGTGTCTCTGCCCCAGCTTCTGTTTGAGCACTACAGAAGTTTCTCAGAAGGGAGTCGCTGGACTCAAGAGATCTAATTCACGAGAGTGCTCCATGTCAAGCTACAATCTTGGAATATAAATGCATATTGATGACACATTTCCTTTTTTCACATCTTTCACACTTATGCATTTAAAGAGTGTTCCTGCTAGGGAGTCTGCAGATAGCAAGGCAGAATAAGGCCCCTTTCACACTTGCGTTTTTCACGCGCGTTTTCTGCGCGTGCTTTTGATGCGCAGAACTTGCATTGCACTCTGACCCATTGTAACCAATGGGTCTTTTCAGACTTGCATTTTTGTTCACGCACACAAGCGCGTTTTTTTAACGCGCGGTTAAATCTCGACATGCTCTACTTTTGCAAGTCACGCGTGTGAAAAACGCACCATACAAGTCTATGGAGATGCATCAAAAACGCATTGCACTCTGAGACACTTGCAAGTGCAATGCAAGTGCAATGCGTTTTTCACGCATCAATTGCCATAGAAAAGATAGAGCTCAGTCCTGACTCCATTTCACGCGCATTTTCTGCGTGTGAAAAACGCATTGAAATTGCATTGAAAACACGCGTGAAAAACTGAGTCACTGAACAAACTCTGACTGAAAACTGATTGCACTCTGATGCAAAATGCGCGTTTTTCACTGACCAAACCCTGATCGCACCCTGATCAAACTCTGACGTGATCTGCAACGCAAGTGTGGAAGGGGCCTAATGGATGTCCTCTGTCCCCTTCCAGCAGCCCCCTTTCTCCTGGTATTAAAAAAAGAAACAGTTTCTTACCTTACCTTGTTACCTTACCTTATCCCCGCATTCACCTGCGGAGGGAGTGGATCCAGCCAGGGGCGGGGCTACCTCCTCACATGACTCGTGCATCATCACATCATATGAGGAGGTAGCAGGGGTTGATCCCGCCTCCTCCTGGTTCTAATGCTTCTGCTGCTCAGCAGCTCTTATTTAAGGGACCAGGAGGAGGCGGGACAAACTGGGGGTTAGCGGAGAGAACCAGGACATTCTCTCAGCCGCCTGTGACGATGGGACAGAGCCCAAATCCGAGACGATTGGGAGGTATGGATTTAATGCTAAATTATTTTGAGAGAGAACACAAGGCATCATGGGATCTGTGGGCAAGCTAACTGGCCTCAGCCTGAGGGCATAGACTGACAGACATTAGTCTCCACCCACTGCACCTCTGGTGAGAAAGATTTTTGTCAAACATTTTCAAGAAAAAATGCCATAATTTGGGGAAGAAAAGGAGCGAGCAGCACATATTAGGCATCATTCTGTTTGTGCAACACCCTCGCCGATGCAAGGCAGAGGAGTGGTTGCGAATACGTCCCACCATGTAGCTTGCAGCCTGTGTAGGGGCTGATCTAGTCTCCCCCAGCAGTCACTACATCACCCTACATATGCCTTATAGACACAGGGAAACACTGCAGTATATATCTCTGCCTGGCAAGGCAGGAGTTAACTGTTTTAAATGTGGATGTCCGATGTTCAGCAATCACAGGTGTTATACGTTTGTCTCTGTGACTGTAGATGTAATCGCTGAATGTAATTGGAGACGTACCCACCACCTTGACAGGGGGAGTAACTAGATCCCTGGAACTTCCAGAAATCCGTTTACTCATCAGAAGAGTGGCAGTGGAGGAGAGCAGTTCACGTCTCTCAGTTCGACCGAGATTCTGTGCACTAGCAGAACACCAGACCAATGAGCAGGTGGAGCCTCAACCCTGGCCTGAAGAGTGGAACTAATACTAACTTTAGTGTTAGAAAAGGGTAATCCGCTCCCTTACTTAATGGTGATACCTGAGAGCACACCCAGGACAAGCTGAATGCATCCTACTATGGACACAAGCACCTCCCACCCTCCCCTCTGCATCAGCGATGATCTACATCCTGTGGCTCCCTCCAACTGCATCTCACCCCACCATTCTGTTAAAGGCACTTTCTTCGGTTCCTTCGGTTCCAATAAGACTGTAAGTTGTTTTTGTTTCAACCTCTGCTCCCGTCTGGTTCCCTGTCTACTACGGCGCCACCATCACGGCTCACCCTGTCCCCACACAGAGACACCTCTAGCACAAAAGGTTTCCCCAGGTAGAACACGCATAGATCAGCCTCTCCCCATATTTCTTGCCAACACCACCCTACTGAGAACCTGCCGGCTGTAGGACAGCCCCTCCGTTCCCCATACACAAGCCCGTGACACTAGCGTGCCTACCGCACCGCCAGCCACTCAGGTCTGCGGGCCCCGGCTTGCTCCAGGCCCAAAAGGCTAGTCCCCGGTGGGGGATGTGTGCATTGTTTCAAAGGGGAATCACGTATAAATAATTTATGGTAAAATCACTTAGCTATACAGTTCCTAAAATCACATTCATAGCAAGACATAAAATGTCACACTTACGATTATCTGTTTCTTACTAACAAATTTCTGGGTGTGAGAAACCAATACATTCTGGACCTGAAATAGTTAAACCAATCCTTAATAATATGTGGCGCTGTTGATTTTGCATTCCTCGAGCTATGAATTGGTCTGACACCTCTGTTTCGCACCCTTTAAATCACCAGAAATGAAACTAACACATTTGGGCATTTATTTTAATTAACTGTATTCATGAATATGCAATTTCCTCAAATATATGGACTTCATAAAATACTTCCGCTTCCGTGACAAGCTTGTCATAACCTTTAATACTCCCACACCCACCGCCTGTGTACATATGTAATTAGAAGAGTACAGAGATAATTATAGGATTAGATTGAATCTGCTGCTAAATTGAATTATCATCCCCAGGGTTTCCTCATCTCGGAGATAAAGGCAGGTGGAAATGTAAACATTTTGTGTGTCACATTATGTAAATCAGCAGGTAATAATAATACTTATAATAATAATAACCTTCACTGCTATAGTGCCAGCATATGCCCTCAGCTTTACAATTAGTAAGTGGATACAAATAATGATTCTGGAACTTTTGTACAGTGAACTCGAGTTCATCAAAATTGCAGTTCCGCTATCACAGGGCAGAAAAACCAAAAGCTGCATATGATCATAGAGAGGAAAAATGATAACTCTATCATCATAGGTCGGGAAAACCCAGAGCTCCATCATCATAGGGCAGAAATACCAAGAGCTCCATCTTTATTTGGACAGGAAGACCTAAAGCTTCATCACCATAGAAGAGGAGGACACAGAGCTCCGCATTACAGGGCATAAAGACCTAGAGCTACAGTATTATAGGACAGGAGGACCATGTCTCCATCATCATAAACCATAAATACCCAGCATCTAGGCAGCAATCATAGGGCAGAAATACCCAGAGCTCCATCTTTATTGGACAGGAAGACCTAAAGCTTCATCACCATAGAAGAGGAGGACACAGAAGCTCACGTCAATTACAGGGCATTAGACCTACGAGCTACAGTCTTATCAAACTACAGGGGACCCTTGTACTCCATCCATAACGAAAACATAAATTACCCGACCACTTTAATCATGAGGCAGAAATACCCAGAGCTCCATCATCACAGGGCCGAAAGCTACCGTAGGAGTCTTGAGTATCATCCAGCACCGAAGACCCTATCTGCCCATCATATAAGAAACCAGAAATACCCGACTTCCACGCATCATAGGGTGCAGAATACAACCCAGAGCTCCATAATCGATAGTCGCAGAAAGACAAATCCGATTCTTCGGCAGAAAGACCAAGCTACCTTAGAGAGAAAGCCCATCAGCTCCATCGTCATTTAGAAGAAACATCGCTCCTTAATTGGCAGACAACCTCAGATGTTGCGTGCAAGCTCCTCATTATATGAACAGTATCTGCTATAGCTATCCTATGCATCAATTCATTTGAAGAGCACTGGCCTCCAGAGATCCATCCATCACTACGTGGGTAGACCGAGCACTACTGCTGGGAAAGCAAAGTCCATTCATAACGAGGTCTGTGGGATCAGACTCCTCTCAATTAGATGCCGTCTGCACGGTGTGGCATTAGTATCCTGGTTGGGATATGTAGACTGTTATTGGACTTAAAGTACTTAATCACCAGCAAGTGCATTTTAAGACTGGTTCCATTAGCCATGCCATGTGATTTTAAAAAAATGGCTTTATCCACTTTCCGCTCTACTCCTCCTCCACACTCATGCAGCTCCCCTCCCCTCCCCACTTCCTGCCACTGTTCATTGAGCATGGCATGGGAGGGAGTGGATGGTGTAAGGACGTAAGAATTGAGAGAGACACAGCACACACAGGCTGCAGCTGCCCCTCCCCCCGTAAGGCTAGTCCACATGCACTGGAGCCCATGTTCATGTAAATTACAAAAACTTATGTAAAGTACTAAAGATTCAAATACTGCAAAAGGCATTTTTAAAATCACACAGCATAGTTTCATTGGACCTGTCACCGCTAACACTTGTGCCTTCCTGGTCACAGGTTGGCTTAAATGCTCATGACAGTCTATAAAGCTATTGTCTGGAGCTCCGGGATAGTTGCAATACTGTGGGTCAAATGATTTTTTTTAGTTTTTAGGACTTCATTTGTTGCAGTATTTTTAAAGCGCATCAAAATAATAACCTTTTTCCTCAGTTATCCTACAATTGTTTTGTCCCAAAAACACTCGCAGCAGGGCATGTGTAATCCCCTGTATAAACAGCGCAGAGCATGTATCCCCCTGCATAGTAAAGAAAGCATGAGCGTGTTCGCCCCTTATATTACAGCAGCATGACAGTGTATCCCCTGTATATAGAACGACAGTGGACATGACAGCAGCAGCAGTGTATCCCCCTGTATAGTACAAGGCAAGCAGAGCGTGTATCCCCTGTATACTACAGCAGGCAAGCCAGTGTATCCATGTTGTCCAGCATGCAGAGCAGTGTATCCCCCCTGTATAGTACAGAGCAGAAGCAAGCAGTGTATCCCCTTGATAGTACGCAAGTCAAGCATTGTATCCCCTTCATGTACAGAGCAGAGCAGTTATCCCCTGTATACGTACAGCAGCAGTACTGACAGTGCCGTCTACCCCTGTATAGTACCAAGCAAGCAGTGGGTATTCCTGTACAGCAGATCATACCTTATGCGCAGGCATGCAGTGTATCGGAGTACGCGGGACATGATCCCTGTATAGTACAGCGTCAGAGCAGTGTATCCCATGTATGGTACACAGCAGAGCGATGTCTATCCCCCTGTATCAGTCAGCAGCAGAGCAGTGTAATCCCCTTATAGTACAGCCGCAGAGCAGTGTATCCCTGTCTATCGGTACAGCAGCAGAGCAGGTATCCCCGTATATAAGCCAGCAGAGCAGTGTAATCCCCTGTATATCACGCAGAGAAGCATGTATCCCTGTATGTCCAGAAGCGAGCAGGTTATCCCCCTGTAATATCTCAAGAGCAGGTGTATCCCCTGTTATAGTACAAGCAGCAGAGCAGTGTATCCCCTGTATAGTACAGAGCAGAGCAGTGTATCCCCCGTATAGTACGCAGCAGAGCAGTGTATCCCCTGTATAGTGACAGCAGAAAAGCATTGTATCCCTGTATTAGCGCAGCAGAGCATTGTATCCCCTTATATACAGCACAGAGTCAGTGTTATCCCCTGTATAGTACAGCAGCAGATCATGTATCCCCTGGTATAGTACCGCAGCAAGCAGTGTCATCCCCTGTAGTAGTCAGATCAGCAGATGCATGGTATCCCTGTATAGTAACAGAGCAGAGCAGTGTATCCCCTGTAAGTACAGCCACGACTAGAGCAGTGTGATCCCATCTATAGTACAGAACAGAGCATGTATCCACTTATAGTACAGCAGCAGAGCAAGTGTATCCTTATAGCAGTGATGGCAACCTTTTAGAGACCGAGTGCCCAAACAACAACAAAGACCCAGACTTATTTATACGTCAATGTGCCACACAAATTGTAATTTCTGATTTATATACTTCCTTCTCTGTCACGTTTTCATTTGATACCACACCCTGAGGACACCAATAAAGCAGAAATATCCCAGGTAGAGCTGTCACTTTACAAATAATGCTCTGGCACAGCAAGTCCTGTGGTGTCTGGACTGCAGGAAGTTCCTGGAGTCATCACTGGTGATTGGTCGGTGCCCACCAAAAGGCTCCGAGTCCACCATCTGGCACCATGCCATAGTGTTAGCCATCACTGCCTTTCAGTACAGCAGAGAGCATTGTGCATCCTTGTATAGTACAGTCAGCATGAGCAGTGTATCCCCCTGTATGGTCGCAGCAAGCAGAGCAGTGTATCCCCTGTAATGGTAGCAGCAGCAAGAGTGCCGTAGAGCAGCATAGACGTATCCCCTGTATAGTATCACAGCAGCGAGGCAGTGCATCCCATGAATAGTACAGCGCAGAGCAGTGCATCCCTGTATAGTACAGCAGGCAGAGCAGTGTATCCCCGTATAGTACAGCAGAAGGCAGTGATCCCCTGTATGGTACCGCAGCAGAGCAAGTGTATCCACCTGTATGGTACAGCAGCAGAGCAGTGTATCCCCTGTATGTACAGCACGACAGAGCAGTGTATCTCTGTTAGTACAGCAGCAGAGCAGAGTATCCCCTGATAGTACAGCAGCGAGCAGTGCATCCTTGTATAGTAAGCAGAGAGCAGGCATCCGTGTATAGTACAGAAGCAGAGCAGTGTATCCCCTGTTATAGTACAGCAGCAAGCAGTGTATCCCCTGTATAGTACAGCAGCAGAGCAGTGCATCCTGTATAGTACAGAAGCAGAGCAGTGTATCCCCTGTATAGTACAGCAGCAGAGCAGTGCATCCATTGTATAGTACAGAGCAGAGCAGTGCATCCCCTGTATAGTTACAGAAGAAGAGCAGTGCATCCCCTGATAGTCAGAAACAGAGCATGCATCCCTTGTATAAGTACAGAAGCAGAAGCAGTGCATCCCTTGTATAGTTCAGAAGCAGAGCAGTGCATCCTTGTATAGTAACAGAAGCAGAGAGTGTTATCCCCTGTATAGTACAGCAGCAGAGCAATGTATCCCCTGCATAGTACAGAAGCAGAGCAGTGTATCCCCTGTATAGTACAGCAGCAGAGCAGTGTATCCCCTGTATAGTACAGAAGCAGAGTTCAGCAGAGAAGCCACTGCTGAAGAGGATCACAGCTTGTTACACACCAGGGCTCTGCTGCAAATGTCATTCTGGGATATGGGAAAAAAGCAGAGAGGAGTTTGTAGGAAGGTCACATGTAAATGCCTAAATCTAAGATTGATCCTATATTGCACCCAAAGTAAAGTGCAGTTGAAAAATCATGCTGAGACTCACAAGTGATTAATAAGAGGCATGCAATTTGACTCATCACAAATGGTTGTAGCTCGTGATAATTCAGGTGCAAAAACGGAACTACAGGTGCACTATAACCATGAGACATCTGGCTCCGTTTGTTATTTTTTATACCCTCTGCAACTCATATTCTAAGGGTCTTCACTGAATTTGAACATTTTGTTTTAAATAATATTTGAGTGAAACTCTATAGATTAAGAACTTCCATTGACTAAAGCAATCAGTGCAAGCAGTCTGACATAAGTTACCACTAGGTGGCGCCCTTGTGTCATTTGTTACAGGTTGTAGCAGTCTTGAATTTCATGAGTTTGGATAGTTGTCCATATGCACTTTTGACGATTTTTGCAACATAAGTTAAACGCGATGAATCACTTAAAACACAATGTACCCTGGTTCACCCTTTACATGTGTAGTCAGTCTTAAGCCTTACGGTTTAGTGATTTTTATTCATTTTCATATTTACACTCTGAAAAACACTTCTTTTCTTAATTTTTCCATTTACTTAGCTGATTGGAAAGCTAAATTCAATGAATAGAATACAGAAACCAGTAGTAGATTTTTATATAATAAGCAGGTTTGGGTGGTAGCCCGGGGCCCAAGCCTTCTAGGGGGCCCATGGTCACCCAAACCACCAGCCAAATATTATATTGACCCAGGAAATCCTCATACATCTGTTCCTGCTCTCAAAACACATGAACACAAGAGCCATTGAAGATCTTCCAAAGGTCCCTAAACTGAAGTTTGAAAGCAATCAGAAGGGATGCATCTGCCAATCTACGAGAAGCTTAATTCTAATACAATATGTAGGAATTGTACTCCAGGTTATAGTGGCTATAATATTCCTACAGCCCAGGGCCCATTACAATCTAAAGCCGCCCCTGGCTCACACAGCAGTGTCAAGGTTGCACAACTCGGAACAGATCCTGCCAGGCAAAATTACGGACCCCAGATCCATTATTTGCAGCCCAAGAAAACACACATTTTTGTTAACTCTTTCAGTGGGATATACATACGCACATTTGACACTGCTTTTGAATTAAACATTTTATTCCATTCATAACATATCATGAATAACAGAAGTAGAGAACACAGTGACTCTAGCATTAAATTATCTGACCAAGACCAAATTCTCTTGTCTAAGTAAATCTGCAATGCAAAGCATGGAGGACTGATGGAATAGTAACCCTGAACATTGAAAAGAAAGAAAATTGCTTCCAGACTCCAACTCGTATCATACCCACCCAGTGAATGAAAAAGCCAGTAACATACATATCCACTTTTCATGGCTAATATTACCTAGGACAGTGGAGGCACTCAGAGCCTTCTCTGTGGGCACCCAGGGCATTGCCCCAGCACAGAGCGGTCCAGACAGGACTCATGGCCTCCTCCTGCATTCCCCACCACAACACATTCTTGGTTGCCTGGGACTGCAGGATGAGTGAGGAAGTGTGGGCAGGACTAGTTATCAATTAAGCATCAACTGTGAGTGCAACACCCCCCACCAGGGCCTAGCCTTTTCTTAGTGGCCTGGAGGCAGCTGGGGCCCAGAATACCGGAGTGGCTGGCGGTTGCGGCCTAGGCACGCTGATGTCACGGTGCTTGGTATGGGGACCAGAGGGCTGTCCTACAGCCTGGTAGGTCTCCAGCAGGTGGTGTGTGCAAGACATATGGAGGGAGAAGCTGATGCAGTGGTTTCTCCCTGGGGCAACCCCTAAGATGTCTGTAGGAATCTCTGGGTGATGGATGAGGAAGCCCGTGTTTGTAAACAGCCGTATCCAGGGATCAGACAGAGGCAACGTGAAAATACAGTTCTTTATTGAACATTAGGCAACAGCCCAAAACAGTTAACAGCAGTTTCTTTGATGCTGGTATGCTCCTGAAGAGTTGGCCCTCAGGAAAGGTGCACTCAGCCTGATATTAGATGAAGGCTGGGCTGGTTTAGATGGAGCTGAGTCCAAGTGGTGGAAGCTGGGCTGGGCTGGGCCCTGTGTGCCAGGCAGTAGGCCTGAGGCACTCGTAGTTCCTGGTCACTCTGTCTCCTGACTGACACAGACCATGAGGTCTGACTCTCTGCTCTGACCATGTGCTCTCACCCAGCAGGGGTTTTTATATTTTCCCTGGTCAGGTGGTAGCACCTCTCCAATCACCTTCCAGCTTTCATAACAGACACATAATTGGATAATTACATACACCAGTTAACTGTTGCCTTGCCAGGCAGTATCTGCCGCCGCAGTTACATAATACTCAGGTTCTAGAACCTTCTGTCACGGGTGCTCCCGCGATCCCTGTCTCGGATCGCGGGTGCACCCGTGCCTCCCCAGGGTCCGGTGGCCGGCTTCTCTCACCTTCCCCGGCTCCCGCGGCTTGGTGCGCGTGCGCACTGGCTCGCTAAGATTTAAAGGGCCAGCGCGCCATTAATTGGCGCTGGCCATTTCACTAATTCTATATAAGCCTGCCTCTTCCTGCAAGCCTTTGCCAGATCTTTGTGCCTCACAGCCTAAGAGAAAGCTCTGTTGCGATTTGCCTGCGTTCCTGTGTCTCCTGCGTTCCTGTGTCTCCTGCGTTCCTGAGTCCCTCCGTGTTCCTGTGTTACCTGACCTCCTCCGTGTTCCCGTGTACCAGTGCTCCCCCGTGCTGCTGTCCTGTGTGCTGTGTTCTCGTACCCCTTTGCTTGGACCTCCTGTTGCTGACCCCGGATTGGACTCTGACGTTGCATCTCTGCCGCCTGCCCCGACCTTGTGCCTGGACTGTGACCTCGGGTTTGATTGCTCTTTCTGTACCTCAACCTTGGCCGCCACTGCAGACAAGTCACGCCTGAGGAACGACCTGGTGGTACCACGCCGCAGCTTGTCTAACCCGCTTTGAGGCGGGCTCTGGTGAAAACCGGGTACCACTTAGACTCCGGTGCCAGGTAGTGGCTTGAGTCATCGTCTGCAGTGGTCCAGAGGATCCACATCCCCCAAGCCTGACACCTTCCTAGAGAGGTGATCAGTCTCCCTAACAGCTCCTGACCTGGAGAGGGCGCTATTCGCAACTACCAGCCTGCCTATGCATTGGCAGGGATGTTTCACCAGCCCCTTAATTCTTCCTGTCATCCTGGATGGATGCTACAATGATAATCCAAATTTCCACTCCTTCTTATGACGAATCAGTCCTCAGTGTGCTTATACGATATAAAGCTGAAGCAGAGCAGTTACAAATAAGCTTCATAAGTTTTATGATATCTAGTTTCTGCACTCGGTGTCTAAAAGTTTTGCCATCACTGACCTAGGACCATATAGGATTGGACACGTCAGCTGGGTTGTCCACCTGTGCCATCCATATTTGCTTGGGTTCTTGGTAGAAAAATTGGAATTTGAAAAAAACTTTATGTTCTGCTTTACTACAACCTGCATTGTCTTAGACTAATTTACCTTTCCCCCAGTTTTTCGTGTGACCCCGATAGCAGCAGAGAGCTGGAAATGAATGTACAAGTGAGTGGAGGGAAGCTTTGATGTGTAATGTACCAAACAGATTCCCTTCTTTCCTTTCATCCAGCATCTGTCAGCAGCAGAAAACTGACAAATAATGCATCTTCATTCATTATAGGTTCACGACAAAGCCATTTCCAAAGATTAGTACATCATATAGAAGAAGTGAGGGAAGCCCACCATACTGCCGTCACAATAATACAGGGGCTCTTTCATGTTATTGTACAGGACTTGAAATTGAGATGGAAGGAAAATTTTGTTCATTCAAGACATTGAGGCACATATGTTCATATATATCTCAGACAGATACAACTAAGCAATCCAATCTATTTACTTCTAAAGATTTCAGATACATGTACATATATACAAATGTATACAAACACTGACACACAAATACTTACTCACATGCATGAATAAATATATACTCAGCTTACACATGAGCTTATAACAATACATTTATCACTTATACATTGGGTAGGTTGTGGGGGGTCCGACTGATAGGATCCCCCCACAAGAAGCAGAATATCAATTGTCTATTAACACCTTAACAAACAGGCTCTGTTTTGTTTTTGCGTTTCCATTTTTTATTTCCTACCTTCAAAAATCTAAAACTTTTTTATTTTTCCATTTACAGAGCTGTGAGGTCTTGTTTTATGCATAACAAATCTTATTTCCTACTGTCAATAGTTTTTATTCCACGGCACGCACTGGCAAGTGAAAAAAATGTCAAATGCGGCGAAATTCTAGAAGAAATGCATTTGCGCCATAAGCTCCTACACTTCTACACTGCTACTGTCAGGATTCGGGATGAGTGAATCCTCTGGACCACCGCGGGAGGTGGTACTAGCCCGGAGTCTAAGTGGCACCTGGTCTTCACCAGAGCTCGCTGCAAAGCGGGATGGTCTTGCTGCGTCGGGGTACCACCAGGTTGTTCCACAGGTGCAATTAGCCCACGGCGACAGTCAAGGTCGAGCTACCTTAGCGGAAAACAGTCTCGTAGTCTGGTCCAGGCACAGGGTCAGGGCAGGTGACAGAGATGCAACGTCAAGTCCAACGTCAAGCAACGAGAGGTACAGGCAGATGGGAACGGGAACCTAGGCACACAGGACAGGGGAACTCAGGAGCAGGAACACACGGGAACAGTAATGCAGGATACACGGGAACACACAGGAATGCTGGAGACACAGAAACGCAGGAGACACAGGTACGCAGGTGTTTCGCTAAGAAGCTTTTTCTAAAGCAAGAAGCACAAATTCCGGTGGGGAATGCAGGAAGTGGCCAGCTTTTATAAAATTCCTGGGAATTGTCAGCACCAATTAGCGGTATGCTGGCCCTTTAAATCTTCAAGCGCTGCCGCAAGTGCGCCCCAGGTGGTGGGTACGCGAGCACTGCGCTGCCGGATGCTGAGCGGGATCATTGAGAGGTAAGATAACACTGGGGAAGCTGGAGGCCGTGTAGGAGCCGGGGACCATAGCAAGGCACGGGTTGACCCGAGACGTGGGTCGCGGGGACACCCATGACAGCTATGCTGCAGTGCACTTCTACTTTATTCATGGGTTCAAGTTTATACAGGTTGTAATTTTTAAAAATGAAAACCTTCTGAATGAAAAAAATGTCTTCATTTCGCCTTCTTCTGACGCATACTCATTCATCCTTCGGTGTACCCAGATGTGTAAGGTGTTATTATTTGCAAGATGAGCTGATGTTTTCATTGCTACCATTTTAGGACGTTGATCGTGTTTAACCCAACGGATTCAGACTTCTCTTTACGATATACTGCAATTTTACTGCAATACATGGAGAATTCGCTATAGATCTGTAAAGGTTTGCCACTGGCACACTATTACATACCTTCAGCAATGGCAGGTCCTGCAGTCATTTAAAGACTACAAGCAGTAATAGCAACTGATCATTGCTCTTTGATGACATCACTGGTAGCGACAATCAACGCCTGCACAGAGACAGTCTAATGGCAACATCAACATCTGGTAACGCCAGTGTTACCATTGGGTGTTTGCTGCATTATGCAGTTAACACCCAGCTAGTACGGATAGAGCTCAGCCCATGAGCCCCCTTTATACTCCCTTAACAAACTTGTGCCCCCTTCATATTCCCTTCCTGGTCTTGTGATGTACTAATGCATCACAAGTCGTTAAAGGTTAACTGCTCTTGATGCTGACTTCCCGGAAATCCCATTGAAGTGAACAAACACATTACGATTTTTCTTTTGCAGCCCGTTTAAAAACATTTTTGCAGATATATACATGCCCTTACACGCATACACACAAATGCTTAACAAACACCCACAATGATACTCGAATACATGCACACACATACATGAGAGGCAGATAAATGCACACATACAAAAATGTATATGCACATGCATTATAAGGGTTTATTTGGGTTTTTGATATTGACAAAGGGATAGGCCATCAGTATCAGTGGGTACCTGATACCCATCAGCTGTGTAGTCAAAATTAACAGAAAACTGAACTAGAGGTTCTGCGGTGGCAACAACTTGATACTGCAGTTCAACTCTCCTTCATGTGATGTGCAATTGGACATTAAACAGAAAACGGAGCCAACTGCTTCCAGCATTGTTCAATGTGTTGGATCTGGCTCTGGGGCAATGAGATGATCATTGGAGTGCCATAAACCACCACCTACCACTTGTGCTCATCCACACAAATACACTTATACTGTATGTATATATATTCATGTAGATACATATATGTGTATGTATATACATCATTGAATGTTTCAGTATCTCACTAAAGTGTTTTACAGTTTAAAAGTTTTCTATGAATATGTTTTCTTGACCAGAGTAGAAAGATATCACAGTAGAAGGCAGCTGAACTTTACTGTTGACTAATAAAGAAAAGCCTTTTGAATAAATGTGAAAATAAAGTCCTTAGTGAAAGAATAGTTTATGATTGGAAGAATCGGGCTGAGGACATGGTAGATGAGGTCACATCTGAGAGGCCCTTCAAAGTTATAACCTTCGAGAAGCTCTCACCTTCACAGTAAGCTCAAGCAGGCAACATGAAGTAGATCCGAGATTTATCCATTTCATTGCATCTTGTAAATCATATAGGTCAAGTGTGTCCCTCTATAAACACCTAAGAATCCGAAAGTGCAACTCAAATGTCACTGAGTCTATTCACTCTCTTTAATGACATGACATGAAATGCTACAGGAAATAAGTGGCCCCGGCTAGTGACTCAACAAGCCTCTTGTTGTAATAAATGCAATGTCTTCTCCATGAGATCAGTAATTGTTTTGTAACTAAAGAGATTTAATCTCCTGTTAACAAGAAATATGAAAGGGTTTTTTTGAGCGAAAATCTTTCTCTTTTTTTAAAGGGCCATTATGTGCCTAAAATTAAAAAATGAGCAGTAGTAATTTCAATAGTCTGATGTTATTCGGATGCTGTGCAGTTCTCTCTGCTTTCCCATTCCTGACCCTCCTTTTGACAGATCAAAAACAAGAAAATGCCCCCTTATCTCATATAATGGCCACCACGATGACAGCTTCATTCTACGCCATTTATAAATTGCTTTTTTTTAACAACACATAATCTTTAAAAAAAATTAAAATAAAAAATTACATTTTTAAAAATTTACTCTAGGGCAGTGATGGCAAACCTTTTAGATCATGAGTGCCCAAACTTCAACCAAATGCAATTAAGGCAGTAATTTATTGCTGAGGACACCAACGCAGCTGAAAGGAGGAGGGCAAATTGGGACTATTGCCACTTCTCTCCAGGATCCCTATGTTATGGAAGAATTGTTGGGACCAGCATTCTTTGATTCCTGTCTGGATGAACTCTATTCTGGGGTCATGGCCTGGGTGCCCACAGAGAGGGCTCTGAGTGCCGCCATACAGACAAGCATGATATGTATTTCAGTATTGCTTCTTTAAGGGTTTCCGGAATTGGCATAATTCATATACAATGTTACTAAAAATTAGCTATGTGTCATTCGTTGTTATTTAAAATTGTGTCTC